>CADEHL010001389.1:594522-717022 GCA_902827135.1 Harpagifer antarcticus
GATAGAGAAGAGAGAGAGAGATAGAAGATAGAGATAGATAGAGATAGATAGAAGATAGATAGATAGAAGATAGATAAGATAGAGATAGATAGATAGACAGACAGATAGAGAGAGAGAGAGAGAGAGAGAGAGAGAGATGGATAGATAGATAGATAGATAGATAGATAGATAGATAGATTTCCAGTAACACATATAATGCAGCATATTATTGTGTAAGACATGGATTATCAATATTAAATTGAATATAAATGATTTGATTTTAAAGTAGGAAGGGGGCCCGTTATAGTTGTTGTTTTTTAAGTGGCTTTTTATATATTTATTTGAAATTAACTGTATATATTACTTTTTCCTTCCTAATTTTAATTTACAAATGGTATTATAAAGGGTTCAAACAATGACATGTCAAAAGAAACAAAGGTGCATACACTCTATGGTAGCCCTTAATTATACTTCTAACACACGACCACAAACAAAGTAATTAAATCAATAAAGCCAGTTTAATCTACAGATATTTTAGATTCTATTTTTATTTTGAAGGAACATCTTCAGAGTCTCCCTTTTTTGCATCAGCTTGACAGTTGAACCAGATTGACCGCACTTGACTCTGGCTTGTTGATGCACTGCGGTGATTGGCTGAAAATCAGGAAGTGGGTGAAAGCGATGACTCTATTGGACCGGCTGCCTGTAAATCACAGTGTTACTTTGTTTATCTGCAGCCTCTACCGTAATACAGCAGGTTATTTCCACCGTCTGTTTACATATGACACATGGGATTTGGTGACTGGCTTAAAACTGGTTTACTGATGCAAAATGTCCCATTGCATTGTAGGAAGGCTATTGTTATGGCAACTACCTGTAAAAGTATTAAGGCAGGTATGGATTATTATGATGTATTTAGGTTATTTACTACACTGAATGTATGTAGGTAAATACTATTATACTATTATATCTTATTTTGTTAGATTATTATGACTCGTGTAAGTAGTATTATTATGTTGGTTGAGGTCTCATGACTTATAATTCAATACATATTACAATACAACATAGCTAGATATACTTGTTCTTTATGTTATGCTTTAATTGTTAAGTTTGTAAAAAATACTATAGTCAGAAATACCATCACAATTACCGAAACGAGACACCTTCACGACGTCAACATTATTAAAAAATAAAATAAATACAATCATTTTCATTCACAATTGAACGATTTGAATTCCCAGATGTTATATTTAAGCAATTCAACAATTACCAATAAGCTATGATTGGAACAGTGTGTGTGTGTGTGTGTGTGTGTGTGTGTGTGTGTGTGTGTGTGTGTGTGTGTGTGTGAAGTTCTCCTTCCTCCCAGACATGATGAATATGTACTGTATGTCTGCGGTGTCTTAATGAATATTGAATATGTTAAAGAACAAGACAGCCTCTGGTCATAAACACTGGCAGCTCATGATAAGCAGGTATCCTCCAGATTTAGGTTCTTACTGCCCCCTAGCGGCGAGTGTGTGCAACTGAACATATGAATGACACCGCAGAGAGACATGCAGTGTAACATGCTGAAACTACAATGTATTTCATTTACGACTCACAGAAATACAAGTATGAATAAGTGGTGGGTTTCACATTATATTTGGGGTCCTATCATTTGTTGTGATTTCCTAGAACGTAGTTTATACTTCGATTTGTTATAAATACTCTTTTGGTCAATGTTCATAAAGTAGCCTGAAGAGAATAGTCACACACACATGCAGAGACAAATCTAAATTTCTACTGATAAATTATAAATAAAACAATGTTTAGTTTGAACTGAGCAGTCACTTCAGTTGCACTTTTTACCACCGTTTCTTCTCCAGGACAATTATGAACATGTCAATGCTAATAATGTATAAATGCATCGTCTCTTTTTTTGGTAAAATCTAATTGAAATGTTAAAATGGGAACACATATAACTGCTGGGGTGTGATTTGTGTGAGCAGTCAATCAAGCAGTTTTGTACAAAGCTTGAATTTTACATATTTAATATACATATAATTCATAAACATGTATCTTTATTGACTTATATAATCTCTTAACCAAACACTTGCAGGTAATAAAACACACACACACACATACCACACACACACACACACTCCTCATGCAGACCCGTGTACTGCCACCATCTTGGTGTTCTCGTTGATTTCTCTCTGCTCGTCCGGTAACGGGTCGTACTGTCGGCGGTAAAGCAGCCGCGTCACCAGCGTGATGATGAACATCTCCAGGACCAAAAGCTGCTGACCCATCACTGAGGGGAGACATGAGTCAGCACTTTGTCACACACTTGTCTCACAACGTAATTGGTTCCTTGAAATAAGGTCTGTGACTAACACAAGCTGAAGAGTTTCTGTTTTACAACAGAAAATACATTTTTAAGCGTTTAAGTGTCACTTCAGGCCTTTTCATTCGAGTCTATCTTCAATGTTATGTCTTGTTTTACATAACTCTGTCTATCTGTGTCTGTAGATTACTCCTAAATTCCCCAAAAGTCAGCATTACATAACGCCTCAAAAGAATATTTAAACATAACTTTCAATAAAACTGATTTATAGAGCATTTTATCACTAAAATATGTCAAAATTGATATGCCAAAATTCCTATTTCACACATCTGGTCTTAAAACCTTCACCCTATTCGCCTGTAGTGTCTCCCCCTAAAACAACTGATTGCTCACAAGTGACTAAATGAAACTACAGATGTTTTCAGATACTTATAATAACATTCGAATGCTTTATTGATTTGAATGCATGCGTTTCTCCGTGTTGACTCACTGTATCCTCTGGCCGTGGCGGAGAAGGGCGGAGTGCAGGCGATGGTGCCATTCAACGCCAAGATGTTGATGATGGCTGTCTGCAGCTGGCTCAAGATCAGCAACAGCTATACACACACACACACACACACACACACACACACACACAAATGTCCACTGTTAAACCTGACAAACACTGTAAAACCCAGTAAAAACCTTATGGCCGTCCTATATCCTGACATGTTATTAGAAATGTTTACGTATATATGAGCTGGGAGCGTTGTGTGAACAGCTGTGTGAAAATTAATTTGATATGCTTCACAAATATGGCCAGGATTCGTTCTGAATATTGGGTTGCAGATTTAGAACATGTTCCAAAGGGGGGTTCGTTTAGCATGAAACACTAGAAATAACTGAAGGATAAGTTAGAAAGAAAGAGAGGTCAAAGAAAACTATTTCTGCTAAAAAGTGAGCAACGATTGAGAGTCAGAGCTAAACATTTCAGATGTGTGTATCTCACACTGCACGGTCACTTTAATTAATGTTCCTTTGTTATTCATGTTTTATTATCTGCTTTTAAATGAGCGTTTTTATAATATGTTTAATGTCTTTCATTTGTGTAAAGCACTTTGAATTGCCTTGTGTTGAAAGGTGCTGTATAAATAAACTTGCCTTTCTCCTCCAGATTACGGCACTATCAGGTGTGTGTGTGTGTGTGTGTGTGTGTGTGTGTGTGTGTGTGTGTGTGTGTGTGTGTGTGTGTGTGAGTGTGTGGCTCAGGTGTGTTTATTTTTTTATTTAACCTTTATTTAACCAGATAAAAGCATTGAGATAAAATCAAATTTTCAATGCTGACCTGGCCAAGAAGGCAGCAGCGTTACCCAAAACACAGACATATAAAATACAGAGAACATAACTACATTGAGCACATTAGGACAGTGAGAAAGGCACTACTTATAACTGCAAGAGCAGCTGGTGGAAAGGACTTCACACAACTTCAATTTAAAACATGCTATAGAGACAAGTGCCGTCAGTTTGAGGCGTGACTGAAGGTCATTCCAAGACCAAGGACCATAATAGAAAAGACTCCTTTTCCCAGCCTCAGTCCGCACAGCAGGAACCTGGACCCGTATCCAGGCTCTGGGTCTGAGGTTGTGAGAGTCACAAACTGGAGCAAATCTGGCACATATGTTCAGTGGAAGCTTTCCTCAAATGGCTTTATGCATGAATACAAACCAATGCTGCATTACATTACATTTCATTTAGCTGACGCTTTTATCCAAAGCGACTTACAATGACCAATTACAGGGACATTCTCCCTGGAGTAACTAAGGGCTAAGTGCCTTACTCAAGGGCACACTAGTGGTGGTGTTCCTGGCGGGATTTGAACTCACAACCTTCTGATCTTCACCCCATCCATTCGACCACCACTATCCTATGCATCCTACGTATACTAAGTGAGGACCATCCAGTTAGGCTGTACAGTTTGCAATGATGAGTCCTATAGGGTGCATTTGACATATAACGTTTAAAGAGTCTCACCTGGTACATGGCGTACTTGGGGATGATCCTGAGGGTCCGCAGGGTGACCCTCAGGTGCATAAACATGATGGCGACCGGCCACAGGGCGATGATCGTCAGGATGCCCACGAACGGGTTGATCCATATCGCTGTTCCTGTGATGGTCAACTGGAACATGAAATAATATTAATAACATTATGCCTTTACATTTGTGTTAAAATAACAATATTAACATTGCTATGTTTTACTTTCTTCTTCTCATCAGTTATTTATACTCGGGGGGGAATTGGGGTTCTTGAAAGTTGTTCATCTTTTACTCTTTCCCAGGAAACACTTGCAATAGCACAGCCTAAAGTAATGTGTAACTAAAGGGTCACAGTGGCTAATCAGTGACTCCAGAACGCTTCTTCCTGCTGCTCACCACTAATTCTAAGAGTTTATGTGATGAGTAAATACCAAATGGATCATCAAGTAAAGAGTGTTATTGCTTTTCGGCGGTAGACAGAGCGTAGCAGGAAGAGTGCACGATAATCAAAAAGCATCATCAATGAATGTCTGCGTGGCAACAGAGCCAATCAGGATATTCATTTCATTTCAAACCGTTATTTAGACAGATAAATCTCTTTTTCAAGGGAGACCTGATCAAGTAGTTCCACATGAAACATAAACAGAACAAAGGGATATCATACAGCATCATTTACATAACTATCCATATAAACAGGTACCAACAGCTTCCCATTGAGCAGCATCCAACCGAGCTTTAAAAACATTTAGTGGCACCAGATTGTTCAGTTTCCATTTAATTTGCACACTGTTCCAAGACAGAGGAGCTGCGCATCTAAAAGCTGTCTTCCCTAAGACAGTCCTAGCAGTTGGCACATTTAATAAACCACAGCATTCGATCTCAGGCAGTAGCCACTTACACTTCTCCGTGAGATCAGGGAGCAGATATAAGATGGAAGTTTCCCTAACATGGCTTTGTATATAAAATGTACCAGTGACTGAGCCTCCGTACAGTTAGTGAAGCAAACCAGCCCTTGCATACAGGGTACAGTGATGGGTTAATGCTTTACAGTTTGTCACTCTGTCTTCAAAGGAGGATACAGTGGCCGATACACTGGCCGTTTCTCAATCTCGAGGATACTGGCTTCCAAGCCAATATTTCAAGGATGCTACGTCATCGAGTGCCGCCGAAGTACCGTTCCAATGTCCAGCATACTTGTAATTCCACCGAGGCCGCGTCCTTGGTTTGGGGGAAATTTCGAGGCTGCACATGGGTAGACTTCGCGTCCTTAAAATCCCCACAATGCTTTGCGCACGGACCAATTTCAAAAACCCTTGCGGAGAATGGCTGAACCGACGCAGCACACATTGAAATGTAAGTAGTGGCGTAGCACATGTGTTGGTAAATATACTGTGTTACATTTGTTTGTTATCACCAAAAATGTGTTCCGTAAAGCAAGTTCATAATTAGATAGACATCGTGAGGTATTTATTTTGGTACCGTTAGAGAGAGTGGCACACTTGTTAGCCTGTTCCATTCTTCTTTGTTTTCTGAAGCCGTGGCTTGGAAGCATACTTGCTTTGTTTCTGAAGGAAGTGACATGGAAGTACGCGACTACCAAGCCAGCTTCCTCGCGATTGAGAAACGGCCAATGAGTCTCAAATGATCTTTTCCATGCAAGGAAGTCATTAAAGATTCACGAAGCATTAACCAATCACACAAGCTCATAATGTCTCGAGCACATGAACCCATTAAATCATCACGACTCAAACGCAGAATTAGTTACACTTTAATTAAGCATGTTAATTAATTAGTTAGAGAGACAGAGAGGATAATAATCATTGCTTAATGATAACGATGTTTAATATCCATATTAATAATGTATTTATTGAATTCTTTTGCACAAGATATAAAAATGGTTTTGCTCATTTAGGGCAGTGCTTCTCAAAGTGTGGTCCGCGGACCACTGGTGGTCCGTGAGCGCCCCCTAGTGGTCCGTGAGTATATTGGTAACATTTCACATTTGAAATAAATGAATAAATGTAAGTTTTCCGCACTCTCGCGGGAATATCTCCGCAATGGAGCGAGCTTAAGTTTCATTGCATAATGAAACTTTCGATTGCATAATATAGCCAAGTGCAACACCTTTGTCACACATGTTGCCGCCTGTTTGTACCATTTTCAGGCGATTTGTAATCTGTTCTAGAAAAACGATGTGTTTTGGGATATTTGTGGAGTTAGGTGGTCCGCGAGTGTTTTTTTATTGGTTAAGTGATCCTTGGTATGAAAAAGATTGAGAAACACTGATTTAGGGCAAGTGTTAAATACTTATACACCACTTTATATATTGAAATATACACAGTTTTGCATATTTATTGTTACCTATTTAAGTACAATGTGCATATTTTTACTTATTATCGAAGTATAAATATATTTATATAACATTTTTTCTTCTTAATGCACGTTTTTTACTTCTTACATTTACTTAAATATTGAATTATAAAATGGAACCAAACTGATTTCACTCCGGGAAGAACAAAGCAATCTGATGTTGGTAATAAGTGCTGCAGGGCAACTCCTAAAAAATTACATGCGAACAACAGTTTGAATCTGGCTTGTTAAGAGTGTAGATAAATGAGAATAGCACTGAGAGTTTTTCCGTGGTATAAACTCACGTCGGACAGGTCGAAGGTGCCGTTGGTCCACAGCACAATGGAGAGGATGGTGAACACAGTCTTCAGGACGGCAAACTGGAAGGAGCCCAGTTTGAGCAGGAAGAGCGTGCGCCTGGAGGACGAACAGAGGAAACGTTTCAGAGACGCTGCTGATGACAGATAATTCTTTTAATCCCCAAACGTATAACAAAAACCTCCTGAAAAGTCTAATGTGAAACCCAGCAATGCCCTAATCCATCCTGAATTATTACCGCAGGATGTTAGGAACAATTCAGGGCACATCTATTGTCTACAGTCTGCATGAGCAACAACAACGTTAAAACTCCCTCTTGGTGCATCATACCGCTGCTGGGAAACTGGGCGTTGCATTCAAGAAAAAAGGAGAGTTTACAAGAAACACACTGTTCAGCAGTGCATAACGGTAAATAGGAACATGTGTTTGGCGTATGCATTATGATAATTATCCATTACATGTTAGACGCTTTTATCCAAAGCGACTTACATACTCAATACTGTGGGCAATTTGGACGGGCAACGACATGCTGACTGCAGTGGGGTTTGAACCTGTGACCCCCTGATCCGAACACAACCCACTGCGCCACACGCCTCCTAATATTGAATATAAGTCGTGAACATTTAGGTACGATACGTAGATACCAACAGAATAATCCTGGGTCATGTCCCTATCATAGGATAAATTAATCACTTCAGGTCATTTACACATATCGTACAATAAGTGGTAAAGTAAAAAAGAGGTAATTCATACAATAAGTTGATTTCTTTGTTAGAATTGCACATATTTAAACCTAATGTTCCTGCTATAGACTTCAAAAAACTATTCACGACAACACACTGTTACGATACACACTGGACCCGCTCTTTAAAGAGTTGAACGACCAGGAGTTTGTCAACCTGCCTTCACATCTCTGAGCTTAGGCAATCTCCAAACAGACCAAACCCACATCAAAGTGCACGACTGTGACCCCTAAAAACAACACGTCATGTCAATCAGTAACGTGGTATAGCTCAGATTTAAAGTGTATTACTTTCGAAAATATGGCTAAAGTGGCGCTAACTTTTCTGTTGTAATTCAGGCAAATGACGACTTTCCAATAAACCTGGCACGAGTTACTTCAAACACCGTTTCAAACTGATAAAAGGACAGTTGCTTGTGTTATCATAACGTTTACTAAGGACACTCGAGGAGACATGCAATGTGAGTCAATGCATTCATGGGAAACACAGCAGGTTGAAAGAATTGAATTGAAAAATGTACCGTTATCAACTTGTAGCTTGATTTGAGCAGCTAAGATAAGCTAATGGGTTACTGGCAGTTCACTGAATGGACACACGTGAGAGTGATGTCAAGCTCCCCATGTGACCCCTGGCTACGAATAAGGAGTTTCCCCTAACTATATTTGGTACTCCCTACGGAAAGCTAGGGTTTGGTTATCATTCTGCTCGATCTTGAAACCAAATAGACCAGTAGCTAGAAGATAAATCTCATGTTTACAGTACTGACTGACTCAACAGTTGATACCAAAACACCTGAGACACAGAGCAGTATGAAAAGCAGAACATTATAAAAAGATAATTACAAAGAAAGAAATATAAGTCGAGCGGTTGTCCTGTTGGCTATCCACTAACATAGGTAAATTATAACAGTGTACTGATGTGTTTCAATGTCAACTTGTACAATTTAGTTTTTGGTAAGAAACTGGATTAATTGCAGTTGTTGGAAGTTTTTACAGGTATTTTAAAAAGGTGTTAGACAGGGAATATGATTTAATTCCCATTAGATTCAAATGCAAAGCTTTTATTGTCATATATCTAATTCTTCTGACCTGAGCTCCTCCAACAGTGCAACATATCAAAATACAAAATAAAAAGTAATGCAAAAAAGTCTAATACTGGCACTAAACAGATATTTCTTGCACCTTTGAAAATGTGAAGCCAGTATATCTCAGTTTACCGGTGGATTTACAGTACTGACTGACTCAACACGTGATAACAAAACATCTCCTAAAAGACTACAGGAGCAGATTTCTAAATCGCCAGCGTGCGTTGGGAACTCTCCGACAACTCGCTGCTGTTTAAACCAACATCTGCTCCTCAGCTCACGCCCGGGGGCTTGCTAGAGATACAGAGTTTGATGAAAAGCAGAACATTGATGCCAGGATATCTCAATTTACCGTGTGATTTCCACGTGAGGCAGGCAGAGGCAGCAGCAGCAGCACGGCCCGGTGCTGATCTTCAGTTTATATTTGCCCGCTCGCTTCAGGAAGCCCTCGTCCCCCCCCACCTCCTCCACCATGAGGATCAGGAACTTGAACACCACCACCGCAAAGTAGCTGTGGTGAGGAAGGGGATGAGAAATGAGAAGACGTGCAGGAACATGCACTACAACTGCACAGAGATGGCAAAAGTACACATCCTTTACTCAAGTACAGATACTTCTGTTTAAAAATACTCTGGTGAAAGTAGAAGTACTGACTAAACTTCTTTACTCAAGTGAAAGTAAAGAGGCTTTGAAATGTCCTTCAGTAAAAAGTACCCATAACTAGCAGCTGCTTTAAAGAGTACCTGACCTCCCTTTATATTAATAGAACAATAATGTCATTGTTAGCTAATGAATGTTTCCATGCTGAACAACGGCAACATGACAACGTTTCCATTGGTCCCTCTTCTTTAGAGAAGACCAGGAAGTGATGGATACACGGATCGTGTTCAAATCAATAGGCACGCAATGACTCTAAAGAATAATGATCACGCATCAAACACACATTCAGACTAAAGGAACCAGCTGTTTGGGAAATGAGAGAAGTAGAAAGTACAGGTATTTGGGTTCAACATGTAAGAAGTAGAAAGTACAGGTATTTGAGTTCAACATGTAAGAAGTAGAAAGTACAGGTATTTGGGTTCAACATGTAAGAAGTAGAAAGTATAGGTATTTGTGTTCAACATGTAAGAAGTAGAAAGTACAGGTATTTGGGTTCAACATGTAAGAAGTAGAAAGTACAGGTATTTGTGTTCAACATGTAAGAAGTAGAAAGTATAGGTATTTGTGTTCAACATGTGAGAAGTAGAAAGTACAGGTATTTGAGTTCAACATGTGAGAAGTAGAAAGTACAGGTGTTTGAGTTCAACATGTAAGAAGTAGAAAGTACAGGTATTTGTGTTCAACATGTGAGAAGTAGAAAGTACAGGTATTTGGGTTCAACATGTAAGAAGTAGAAAGTACAGGTGTTTGAGTTCAACATGTAAGAAGTAGAAAGTACAGGTATTTGGGTTCAACATGTGAGAAGTAGAAAGTACAGGTGTTTGAGTTCAACATGTAAGAAGTAGAAAGTACAGGTATTTGTGTTCAACATGTGAGAAGTAGAAAGTACAGGTATTTGGGTTCAACATGTAAGAAGTAGAAAGTACAGGTGTTTGAGTTCAACATGTGAGAAGTAGAAAGTACAGGTGTTTGAGTTCAACATGTAAGAAGTAGAAAGTACAGGTATTTGTGTTCAACATGTGAGAAGTAGAAAGTACAGGTATTTGGGTTCAACATGTAAGAAGTAGAAAGTACAGGTGTTTGAGTTCAACATGTGAGAAGTAGAAAGTACAGGTATTT
The DNA here is from genome assembly GCA_902827135.1 of Harpagifer antarcticus. Taxonomy (NCBI): domain Eukaryota; kingdom Metazoa; phylum Chordata; class Actinopteri; order Perciformes; family Harpagiferidae; genus Harpagifer; species Harpagifer antarcticus. The sequence continues at coordinate 605,118 of CADEHL010001389.1, forward strand.
GAGTTCAACATGTAAGAAGTAGAAAGTACAGGTATTTGTGTTCAACATGTGAGAAGTAGAAAGTACAGGTATTTGAGTTCAACATGTAAGAAGTAGAAAGTACAGGTGTTTGAGTTCAACATGTAAGAAGTAGAAAGTACAGGTATTTGGGTTCAACATGTAAGAAGTAGAAAGTACAGGTATTTGTGTTCAACATGTGAGAAGTAGAAAGTACAGGTATTTGAGTTCAACATGTAAGAAGTAGAAAGTACAGGTGTTTGAGTTCAACATGTAAGAAGTAGAAAGTACAGGTATTTGGGTTCAACATGTAAGAAGTAGAAAGTACAGGTATTTGAGTTCAACATGTAAGAAGTAGAAAGTACAGGTATTTGTGTTCAACATGTAAGAAGTAGAAAGTACAGGTATTAGTGTTCAACATGTAAGAAGTAGAAAGTACAGGTATTTGAGTTCAACATGTAAGAAGTAGAAAGTACAGGTATTTGTGTTCAACATGTGAGAAGTAGAAAGTACAGGTATTTGAGTTTAACATGTGAGAAGTAGAAAGTACAGGTATTTGAGTTCAACATGTAAGAAGTAGAAAGTACAGGTATTTGTGTTCAACATGTAAGAAGTAGAAAGTACAGGTATTTGAGTTCAACATGTAAGAAGTAGAAAGTACAGGTATTTGTGTTCAACATGTAAGAAGTAGAAAGTACAGGTATTAGTGTTCAACATGTAAGAAGTAGAAAGTACAGGTATTTGAGTTCAACATGTAAGAAGTAGAAAGTACAGGTATTTGTGTTCAACATGTGAGAAGTAGAAAGTCAAAAGCCGTGGAGTAAAGTACTGATACCAGAAACATGTACTTAAGTACAGTAATGAAGTTTGCAACACATATTCTCTTGCCTGTTTACAGACCTTGTAGAAGGGATACAAAGACGGTACACCACAGGAGCGACATGCATTTGGAAAAAGAGGACTTTTTAGTTATCTAAAGGGTGTAACCATAGATTAGCATCCTCCTGTGTTTTACATTAAGCGTAGTATGCACGGCTGGCACCCCTACGGCGAAGAAGCTACGCAGAGAAATGTCACTAAGGGATGAGTCGTGTTTACAGAATTTGGGTTTTCAGAATTTCTGATGTACTATTTTCCGTTCTCGTGAAAAAGAAAAGTGTGTTTGTACAAAGTTTTGCAACTCTTATAACAGCGACATTGAGGCTAGACCGTGGGAGCATCTTGACTTCATTTGGAAAAGGAGAACAGTTACGTTTAAGACATAAGGCATCAGGGTTTAATCATGCATATTGGTTCTTGTTAGCGATGTAAACAGCTTAGCAGGGGTAATTCTGTGGAACAAGTGTGTCTAAATGACTTGTTTATATGAGGGTAGGTAGATGAGTCAGTGAGAGGGGAATACAAGAAGAAATTAACACATGGTTTAGAGCTCAGAGAGGAGGGAAGCCAAAACGTCCCCACACGTTGCACAACAGCACCACTGTTTTCTATGAATGTCAGCGGGCTACGGGGTTCAGGTTTCCCATGTGTGGCTCTGTGGGTGAAAAGCAACACACAGCACAGTGAGGTCTGGAAGCTGAGACAAAGGGAAACCCACCAAGCTGAGGTCATATCAGTGAACATGGTGGCTCTGGGGATCCACATCCCAACACACGACATGGTGCAGATCACCTGGAAAACAGAGGAGAGACTGTGAGAAAGAATCAATATATTGAACTTTAAAGGACGTCATTTACTATAGCAGACCGGATGTGGGCGACACCTTGGAGTTCTGGTTTCAGGTTGATATTAGCCTCACAGTAGCATGTCGCTAACAGTATATTGTGTACGTGAGTATAAGGAGAATGACGCGTGTAGATACTAAACACATCGTCTCAAACGCTCACTCATCGACGCTGCATTACTACAATTATTATGTGTTTAAGGACCAACAAATATCATGGCTACGTCATCAGAGGACTACAGAAGAAGACCCGTCCACGTCAGCCAATGGAAGAAGACTAAATACAATAAAAAACACGATGTTAGATAGAGAAACTTTTTATATATATCCTGCTTTCTGAAGTAAACGGTTATTTTGTGGGGCTTTTTTGTAAATGATTGAGTGTTCTTGCATTTTAATGTGTGAGTCTTTTATACCTCGGGACTGCGGGAAACAGTATTTCGATCTTTCTGTGTGTTCAAACATTTTGAGATTGACAATAAAGTTGACTTTGAGAAACGTTCTCTTTTATTCATGCAACAGCTAACTGCTTAAAGTGGACTGTGGACCAGTGAATTGAATAGAGGGACCACAGGTGTGTTCCCTTGTAAACCTACTATACTATTGCATTAATAAATACTGTTAAACTTTTCGAGAAGCTTCCTGGTCTTCTTTGGACTAACTCTTGGTCTTCAAACAAAGAATACATGACAAGAAGTCTCTACCTACCGGTGCCGCCCCGTTCACCCAGATGATCAAACTCTTCTTGTTGTTGGGCACTTTCCTATAGATGTACACACACTCCTCCATGAAGACCAGCATGGACACGGCGGCCATGAAGGTGAGCACAGAGTAGAGGACGATGCCGAAAATGTCCAACTCTGTGAGAGACAGAAGAGAAGTTACAATGAATGAGCTGTCAGACGTGAGCTGGGATTCTGCACAGGAAATTGAGATTGATAAGATCTTTATGAAGGTAATGGGTAATTATATTAGCCTGGAAATGTTTATACAGGCAGGAGGAATGAATGACTGCCAGAGAATAACAAGTAGGTGGTTTCTCCCATTGTTCCCTTTAAACTGTGGGTTTTCTCCGGAAGTTTTTCCTTGTACGATGTGAGGGTCTAAGGACAGAGGGTCTAAGGACAGAGGGTGTCGTATTGTCATACTGATATTTTGTACAAACTGTGAAGTCCACTGAGACAAATGTAACATTTGTGATATTGGGCTATATAAATAAACATTGATTGATTGATTGATTGATTGAGTAGGGTAAAGAAAATAGAGAAAATCTAATTTTATAGGTATAATATTACCATTTTCACCATCTTAGATTAGCGTGTTAGCACTTTCTAAATTACTTACATTTCAAATCTAAGGATGTTGCATGTCATTAGTTTTAAGTACATTTACTCAGGTACTTAAAAACAAGGTACTTGGATGTTGGATTTCAGATTAATAAAATAAACTAGAATCAATAAATAATGTATCAATTATTATTATTATAAGCTAAAATTAATATTTATATATTGAAATATAGAAAATAAGTTCCTGTATTAGCAAATATATATTGAAGGGATAAACGCATCACAGCATCTCTGTATAGCATGTGTATTCACTCTCTGTCTTAAACGGCTTGTTGGAGCACCTGCCCCCCCCCCTTCAAAACACACAAGGGGACGGGTCATAACCGGAAAAGCATGACATGGGACCTTTAAATCCTCTAATATATTATAAATTGTAACTTGATCAATAACAAAAAGAGCCAGATGTTGAGGGTTTGTTTCTTACAGTAAATATTGAAATGAAACCACAGATGGAAATCAAATGCATTAAGTTGGTTGCAATAGACAAGCAAGTTGACAGAGGGAAGTCTTTGTTTGTCTTAACTCTCACAATGCCGTATGCAACACAGGCTTATTGAGCATTCATCAAAACACAAGATTATTTATTCCTCAGCCTGGCGAACAAACAGACCCACAGTGATCAAAGCAGACAGGTAGTATTATTCACTCTGATGGGAAGTAACAAGGTGTCCTTTCCAGGAAGCAGCAGGAAAGAGAGAGCAATGAAACTGTGCGAGGAAGGGGGGAGTAAAGTGTTTCAACATGCTGACAGTAAATTGTCCGTTTTTACCGAAATGCGTCATTTATTCTCTGGTATCCAAAGTCATCAGGAGGGAATCAGCAAACACATAAACATTCATCTCCCTATAGTTGGCCCTCTGTTGCTTTTTAATCCACCGCATACTTTGGTAATTGTTTCTGAACTCTGCTGTCTCATTATTCTAATTCATCTATTTAAACTACTGAGTCAAACTTCAGTGGTGCTATTCGTAAGCATCTTTGTGCAATAAAGAGACTTAAGATGGTTTTGGTCACTGACTAAACTGATCCAGATGTTACTTGTGAGACTTTATTTAAAGCTCAAACAATGCAATGTGTTCTTGGGGTACTACCAATATCTATTTTAGGTAATCTGATAATAATACATCAACCCTTTTCGCGTGCAAAACACAAAATAATTGACATTTTAAACAAGAATCTATTCTGACATATATATTAAATATACGTTTGTGGTGGACCATATTCCTAAATTACCCATAGCATTTTAGTTTCTTATCTACTGGCTGATATACACAGGATATATACACACCCTGACCAATTTGCTGCCCTAGGCAAGATTTAATATCTGCATATATCCGGTGCTTTGATTACACATAATGAGAAGTCCGACTGTACAAATGAGTGGTAGATGTTCAACAGTCACTCTTAGTCATGAAGTACAGCATCAAACAGAAAAAGGCAACATAAAAATAACTAAATAATGCACGCAAAGTCAATTTATGAAGCTAGGAAACAACAATGTAAGAGTGCAATTTGATTAAAATGTATTTAAACGTTGGAGGAATCACCATTCTCAAAAAGCATTTATTAGTCTCCCTTTTATTGTAAGTTCACACAAAACACATTCACTAAGTGACTTATTGCATTTAAGTCATTAATAATGAGCTCTATTTCAGTGGATGTTCTCCCTACAGCAGGGGTCAAACTCAAATACACAGTGGGCCAAAATATAAAAATGGGTACTAGTGGAGGGCCGGACTGGTTCAATGTTTATTGCAGAACTTATTGAAATGAACTTATTGCACAGATTAAACCTGGAACTAACAAAGCTTCAATGATTGCCTATAAAAACAACATTAAACAATCAGTTGCATTCATTTCTTATGGCTCTATCTGCAGCTTTTCCAGAGTCATTTCTTATGAGTACATTTTCCCACAGGCCAACAGCAGCTTCAAGAAAACTATTTCCCTCACAGAACAAACCAAACATGCCCTGCTGTCGTGAGAGAAAGTGCAGAAGGAAACATCCTTTGAACTCAGTGCTGCTAGTTCAAGCCAGATACTTGGCATCTTATCGTGGGTGCAAGGTCATCAATGTTTGGGCTCAGGCTCTGAGCTGAGGAGACCCTCAGGATGGAGTGAAGGTGTGCGGGCAATATACCGGCGGGCCAGATCTAATAGGAATTAGAAATTATCCTGCGGGCCGAAATGAAATCCACCAAGGGCCGGATTTGGCCCCCGGGCCTTGAGTTTGACACATGTGCCCTACAGGATGTTAAAACCTCAGGGTTTTCTGAGCAGTGAGTGTAACGGATAAATCAGAATGGATTAGCGGATTATCTGATAAATTGTGAACACAGAAAACTGAGCTCTGTCTGAACACGTTGCGTTGATGTGTTGTTCACTGCAGAGGTGGGATGGCAATAAGTATATTTACTCAAGAAAGTAGGCTTCCTATATAGTATGTCAAATGTTGAGGTACTTGTACTTTAGTATATCCATTTTATGCTGCATAAAGTTTGAATAAGTGTGTTTTTGAATTGCCATTGTCGATATTTAGAGAGCATGGCAGCCATTGGACGATACAAAATGTCTAGATACGGTTGATTTTCTTGCATTGGATAAAATACAACGCTTAATAAAAAAGTTGTTAAATGAACATTTGTTTCATTATGTTAATCTTGGGATTGTCTGGCTTTAGTAGATGTTCACTCTGTCTGCAGGGCACCTTTTAAATTAAGGAAAAAGTATCAAGAAAAAGTTTGCACAGGCAATCGAAAAACTAATCTTTTAAAATGTAACTTTTAGATAAAAAATTACAAGTTTTAACGGCGGCAAGATTTAGATGCATCTCCTTGGTTCTGAGACACATTGTGTAAACTAACTTTTTTTCGAAAAATCCAAAATGCTATGGTTGATTTTCTTGCATTGGATAAAATGTAAGAGTTAATAAATAAGAATGGCTGAACATAAATGAACATTTGTTTAATGTTAATCATGGGATTGTCTTTGTTGTCTTCAGTAGATCTGCACTCCACAAATCTGCACTTATTTTAGATTTAAAACCAAATGTAATCCAAAAACAAACCTTGTAAAAAGTGAAAGCAAATAATGAATCAAAAATAAAGTTAACAACTAGCAGCAGATGAAAGCATCTAATTGGTTCTGAGAGACATTGTGTAAACTAACATTGATTTAAAAATACATGTAAGTGTTTATATTGGGGGGTTGGGGCTCGACCCCCCACAAAATACATTATTATTCCGGCCCTGAAAACCACCGTCCTGCAAAGTGAAATTCAGGGACTTCTAGGAATCCTTGAAGCGTGATTTAATCCCCTCCACACCACCAGTTTAACCTCTTTTTCTCCGCTGGTCCCACTTCAAACTCCACAGAGACTTCAGTAAATGATCAATAATACAGATGCAGGTCTTTAATCAGAGTTTACTCACTGAGGATGATGTCGATGGCGAGAGGAGGCTTCTGCAGGCAACTCGGGTGCATGGTGGTTCCGTTGTCCATGTTGGAGGTTTTTTTCACAAATGCACCAAAGTGATCTGTTACATCCACAGTGTTTCCTCTCCTCTCTCCTCCTCCGGTCCTCACAAGAAACTGTCTAAACTTTCCACGGAGGGATATCAGTCTCCCGGGCGCAGAGACACTTGCTGCCCGCCCTGGACCCGCCCCCTCCGGCTGTCATAGGCCGAGCAGCCGCTCCACTGCTCCAGCCTGGTCATGCACAAATGTTTGGACAAGTAAGGAAATAAATAGCATGGTTGGATCTTGTCCTAACCTGCCTTCATTTTGTTTAGACTTCAAGATCTCAGCTTTTCTGAATGCAAATACTTCTGGATTTAAAGATGTATTATAAGAGTTGGTGAGGTGGCTGTCAGCACTGCATGAATTGTTGTTATATTCGGGGCAATGTGTACATTTTTTACTAATGACAATACTATGTGTATACACTTTTTGTTATTGCATTTAATTTTTAGTGCACATTTTTACTCAAAGTTCTTATGTTTACCTATTTAAATTGTATTTTCTTCCTTTTATTGCACATTTTGTCTAGATAAATATTTGTATTTGTTTTCCTTTTATGGACATTGTTATGACCTGGCTCAAAAGGCCACAACAAAAAGGAGACACACCATGTCAATGGTTATCAAAATATGTTTATTTAAGGAAACAATCCAAATTAGCCAAATTAGATGAAGTGCAACAATAAGTAAGGCATGAGGTGTGGACGTCAGTGGTATCAGTAGTGTAAATGCAGGGTGAGGGTTGTATGAATATGTATGTGTGAGAGTGTTGAGGTGCACAAAGTAAAGCAAATAGAGTAACCACAACATATACTCAACAAAACCGGGGCCCTGTACGGGAAAGCAGAGAGGGCACAGAGAGGAGCAGAGAGGCGTTAAATAGCTGCAGGACACCAGACCCAGGTGCCCTGAGTTACTGCACTCAATGCAATCACCAATCACCACAGCACAGACAGGACAGCCACCTCCTCTCTACTGATGCACCCACAGCGGCATCACAGACATTCTTCTTTAACTTCTTACATATATTCTAAAACGGAGCATGAGGCCCAATTTCCCCTGGGATAAATCAAGTATTTTGGCTCATTATGTTACTTCACTACTGACCAAACCACACAGAAGACCCCTTCAAACGCTCTGCACAAGATCCACTCTCTCTGCTGGCACCGAAGCCTTCATGCTGTTTTGATTCCAGGTGCTCTAAATTGTGCAACATGTCAGAGAAATTCAGCACATCTGTGCAGAGGTAATGGAGAGAGGAGAACAGCACAGGAAACATGTGGAGACGGATTACACGTCCAGTAAACAAGGGATTCTTTTTACACAGAAAACCCCCATTTTCATTGATAATGTGTGTGTGTGTGTGTGTGTGTGTGTGTGTGTGTGTGTGTGTGTGTGTGTGTGTGTGTGTGTGTGTGTGTGTGTGTGTGTGTGTGTGTGTGTTCCTTGAGACCGCAGCCCCTGGACAACACACATCACATGCCACCCTGGTTCCCATAGCAACACATGCAGGGGCATCGTCATGTGAAGCGTTTGCTGCAAATCTTATGGCTGCATTTGAACAATTCTCCACCACAGAGAGGCCTATAGAGCTCCACACGGTGAATTAAGACTGATCATACATAATGCCTGAGGACCAGTTGTAATGCCTCTTGAGAACGTTCTCCCTCTGCTCTTCCCTGATTACCTCATCTGATCGTTTGTGAACTTTGGCTTTCACAGGTTATAATTAAGCTATTATTTCTGCTTTGCCCGTGTGATGCATTACTTTATCCTCGAGCTGCGTGTGCTGACACATTTGAGGAATGACTAAAAAGCAGGGAATACACATAAACTAATCACACCCTAACACAGTATTACATTCACTGCGTCAGAGCACTCCTTCGCTTCGGGATCAGACTCAGCGGAGAGGATCGGTCCAGACTGGCCTGAGCTTAAGAAACTGATCAGTGTGGACAACAGGTTGTTGAGCACTTTTGTAGTTCTTGTGCGTCTATTTGTGGTTCTTTTGGTCAACATTTGTGTTTGATTTGTGTCTCGTTTTGCTCATTTTGTGTCCATTTTATTGCTGTTTTCTTGTAGTTTGTTGTGTCTCGTAACAATTGTTTTGGTGTTTTTGTATATTTTATTGTTTATTTGTCCTCTCTTTTTGTAGTCATTTTTGAACTATTTGTATTCTTTTTTTTCACTTCCAATTGAAATTATCTGTCGTTTCGCCAACATTTTTTATTGTACACATAAAGACATCGATTGTGATTAACTGCGCACACGGTGATCTGGGAAACATGCAGCTGTTAGCCATTTGTTTAAAAGCAGCTTCGACGTCAGAAACAATCCCCTGATCACATCATCTGTTGAAGTTTCGACGCTCTGATGTTTAATGGATGAACCATCCAAAGGTCTTCAGAGGAACTGAAGCTGCGCCGGCCTTGCCGAGGTCAGCGTTGTTTGGTTTTTCACATGTCACTGTGTACTCTCCGGGTTCGAGTTATGTGGGAGGATCTGAGCTCCCACGGACGCAGTGAAATCATACATGGGGTCGCTAATACATTACCAACAACCATTATTTTAATCACAAATAATGCATGTGTCAATGTAATGAATATTATCTACGTTAACGAGGTAAATAGGCCAAAAGAAAAACATGTTTTCCAAAAGAACTACGCATCTCTTGAATGACCATATGCGGGCCCGGCGCCACAGGGGGCCTCACTTTGAGCATCATTCATCCATCAAAAAGTACAATAAATGTCACAATTATTAAATAACTTTAAATAATTATTTTCCCCAATACACATTACTATGTTTAGATCAGATATGTGGGCAGGCAGTCAAGCAACGTGTAAAAAAGCCTCAACCCCAAGTGAGCTTGTAGTCTTAATGTTAGCGTGTGTGCTTAGCTGTAAACACAGTCGGATGGGTGACCAAAACGTCCCCTTTTCCGGGCAGAGTCCCCGTTTTCGGTGGCTGGTACCCGGTTGAAACTCCCGAAAATGTTTTTTTAACGTGCGTTAAAAAAAATAGAGCAAGGTGAAATCAAATGTTAAATGTCAGTTAATCTCCAAAAACGGCCATAAACCTCAAGCTCTTTTTAATGTCCTCAATTCGATCATTAATCCTTGTGATGCTTCTCCAATTGTGCCATCAACTACTCTCTGCGATACATTTCTTACATTTTGTATCGAAAAAGTATCTGCTCTTAGGCTAGCCTATACTAGTGCTACGCCAGATCCTGCTCCCTTTCTGTGCCCTGCTGTCCTCGACCATTTTGAGCCTGTATCCCTCTCTTCTCTCTCAGATGTAGTCAAGCACCTGCTACCTTTTTTATCTAAAGCCCTGGAGCGAGTAGTCTACGCCCAGCTGCAGTCATTTTTAACCACGCATGGTATCCATGAAAAATGTCAGTCTGGCTTTAAACCTATGCATAGCACTGAAACAGCCCTGACTCAGGCAGCCCAGCTGTTTTGGTGCTGTTAGATTTAACTGCTGCCTTTGACACTGTGGATCATAGTATCCTGTTGTCATGGCTTGAACAGTCCGCAGGCATTACAGGCTCTGCCCTTGCATGGTTCAGGTCTTATTTGACGGACCGTAGCTTCTCAGTGCAGTTAGGTGCCTTCTCCTCTGCCAAAGCCCCTCTTACCTGTGGGGTTCCCCAAGGCTCGATTCTGGGCCCCATCCTTTTTCTATTGTACATACTGCCCCTAGGTTCAATTCTCACAACATATGATATCCCCTTCCATTGTTATGCTGATGATGTACAGATCTATCTGCCTCTCAATCAAAATGCCAACTCACTACAGCAGTTGAAGGACTGCTTAACAGAGATTAAATCCTGGCTGAGCCAAAACTTACTCACCCTCAATGAGAGCAAGGCCGAGGTCATTTTTTTTGGACCCCAACCAACAGTCTCCCCGGTTGATATTCTGGGCTCCCTCAATAAAAACATCCTCCCCTCTGTTATGAACCTTGGAGTGACCTTCAACAGCGCTTTTATATTTGATAAGCAGGTTAGCACCGTAGTCAAGACCTGCTTTTTCAAAATACGACTATTGGCTAAGACCAAGTCGTTTTTATCTTTTAAAGACCTAGAAAGGGTTATTAACGCCTTTGTTACCTCGAGACTGGATTACTGCAATACTCTGTATGTGGGTATGGACCAGGCCTCAATTAGACGCCTCCAGCTAGTTCAGAACGCAGCTGCACGTCTTCTCACTGGCCATAAAAAGCGCGACCATATCACCCCAATTCTGGCTTCATTGCACCGGCTTCCAGTTCGGTTCAGAATAGATTTTAAACTCCTTTTATTTGCCCTAAATGGGCTGGCTCCTGCCTATATAGCCGAACTCCTCCATCGCTACACCCCAGGCAGAGCCTTAAGGTCGGCTGATCAGCTGCTGTTGATAGATCCTAAGACCAGGCTCTGGAACACTTTGCCCCTCCATGTGAGGTCGGCCCAGACCCTGGGGGTTTTTAAATCTACTCTTAAAACTCACTTTTTCTCTCTGGCTTTTGTTTAATTATCTATTTATTCATTTATTTAGTTATTTATTTTAATATTTATAACATAACATAGGATTTCATAAAGTATTTTTAAAATAGTTTATACATTATTCGAATATAGGAATAGTAGATAGGATTACTTAAAATATAGTACCTTATATTTCATCTTTTTTCCCTTTAGACCCTTGCGGTTTATTCTTAAAATAAACTGCTCGGGTCTTGATAGATTGAGTGGGGAAGTTCATGAGATCTTTCTAGAGGGTTATCAAGAATAGCTTTTATCCAATGACCTCTCCCCTCTCTGTCTGTGTCTGTGTATTCTCTTGTTCCGATTAACCCAGCCAAATCTTTCTTCTTGTTTTGTATCTCTATCTACGCCGGGATACGGAGTCGAGGCTGATCCTCTTGCTGTAGTCCTGTGTCTTGGACCCTCTATCCTGAGTTCTGGATTAAGTCGTGGACTTCGGGTCGTGGCTGAACCTGTCTCTGCGGTCCTGCCTTGGGTCTCGTCTTGCTGCTTCCCTGATGGCTTCCTCAGGATTGTAGCTGACATCCTCGTGGATTCATCTTCTCATTACAGACACATGCATTTCCTAACATTCGGTCTATACGCTGTAAAATGTATTATCTCTTGGATTTACACACGGCATCTATTGCACGTCTGTCCGTCCTGGGAGAGGGATCCCTCCTCTGTTGCTCTCCCTGAGGTTTCTCCCATGTTCCCTTTAAACTGTGGGGTTTCTCTGGAAGGGTTTCCTTGTACGATGTGAGGGTCTAAGGACAGAGGGTCTAAGGATAGAGGGTGTAAGGACAGAGGGTCTAAGGACAGAGGGTGTCGTTTTCCTCATACTGATATTCTGAACAATCTGTGTTGTTGTATTTGCTGTAAAGTGTCTCTACTGTAGGCTATTTTTATTATATATATAGCACTTTTATAAATGTGCTATGTAAATAAAACTTGATTGAGTAATAGTGTTGTGCCTGTTTGTAGTGTTAGCGTATTGCTTCTTCTTCTACTACTTCTTCTTCTTCTTTTTCCTTTAATGGCGAATCGCTTCCACTTGGAGCATATATGCACTTGGAGCATATATCGCCACCTACTGTTGATTTATTAAATGTTTATATTAAATGCTTGTCCTCAGACCAAGTTTGAGGAACTTGAAGATCAGCTTGTTTACTTCATTTCTTGATTTACTTTCGTATATTGACTTGAAATCCATGTCCTTGATTTTATGTTGTTCCAGTGCAGTTTTCAGAATGAGTCTTTGTCCGTTATAATCCGGGCAGCTAAAAAATACATGTTGTAATTTTTCTCCCCAATTTTCGGCGCCCCCGATGGGTTGATGCGCCCTTAGCATTCACCTATACTGCCTATGCCAAGGGCCGGCCCTGGTGAAAACAATGACATCAACAAAAAATAAGACAGACAACTACAGATAGCACCACACATGATGGTTACTTGTTATTATTTAGGGCTTTTTATTCCGGTGCAGACCTCCACTCTCAGGACACCTCCACGGTCAGTACAGGAAGTGACGATTCTGACGCGTTTTTTTCCCGCCCACCGAAAGACCCGTTTGATGGAAGTTTTCAAATCACAATGGAGTCCGCCCACCGTGCACTTTGGGTCGGCCTTGGTCAAGCCCTTTTGACCCCCCCAGCCTGGTTCTTGTAAAAGTTTTTCGCTCAAATGACACCATGGAGGAATGTAACGGGAGTTGACAGGGGACTCTGCCCGCCTCACAAGTGCCTATTTTCCCCGGTTTTATTATTTATTTATTTTTTGGCTATTTCACCCGGTTTCTACCGGGGACATTGCCCGGTCTCGGGTATCCCCCCACGGCCTGTGTCCAGCCCCCCACCCCACTCATCCATATGTTAACGGATTTTGACAATTTTTGTTGCATTTTTCTCCTCTCCTCTCACTGATCGAATGGCAAACGCGACCCACTGTCGGAGAGCCTCCGCGCCGGCCCGGCCTAGTGCCAGTGCTCTGGCGGTCGGTTCCTCCGAACTGCGGGTTCGACTCTGATGGCCGGGAGGGTGTGCTGCGTTGGGGTGGGGGACTTCCCCCACTCTGCGCGTCTCTTCCTTCCCGGGCCGGCCGATATGAAGCGTGACCAAGACGCACCGTAAAGGGGTCCCACAGCGGGGTGAAGGTTCCCAGCTGGAACCTCCGCCGCGGTGCACCCGGCAAACACGGTTGTTTCTCGAACCTTCCAGTTGTCTAGCGGGTGTAACTAAAATACAAGATGTCTTATTTATATATATAAATAAATATATATCAATAAGTGTCAATCCGATTTTATTTTGTATTTGCGTGCATTTCCTGTTCGGAAAGTGGCGCTGCGGCTGTACTGATAGTAACAACAATACAAGGTGTCCGTATATATCTATATATCTATATATAGATATATACATATCATATGTATATATCTATATTTAGATATATACGGACACCTTGTATTGTTAAGTAAAATAAAATCGGATCTTGACGGATCGTGTATTTGCGTGCATTTCCTGTTTGGAAAGTGGCACTGTACTGATAGTGGTGATTTTATTTTGGAATTCTTAGCGTGCACTTCCTGTCCTGAGAGTGGAGGTCTGCAGGCAGACCCCTCTCTATGGATCAGGTTTTTGCCAAAGCGAGCCCTTTTACTAGAATAATAATATGTTATGTATTATATCAACCGTATTGGTACAATGAGCGACATCTAGTGACGGATTTTTTTAACATTGATTTGATTTTTCTCTCGCAGTTAGACTCTAGAGACAAACCAGGGGACTTTTTTTAAATGTTTAATCTGTGTCTGTCCATTTGGTGTATTTGATCCAATATTACATTTGGTTTATATATTAGTTACTTTCTTATGAAATGCCTGAAAATAAAAAATCAACCAGATTAATGTTTCTTTAATCCTGACCTGACTAGAGGTAAGTAAATCTGTAAAGGAAGTTAAGGGATAGAGGAGAAAAGGTTATGGTACAATTACAGAGCCTGTCCATTTATAAATTGAGGAAATCAATGTTATTCTGTTAACCAAAGTGCAGCCAATCTATCTATGAACTATCTAATATTTAAAGATCAGAGGGAAAGAACAGAACGAGAGGGGTACATCCGGAATAAAAATAAAGAAGCAAAGAGACTGTAGAGCTAGAGCAGTGAGAAGGAAAAAAGCTTGGTGTGTCAATTCATTACATTGCCAGTATTTTCCGTTGTGGTGAAAAATCGCCCCCCTCTGATTTTTTAACAGCCCCCTCAGTAATTTCATCCTGGAGCCGGGCCTGACAATATGCCTGCACTGCACCTCCAAGGTGCGCAATACATTATTGCGCAATCTATGCCTGTGAGCCGAGATGATGTGCGTGTGGGTAGTTGAACCTTTTCATATGTAAGGGCTGCTGCTGCTGTGTGTGTTTGAGTGTGTTCGAACCCTGCTCTCCCCTCAGAAAGCGACACCGAGGTCATTACCTTGTGGACGTACACCTTATAAACACACGGGTCATGTGAAAGATAAAACAATGTGTTAATACATGTTTAAGGGAGGTTTTATGCATCATACATTGCAGGCGAAGTCTACGGCTCTCCCTTGGAAAGTGTGCAGAACAGATGTGATTCACTGAGGGTTTAATCTGTTGCAATATTCCTAAATTGTGAGTTACAAACAGCTTTGTCACGTTTGTTTAGGAAAAAGAAGTGAAGGTTGAGGGATTTGAGAGGAGGAGCAGCAGAGGTGAAGGGCCTGTGTGTCAGAGCTTATCAAAGAAGCAACAGAATAATGTTTACTTTAAAAACTGCATTCTCTGAGCGCACCAAACTCACCACAGCTCAGTCTTTGTAAAACATGCATTAAGTCATTTTATCTCAAGGGATTAAGTTTATTTAAAAGCATGTTCTGATACCTTCACACAGTGTGAAGAAACGAAGACGACATCAAAATGATCGAGGGTTTAAAAAAACATTTATTATTATTTCCACGTACATTTTTTGTCTAGGCATCATTCACAAAATAGTAACAGAAAAATTAATCAGACAAGAAAAATATATGTAGTCTTTTTCTTACATTATCAATATATATATACACACACGTTGTAAAATAGGTTGTAACAAAAAGTAAAACCAAAGTTTAGCAGTAAGCGATGGCCACATCTGCAAAGGGAATACAGATGCAAAGAGTTTACAGTCATCAGATCCTTCTTCTGTTTTCACAGCTGTTTTATGGCTTCATTTATAAAGTCGATACAGAACAGAGTAAAGCCAATTCAAACATGAGTAATAATTGAAAAAAACCCTAATCGTTTTAACTCCGTGGTGAAACACACACGTTAGACGCCATGCAGTCGCGCATCAGTCAGGCGTTATGGTACACAGACAAAATCTCTGCACAGAAGCATATCTTCCAAGACGCCAATATTACAAAAAACACTCAATTTAGCATTACAAAACACACACACACACGCACACACACACACTTTAGTCTCGAGGCCAAACAGCCCAGAGAAGAGAGGCCATTTGTAAAACAGCAAGACGATCAATGGTCCGAATCGGGCGCCAGAAGCCTTTACACTTTTAACTTTAGAAAAGATTCACCTTTAGTTGAACCGTTATCTCACTTGAATTGACATCACAGTGTGATTCTGATGCTTAACCACAAGGAGCGTAACACAAAGTCCAGAACCGCAAGGATTAGTAGGAACGTAAAAAATCAATTTATTGGCTATTTTTCAGCCCATCAAATGAGCGATTTGCTGCTTTTCTAATTTAAATCATATCGAAGTTAATATCTTTGGGTTTTGGACCAACACAACAAGACATCACCTTGCATTTTTTTAGAAACTGGGATAGACATGTTTCACTATTCTCAGAAATGTGAGCGATAAATAAAAAAGAATAATCAGCATATATTGATAATTAAAATACTCGTTAGTGGCAGCCTTACACATGTCCTCCGATAACCAATGTGTGAAGAGTCATTATAAATACACTCAAAAAGGTCAAACGTGATTTTCATTTTCAGCATTAAAAAGGTAAACAAAGTGTAGAAGGCTGTTTTTAACGCTCCAATATTCAATTAAACTGTCCACCTGTGGTACATTCAGCACAAGACACACCGCACAACACCATAAGTCACTCTACACGATAGAAACAGATGTAAACATCACCAGCTGTGATCAGATGGACATCAGGAATCTGCTGCTCCCTCTAATGGGCATTACAAAGTTGCATATAAATAATAATAACAATATTCCTTCGACGCAACTCAATCCTGAACACTTGTTATTTGGTTAAACTGACAATCTTCAGCAGATATTCACATGTGCATGAGATGTACAGATGTTTTTTAGACCCTCAGTCCCACTCCAGATGTTCAACACTGACACCAGATGTTTTTCTCACTCACAATGCAAGGTGAGAAGAAGCTTTAGTCGACGCCTTTTTCACATCAGATCACATGGGGGTCAGTTCAAATGACATCTGGATGAGTTATGACCGGAAATGAATGCATATTAACCGCATTAAATATCTAATTCTGGATCAATTGAAAGTGAACTGAGCTCATATGTTGTGTCGCCACCTGCTGGTCAGAACTGATACTGCAATCATGACCCACTGAAGGCAGGAGGGACACACACTTTGTATAAAATGTACTGTAAGTCTGCAACTACTGATAAATACAATTAGGTTGTGATGACATTGGCCGGTGAGGTTGTGATATAGCTAGAACGATGTTGTAAACACTTCAGGTTCAGAGGTCAGAGCAGGTCAGCCCTTATTTGGCAAAGAGTGTTGGAGTCTAAAGGCTGAAGACAGGCTGCAGAATCACTGATCGGCATGAGATGTAGATATATAACATATGACTCTAAAACAACGGGTAGCTGCTTTCAAATGCATCTCCCAGGCAAGCAGCACGTTTTAAAGGAATACCCCACCCCAAAGTGACCATTTGTGGATCAATAACTCACCCTAAGTTACATTAAATACTTGAGGAATCTTAAAAAATACAAGATAAACTCTTGATGAATTGGAAAGATAACATGCATTTTCACTAAAGCTGGCATGCTATTGGTCTAAAGTGTTCCAAATGTATTGAGGATATGACTGGATGAATTAGACTTTAAAATGAGTTCATAAACGGATATTTGAAGTAGTTTTGCTGCTGTGCAATGTGTCCGTTTCCCTGTGGTAACTCGTGTGAGATGTTGATACACAAATGATAAATGTAAGACGGGAAGTATTCCTTTTTGCAAACACACTTTAAAGGTGGGGTAGGTAAGTTTGAGAAACCGGCTCGAGATACACTTTTTGTTATATTCCATGGAATGCTCTTAACATCCCGATAGCAATGAATATCTGAAGTGGGTTTGCTATCCTGGCTCCAAGATGGTGGAATGAGCTCCCCATTGAAGTCAGGACAGCAGAAAGCTTACACAACTCATCTCTTTCGACTCCACTTCGAGCGATAGAACTATTAACAAAGCACTTATATACTAATAAAGGACTGGCTTATCTATAGCTAGTTGAGTAGCACTTGAAATGTTTAGCTCTATGAAACCTGATGTACTTTATGATTCTGTTTTTCTTCCAGTTTGTATTTTGTTGGTCGAACGCACTTATTGTAAGTCGCTTTGGATAAAAGCGTCAGCTAAATGTAATATCATCTGTGGAAGCCGTAATACTGTAAAAAGCACGACCAATCATCTGAGCCGGCTAAAGTAACTGGATGGCCTACCTGCCTGTCAGCCTTCAATCTGGGCACACACTTATCTCGTGCCCTCATTGGTCATGTGTGCGTTCGTGTGTGTTGGAGGAGGGGCTCTGTGAGGAAGTGGCAGATTTTCTCCGGTTGTGTATTTTCAAATGCTAGCACTCGAGCTGGTTCCTCCAAAATTACCTACCCCACCTTTAAGCTGATTATTTAAGATGCTGTTATTTGTTTAAAAAAAAAAGAAGACTGTTACACAGAAACAATAAATCACATGAACATCCGTAATACCTGGGATGCTTTTTGGACATGGTTTTAAAAAAAGAAAAAGGAAGCAGCACGGCGTTGTTAGATAAGTGCAAATGCGCCAGCGCTCTCATTTCCAAATCCCTCAGTCTGAGTTCCTCGGTGAAACACCCATCTCAGGAGAGTTGCAGACCATAAATCCAACATTATGAGTTAAAATTAAAAAAGGCAAAGAAAATCTGTCACACAGGTCAACTGATCCATCTCCGTGGGATGTACTGCCTTTTCTAATAAACTCGAAACATGTTGAAAACACTGCAGCTGTCCCTCCGCTCGTCCGCACTGCAGCTTTGAGCCGACGAAATCAAGCCTTTGGCACAAAAAAGTTTTTAAAAAGAAGCTCATATTCCTTCCTTCTCATCAATTACTGCTCAACACAAAATGAGTAAATAACACAAGGGTATATGTATATAGCTGAATGTGTGTGTGTGTGTGTGTGTGTGTGTGTGTGTGTGCGTGTGTGTGTGTGTGTGTGTGTGTGAGCTCCGGGGGTAGGTAGGTGTGAGATTAGCATGCGAAAAAATGCCAATGCCGTAGAATAGATGCTTCACAGTTGGGTGAAAATGATGCATCTCCATGGTTACTGTATGGTATGTGGATGCGGTTGCTCTGGGAGACCGTTGCCATGTTGACAAACTGAACTGTTGCTTAAGGCATCAAATTAGGATGTGTGAGGATGTTCTCCTGTGGAAACAAGACGCAGAGGATGAGCGAAGAAAGTCCGGTTTGTACCGAAGCTACAGCCTGAAGAAGTGTCTCTCACCTCGTTAGGACTCGCTCTCGATGGAGATTGTGATGGTTTCACTTTCAGCTGAGGAGACAAACAGAACACATGTTAAAAAGAAAAACCCAAATCATATTTTCCAATGTTTTTCTGTCTAATGGGGACAACCATTTTGAGATTCGGTTCAGTGTTGAGCGAGAGAGCTGCAGACAAAAGCCACTGAACAGGCCGTTCTGCATTATTAATGTTCAATAAATAATGTTTGCTACCTTTTGATCCGCTCTCTTATTGTGTCTAGTAACAACTGACATTTTGAGAGAGGGTTAAACCTCAACCATTGTGTCAAAATCAGCTGAATGTCTAGCCCTGATATTGTAGATCCTCAAAAATACACTTTCTTAACTTCAAAACAAACTTGTAGTCACATTTCCACTTGTGTCTTCCGGCAACAAGTCACATGACCCAATAAAAGAACGGGCGGATCAGGCTAAAGGTACATACAAACATTTAATTTCTCCGGAGCCATGACGTTGTAAGACACTTATAATAACAATCGGCAAAAACAAAACGTAAAATGGACATTCACTGCAGCGCCTGAAGGATTATGTTGCATTTAGTGAAGCGTCTGCAAAGCTCAATACTTCATGTCATTTAGACAATAGGTTGAAAGATACCACATGTACCCTGAAAGTTATTAAAGGTTATTCTCCCAGTGGAGCTCACCTGGTGTGTGTGTGTTGTTCTCCTGATGCTCTGCGACGTTGTTGGCGTTCTGCTCGCTGCTCAGGAGGCGGTTCTGAGACTCGCTCACAGGACTCTCAGGGACTTCAGCAGCACTGCAAACACATGGACATCAGAAACACATGGAATGAAGCGTGCATCCATAACTTTGTACTGTTTCTGGTTTTATGTAAAGTGTCTTTGAGCACCAGGAAAAGCGCTAGAAAAATGTAATGTATTATTAAGATAAGACTTTATTCATCCCGAAGGAAAGTGTTGTGCCAGATAATAATAACAATATACAATAATAATACAGCTGTACACTAACAGTGCAGTACAAAGAACAATTCAATAACTACAGGAAACAGACGGTTAGTATTTAGTACTGCAAAGAAACCGTAGTGGTAGTTACGTAATTGCACGTTATATTATTATTACTATAACTACTTTGCAGTGCCTCGTGGTGAAATGTATTTCTAATATCTCACCTCTTGCTGGGCTCCTGCTGCAGGGTGACGGTGGCCTGCTGCTCCACGTCGGAGCTCACCAGCCGGGTGGGGAACGTCAGGCCGTCTCCCTGACTGAGGGGGGGGGGGTTCAGAGAGAAAACAGTCAGCAGATACTAAAGTAACAAGATATTCTATAGGACAAGACTCCCTGATGGCATAACACATCTGATATTGTATTATCCTGGCCAGCATGCTGAAGTCACTTTACCTAACATTTTGGTAAGAATCTAACATTTTAATTGCATCAGATAGGACATTTATTCTAAATAAACATCTATTTTAAGTAAACATACTTATGAGGTAGTCAGAAATCATGGTCATAAAAGATAGAAACATTGCGTATATTACATGTTGATAACTTAAATGAGGCTTATCACGATTATCGGAAAATTCCCCATGTTCCTCTTACTTACAGGAAGAGCGCCTCTTCAACCCCTGTTCCTAGGAAACAGCCGAGAACAGCTGCTAAAGGGAGAACTACAAACAATCCTCCTAAACCACCAAGTGTGCCAATCCAGAACAGATACGATCCACTGACCGAGAACCGGAGATCTCTCTCTGATGACCTGGATAACCTGTCCTCTTCACACAGCAGGGTAAGGACCAATAGCTACTCAAAAAGTAAAAGGCTAGAGGGAAAGCTAACGACTGGGCCTGAAACTCTGATTGTGGGTGACTCTGCTGTAAGAGATGTACAAAGTCTGTGTAGTAAGAACAACACCAAAGTACTCTGTTTTTCCAAGGATGTGGTCTCTGACTTGGCTGAGAAGATCCGGCATATTGGGGCTGAACATCTGACTGTGAAGAATGTGGTACTGCACATTGGAACAAATGATGTTGTGAAACAAGAGTCAGAAGTGCTGAAAGAAGACTTTAAATGTTTGTTGGAAACTGCCAGCTCTCTAAATGCAGAGGTGTTCATCAGTGGCCCTCTACCGCCAGTCAGAAGAGGAGTGGAGAGATTCAGCAGATTGTTTGCACTGAACACCTGGCTTTCCAATGCCTGTACTGACCATTCTGTCCATTTGATTGACAATCTTAACGTTTTCTGGGACCGCAGACATCTTTTCAAGGCAGATGGAGTTTGCCTGAACAAGTCAGGAGTGAAATTGTTTATCTCTAACGCATTCAACTGCCTGCGTCATCAATCTGTTCCCTCTGCCAAGGACAAGCGGCAAGAGGAATCAAAACAGGAGAAAGACACAACACATCACGAAGAATTATCACTGCACCCGCCTGAGGAATGTTCTGATTATGGGAGACACATGGAGGAGTCTCCACCGCCCATCACCCCCCCTGTCAATGCCTTTGAGGATACTCTTCATTCATCCCCCAGCTCTCTCTACTCTCCGCTCACCCTTTCACCCTCGCCCACCCCCCTGGAGTTCGATGACCGCATGAAGGCGAAACGCAGGGTTGGCAGCATGTCCTTTACCCCCGCCCCACAACCACGGCCACCAAAATCACCGAAGCACCATCTCCCCCGGCTTCATCACCATGCCTACCACAATCATCCAAACCAAAACAATACAAGGAAGATGGAAGCAGATTTCCAAACCCCCCTTTCTACAGTGTAGCCCTCACCCTGCCCTCCTATGATGAGAGGAGCAGGGTGGTGGGTCCTCCCTCCCCATCAAAGCCTGATAAGGATGTGTGTGTACAAAACGCTGCAATCTGATATCTGCTGGGTCCAGGCTCAAGGGCGTATGGCACTCCCAACTCTTTCCAGGACATGCCAGGGCCCTGCCTGCCAGTAGCTTTGCTGATATCTGTGTTGATAGGAAATGGATTAAGAGCGGTGAATCATCTTAGATACAGGAAGCGCTCAAACGTTTGTGTGAGTTTATCTAATTTAGCAGTGATTCCATGTCAGCCACAGCTTGTTACAAAACACCTGACTGACAGTATGTTTAACAAACTTAAACTAGCTTTATTAAATATCAGGTCTTTGGCAGGAAAAACATTTTTAATCAAGGATTTTATTACTGAGCAAAATCTTGATTTTATGTTTTTAACAGAAACTTGGATTGAACAAAATAACAGTGCAGCTGTTCTTATCGAATCAACCCCTCCCAACTTTAGTTTTATGAGTCAGGAAAGAATGCATAAGAGAGGAGGTGGAGTTGCTATTCTGTTCAATGATTCTCTTCAATGCAGGAAGACATCTTATGGGAACTTTGCTTCTTTTGAATATGTGGCCCTTCAGCTGAAATGCTCCTCTCGAGCTCTGTTCCTAAATATCTATAGACCACCCAAATACTGTGCAAGCTTTTTTGATGACTTTACTGAACTGCTGTCTATAGTGTGTATTGACTTTGACCGTCTAGTCATTGTTGGTGATTTTAACATCCATGTTGACAACCCCCAGGACAGAGGGGCAAAATAACTGTTTTGTGTTCTTGATAGCCATGGACTGACTCAGCATGTGACGGAGCCCACGCACAATAAGGGGCACACTCTGGACTTAATTATCTCAAAGGGTCTGAATATCTCTGAGGTTGTGGTGACTGATGTTGCACTCTCTGATCATTCCTGTGTGTTCTTTGAGAGCTCTATTTCTGTTCACAAAGAGGTAACCACAAAGCGATATTTAACTGAAAACACTAGGGAAATGTTTACTCAGAATTTTTCTTCCACACTTGCCCCTGCTAACATCTCAGTAAATGAGCTAGTAGATCATTTTAATTCAAAAAATAAAAATGTTATAGATGCCATTGCTCCAACTAAGGTAAAGGAAGTGTCTGGCAAGAAAATATCTCCATGGAGAAAGGCCATGACCGTGAGAGCAGAAAAAAGAGAGTGTCGAAAAGCTGAACGCAGGTGGCGAAAAAAAAATCTCCAGGTTCACTTTGAAATCTATAAAGAGAGACTTGGCCTTTTCAGAAAATTCAGAAAATCTGACAAGCAGTCAGTGCCTCTGCATCAGGTACAGCAAATGTGTTGTCCCTATGTCCACTTAACATCAATTCAAACACCATGACACAATTCCATCAGATTAATGATAAAAACCTAGAGGACATTATTCAACTTCTGAAATCCTCCTCCTGCTGCCTTGATATTATTCCAACAGGATTTTTCAAAGATGTTTTTCGTTGCATGGCCTCAGATCTACTTCATATAGTAAAAAAATCTCTTCACTCAGGTATTTTTCCACAGGCCCTGAAAACTGCAGTCATTAAACCGCTCTTAAAAAAGAATAATCTAGATCAGGGATGGGCAACTTTGATGGTGGTGGGGGCCACATCATTGATGTACTGGCCACCAGGGGGCTGCAGATTCACTTGTTGTATGTAATTATTAACAAATATACTAAGTCTGACATCTTCATTGACATTTTACAATCAAAGGGAACATCCCCAAAAAATGGGAACATCCTCCAATAAGCTCACTAAACAAATATCAGTTCACAGAAATGTTATTTCATTTTTACAAGTGGCATGTTTGTATTGAACAGGTTATTAAACAGTGGAATAAAACTATTTTAAACTATTGGAAAGCACGGAATGTGTGTGTATTGTGATTAACCATTAGATGACATACACATTAAGTCATGAACACTAACCCAGACATTAGTTGTCTAACTTGAACCTAAAACACTTGCAGCCAGTCTCTGCATTCCGCTTATTCCACAATAAGGGGTATGTCAACACAGACACCTGTCAGCCCGCACTCTGCTGTTCCTCAGCACCACTCCCCCTCCCTCCCGCTGAAATTATGAATGAAAAGCGTAGTAATCATAGATAACACGGCAGGGTCCGTGACAGTTTGTTTTCATCTGATTTCAAATAAACAAAGTCTTGGTTTTAAGAAAACTAAACTTGTTTCGCCAAATTCAGATGATAAAAACAACTTTTAAGCTTGTAAAGGCATAATTACAAGAGGCAACTTAACGTCACAGTAGGCATAACAACAGCCGGTGTTTCTTGTGAGGGTTTCCCCGGGAAACAAACACAAGACACACAAACGCGTCAGATTATTTTTGCGGTATTTGAAATCATGTACACAGCTCGCGACGTAACTAGGAGTCTAGTGGACGGTATCAGTACTACAAGTAAAACAAATAAAAAATATATTTAAAAAAAAATGTTTACATTTTTTTTTATTAATTACGTTGTTTATAAATTAATCTGAGGGCCGCAAAAAGAGGAGGTGGGGGCCGCATGCGGACCGCGGGCCGCCATTTGCCCATCCCTGATCTAGATACTTCAGTAATGAACAATTACAGGCCCATATCAAACCTGCCATTTCTAGGTAAAATCATTGAAAAAGTTGTTTTTCAACAGTTGAGTAATTTCTTGCATTTAAATAACTGTTTGGATGTGTTCCAGTCAGGCTTTCGTCCAAACCACAGCACTGAGACTGCTCTTGTAAAGGTCTTTAATGACATCCACTTAAACACAGACAGTGGCAGAACTTCAGTGTTAGTATTATTAGATCTCAGTGCTGCGTTTGACACTGTTGACCACAGCATATTACTAGACCGACTGGAACACTGGGTGGGACTTTCGGAAACAGTCCTAAATTGGTTTGAATCCTACTTAAAGGACAGAAACAACTTTGTTTCTATTGGTAAATACACATCTGAGTTGACAAATATGACATGTGGGGTTCCTCAAGGCTCCATCTTGGGGCCTCTTCTCTTTAACATCTACATGCTACCACTGGCTCAGATAATGAAGAACAACAACATAAGTTACCATAGCTATGCTGATGACACACACATTTACATAACCATTTCACCAGGAGACTATGCTCCAATTCAAACACTGAGTGCATTGAACAAATCAATGACTGGATGTGTCAGAACTTTCTCCAATTAAGCAAAGATAAAACTGAGGTAATGGTTTTTGGAGCCAAGGCAGAACGTATGAAAGTTAGCGCTGAGCTTCAGTCTGCAATGTTCAAAACAATAGATAGAGCCAGAAATCTAGATGTAGTCATGGACTCTGACCTGAGTTTCAACAGTCACATTTAAACAGTTACTAAATCAGCCTGCTATCACCTAAAGAACATATCTAGGATTAAAAGACTAATGTCACAGCAGGATTTGGAAAAATTTGTCCATGCTTTTATCTTCAGTAGACTGGACTACTGCAATGGTGTCTTCACAGGTCTCACTAAAACATCTATTAGGAAGCTGCAGCTGATTCAGAACGCCGCTGCTCGAGTCCTCACTAACACTAAGAAAGTGGATCACTCCTGTTCTGAAGTCTTTACACTGGCTTCCTGTGTGTCAAAGAATAGATTTCAAAATACTGCTGCTGGTTTATAAAGCACTGAATGGTTTAGGCCCAAAATACATTTCTGATCTCCTGCTAAATTATGAACCATCCAGATCTCTCAGGTCTTCAGGGACTGGTCAGCTTTCTGTCCCCAGAGTCAGAACTAAACATGGAGAAGCAGCGTTCAGTTATTATTCTCCATCTGGAACAAACTCCCAGAAACCTGCAGGTCCGCTGCAACTCTGACTACTTTCAAATCCAGCAAGAAGACTTTTCTTTTTGTCGTTGCTTTTAATTGAACTATTCATATCTTAGACTGCACTATAACTTTTATCCATGTATTTTTTTCTTTTAATGTTTCTTTTATTATCTTTTCTTTTTAAATGCCATTTTCTTAATGTTTTTCATTTTCTGTAAAGCACTTTGAATTGCCTTGTGTTGAAAAGTGCTATATAAATAAACTTGCCTTGCCTTACTCCGAGTGTCATGGTCCTTGATCAAAAAACATATCATCCAATCCCTAAAAAGCACTATGTGATTGTTTCAGAATGTGTCCCCTCTACCTGGTGCAGACGGGCAGCAGCCAGAACTTCTTCTGGTCTCCAAACACCTGAGCAATATTCTTCCGGAAGCCCAGAGAGAAGCCGTTCTTATCGGAGCCGGCCCTGAACACCGGGGCTCTGAACGCCTCTGAAGAAAGAGGACAGAAACACAAGAACAGTGTGTGTAAAACATGTGTGTGTACATACAGTATAGTGCATTGTCCTAATGGCAGTAAGGTCCATATCTGGTAGAGACAAAATGTGTCTAAATATCTGAATGAAGTTGTGCAGATATTATTTGACAGACTTCAATCTAATATGGGTTGTTCTTAGATGGCATATGTTGGACTTAAAGTTATTAAAAGTTGCTTAATGTCTTCTTTACTCGTGCTGAAGAACACACACATCAACCTGCATGTTGTGTGTGTGTCTGAGAAGTTACTGTGTGTGTGTGTGTGTGTGTGTGTGTCAAGTCCAGTTAAAAAGTCAACTTCAATGAGAATGTACTTTGAAGTGACTGTTATTTTTGTATATATTGATTGTTGTGCTTTTATTTAGGTGTGTGTGTGTGTGTGTGTGTGTGTGTGTGTGTGTGTGTGTGTGTGTGTGTGTGTGTGTGTGTGTGTGTGTGTGTGTGTTACCTATAGTGGATCTGTTCTTCCCTACGAGCCACAGGTGGTAGCTGAAGAGAGACAGAATGCTGATGCAGAACATGGCCGCCACAAAAAAGAGAAACAAGACATGGAATTTGGCGTGAGTGTCTTTCAGCTCATTCTGGGGAGGAGAGAGGGGAGACAAGGGAGACAGGAATTAGTATTCACATGGAGGATATGTATGGAAAGAAAGATATAGGAGAGAGAAAGTAGAAACAGAGGAAAGGACCACGTCACATCACGACAGAGGTTACCTTTGGGCAGTTCTCTACCGATTTCCTCCGGCAAAGCTTTAGTACAAACAGAAACAGACTGGTTAGAGAAAAGGGAGAAGGAGGGGGAGACACTCGGGAATACCATCAAGGGTAAAGGTGGAGACACTCGGGAACACCATCAAGGGTAAAGGGGGAGACACTCGGGAACACCATCAAGGGTAAAGGGGGAGACACTCGGGAATACCATCAAGGGTAAAGGGGGAGTATGGAATCAGATTTGTGAATCAAAAAACGTTTTAAAAATCTGAATTTAAGACAAAATAAACCTCAGAGAAAAAAGTGAAACTCGAAAGAAATCATTTTTGTAACACATCTTATATCTTGAGAAAATGAACAATAGTTTACTGACACTGAAGTGTTGCTTGATCTTATGAGCACACATCTGACTCCACGGGTACACAAGGGGAGAAACGTGAAGTAAAGAGAGAGTGGGTTTTACAAAGTCAGCGCAGATCAAAAGGGAAGACCGAGGAGGAGATGAGAGTGAGGTGTTTGTGAGTGATGTGGAGAGACAGCCATCTCAGTACAAAGAGTCAGTGTGGAGGACGGGGGAGAAGTCAGGGGGCGAGAGAGGAAACATTAGAGGTCAGGGGTGAGAGAGGAAACATTAGAGGTCAGGGGTGAGAGAGGAAACATTAGAGGTCGAGAGAGGAAACATTAGGGGTCGAGAGAGGAAACATTAGAGATCAGGGGTCGAGAGAGGAAACATTAGAGGTCAGGGGTCGAAAGAGGAAACATTAGAGGTCAGGGGTCGAGAGAGGAAACATTAGAGGTCGAGAGAGGAAACATTAGAGGTCGAGAGAGGAAACATTAGAGATCAGGGGTCGAGAGAGGAAACATTAGAGGTCAGGGGTCGAAAGAGGAAACATTAGAGGTCAGGGGTCGAGAGAGGAAACATTAGAGGTCGAGAGAGGAAACATTAGAGGTCAGGGGTCGAGAGAGGAAACATTAGAGGTCAGGGGTCGAGAGAGGAAACATTAGAGGTCGAGAGAGGAAACATTAGAGGTCAGGTGTCGAGAGAGGAAACATTAGGGGTCAGGGGTCGAGAGAGGAAACATTAGGGGTCGAAAGAGGAAACATTAGGGGTGAGAGAGGAAACATTAGAGATCAGGGGTCGAGAGAGGAAACATTAGAGGTCAGGGGTCGAAAGAGGAAACATTAGAGGTCAGGGGTCGAGAGAGGAAACATTAGAGGTCGAGAGAGGAAACATTAGAGGTCAGGGGTCGAGAGAGGAAACATTAGAGGTCAGGGGTCGAGAGAGGAAACATTAGAGGTCGAGAGAGGAAACATTAGAGGTCAGGTGTCGAGAGAGGAAACATTAGGGGTCAGGGGTCGAGAGAGGAAACATTAGAGGTCGAGAGAGGAAACATTAGAGGTCAGGGGTCGAGAGAGGAACATTAGAGGTCAGGGGTCGAGAGAGGAAACATTAGAGGTCGAGAGAGGAAACATTAGAGGTCAGGTGTCGAGAGAGGAAACATTAGGGGTCAGGGGTCGAGAGAGGAAACATTAGGGGTCGAAAGAGGAAACATTAGGGGTGAGAGAGGAAACATTAGAGGTCAGGTGTCGAGAGAGGAAACATTAGAGGTCAGGGGTCGAGAGAGTGTGTGTGTGTGTGTGTGTTGTAAACATGTGATATTGGTCCTGGCTGATGGTTTGAACCACTACATCTCTTTTTGTCATGCTGAACATGCAACACACACACACACACACACACACACACACACACACACACACACACACACACACACACACACACACACACACACACACACACACACACACACACACACACACACACACACACACACACACACACACACACACACACACACACACACACACACACACACACACACACACACACACACACACACACACACACACACACACACACACAACACACACACCACACACACACACACACACACACACACACACACACACACACACACACACACACACACACACACACACACACACACCACACACACACACACACACACACACACACACACACACACACACACACACACACACACACACTTTCCCCATTCAGTGTGTGCACGTCACTCACTGTCCAGAACTTTATGAAATACTGCAGCACGGTGGCTGCGATGAACAAACAGTACAGCAGCGAGTAAGCCAGGAAGAGGATGAAAACTTGTAGTTGGAGAATCCGACACAGTTGTTCACCCTGCAGAGAAACACACAGAAGGTCAGGTGTGACATCACTTCCTGTGAGGAGAGGTCTTATCAAGATGGACTTCATTAAAAGAGTGCATTACTTCCTGGAGAGTATATCTTAAAAACACTCATTCATATTGATAACAAAGTAGTTAACAGCTAACAGCTTTGTCATGCTGCAATATGAGGACATAGTTGAGTTTAAACTAAATCAGTATTTCCATTAACCATAAGGTCTCTTGTTGAGTGTGTGATGCTCTGCTTTTATAGTATGAAGAACTACTGGCAGATTAAACCAACCCCTAAGAAGGATTCACATTAAACAGCTTGACTGTAAATCTGTTTGGTAAAAGGTTTGAACGATCCTGTGAGACAGCAGCTCGCTTACCAGGGACAATGGTGGTCCATCTTCAGCACACACCTGCCACACAGCAAGAGAAGATATATCAACAATGAAGGGGTGAGAGCCAATCAGAATGAATACATATCTTGTCTTCAAGTTAGATGATAAGGTTTCTTACATGTCGCAGGCGGAGCAGTGGTGGCAGCGGTCAGGTTTGATGACTTGACAGCGGTCACAGTAACGGATTGCTGCAACAACAGGATGTCGTTATGGGAAAACTCAGAGATGTTAATTCACTCACACTCTTAACATACACTTGCACCAAAAGTACACACATCCTTTACTCAAGTAGAAGTACAGATACTCGTGTTTAAAAATACTCTGGTGAAAGTAGAAGTACTGACTAAACTTCTTTACTCAAGTGAAAGTAAAGAGGGCTTTGAAATGTACTTCAGTAAAAAGTACCCATAGCTAGCAGCTGCTTTAAAGAGTACCTGACCTCCCTTTATATTAATAGAACAATAATGTCATTGTTAGCTAATGAATGTTTCCATGCTGAACAACGGCAACATGACAACGTTTCCACTGGTCCCTCTTCTTTAGAGAAGACCAGGAAATGATGGATACACGGATCGTGTTCAAATCAATAGGCACGCAATGACTCTAAAGAATAATGATCACGCATCAAACACACATTCAGACTAAAGGAACCAGCTGTTTGGGAAATGAGAGAAGTAGAAAGTTCAGGTATTTGAGTTCAACATGTAAGAAGTAGAAAGTACAGGTATTTGAGTTCAACATGTAAGAAGTAGAAAGTACAGGTATTTGAGTTCAACATGTAAGAAGTAGAAAGTACAGGTATTTGAATTCAACATGTGAGAAGTAGAAAGTACAGGTATTTGAATTCAACATGTGAGAAGTAGAAAGTACAGGTATTTGTGTTCAACATGTAAGAAGTAGAAAGTACAGGTATTTGGGTTCAACATGTAAGAAGTAGAAAGTACAGGTATTTGAGTTCAACATGTGAGAAGTAGAAAGTACAGGTATTTGGGTTCAACATGTAAGAAGTAAAAAGTAAAGTACTGATACTAGAAAAATGTACTGTAGTACAGTAACAAAGTATTTGTACTCCACTACTGTTGGGGAAATATTTTCTTCTCAACTGACACACACACACACACACACACACACACTCACACACACCTCCAGCTCCAGTGCGGGTGTACAGAGGCAGACTAGTGGCAGCTCTCCATAAGATCTCCTGCTGATTCTCCGGCCTCTCCTCCTTCTCGTATCGCTCCTTCTCCACTTTGGGCAAACAGAACTGCAGTCATAAAGGAAAATTAAAAAGCAGATTTGAATGTGAGCATGGGAAAGCTGCAATTCAGGATTGTGATTCTAGATGATTTAATTGATCATTTTGTGGACAAACTGATGGTATTTTGACCCATATTGCACCGTATTTACACTGTAGTTCAAATTAGGGCTGCCATTTCAATAGCCCGATTATCAAAATAGTCTGAGATAACATTTTAGAGAATTAGTCAACACAGCTTTAAAAACTGAGGATATTCAGGGCTCGTGTACCTCTTTGGAGGGGTTCGCAGGCTGGATGTAGATGGTCTTCCAGTACGACCATACGAACATGATGAAGAACAGGTGGAAGAAGATCATGTAGACGACTGCAGGGAAACATGCGGCCACACGTCAGCCAACCAGATAGAGTCACACGGAACAATTTCAAGCTTCGTTTATAACGTTGTCATTCAAATTCTGACTCAACATTTGAATGCTGTGTAGCTTTATTTGCATGTCTATTGCACAGTTGCAGATATAGATGCGGCTACCCCTACAAGTAGAATAGATATTAGAATTAAAAGAATTCACAACACGCTTTTATCTAACTACATATTCTGCTTTATCCATATTTGTTCGAGTGTAGCCTTTAACCGTTCGCCCTTCTAGAGGCACACAAAGGGAGGTATTGATATAGCATTTATATAACAAATACATGTATTTACCGGTGAGTTATATTCATTAAAGCACCGTGGAATTCATTTTAGTCTTACATTACATTTAGACTACCATAATAACACTTTCTATTAAGGCACACTTATTCACCATCAACTAGTTGGTCATTAACATATTAGAGTCAAACTACTAGCTTATTGGTTATGAACAAGACGCCACTTTAACATAGGGAACTCTGAGTTGGAAATAACACATTTTGAGTTATTTTGAAACAAATAACACTTTTAGTTTCATGTCCTGTTACATAAGAATATATGTGTTAAGTGTTATTATGGGAGAATTACTATTCTCGTGGTACTGCTGCCTTGTTAGGCCCGTATTGAGCAGATTAAGACCCAAACTCATGTACAACAACTTCCTCACTTGCAATAAATCAGCACTAATTAGAGGGTTATTGAGGAAAAACTCTCAACTAATGGCTTATTACTTATAGAATATAGTCATGCAGAATAAGACATTGTTTTATAATGACTGATAAAGAGCCAATATACTGCTAATATGCATGTTAATTAGCAACTAGTTGATGGTTAATTCGTGTACCTTAATATAAAGTGTTACCGTTTCTATTTACTGGCAGGTTATATTCATACAAAAAGACTAACTTGGTCAATGCAATGAATCACTCTTTAAAATGTTAGCCCGATGACAGGATAACATATGAGAACAGCTTCCTAAGAAAACCTCAACAGAAGCTTTAAATGTAAAAATAAATCTTTTAGTGTGCAGTACCATTAAAACACATCGGCATTAAAACGTGAATGTAAGGGCCTGCTGCTGTCACTTTGGATTTGTGGGGCCGCTGTACGTCTACATATTAAATTCATGAGCTGAGAGACGCTTCCTGTGCCAGCCCTTCTGTTTTTAGCAAAGTGTACAGAACATATTTCACCTGCCAGACACAGAAAAGAGAGCAACCCACTCCATTCTGTAAAACTCCATTCAGTGTTATATAAACATTTTAAATGAACAGCACACTTACTCTTCTCTCCTATACTGATGATGGTGTCTGTAAGAGATAGAACAAAGCATTAGATCAGAAGACATTGTGTGAAAGTAGAAGTACTGACTAAACTTCTTTACTCAAGTAAAGAGGCTTTGAAGTGTACTTCAGTAAAAAGTACCCATAACTAGCAGCTGTTTTAAAGAGTACCTGACCTCCCTTTATATCAATAGAACAATAATGTCATTGTTAGCTAATGAATGTTTCCATGCTGAACAACGGCAACATGACAACGTTTCCATTGGTCCCTCTTCTTTAGAGAAGACCAGGAAGTGATGGATACACGGATCGTGTTCAAATCAATAGGCACGCAATGACTCTAAAGAATAATGATCACGCATCAAACACACATTCAGACTAAAGGAACCAGCTGTTTGGGAAATGAGAGAAGTAGAAAGTACAGGTATTTGAGTTCAACATGTAAGAAGTAGAAAGTACAGGTATTTGAGTTCAACATGTAAGAAGTAGAAAGTACAGGTATTTGGGTTCAACATGTGAGAAGTAGAAAGTACAGGTATTTGGGTTCAACATGTAAGAAGTAGAAAGTACAGGTATTTGAGTTCAACATGTAAGAAGTAGAAAGTACAGGTATTTGGGTTCAACATGTAAGAAGTAGAAAGTACAGGTATTTGGGTTCAACATGTAAGAAGTAGAAAGTACAGGTATTTGAGTTCAACATGTAAGAAGTAGAAAGTACAGGTATTTGGGTTCAACATGTAAGAAGTAGAAAGTACAGGTATTTGGGTTCAACATGTGAGAAGTAGAAAGTACAGGTATTTGGGTTCAACATGTAAGAAGTAGAAAGTACAGGTATTTGAGTTCAACATGTAAGAAGTAGAAAGTACAGGTATTTGGGTTCAACATGTAAGAAATAGAAAGTACAGGTATTTGGGTTCAACATGTGAGAAGTAGAAAGTACAGGTATTTGAGTTCAACATGTGAGAAGTAGAAAGTACAGGTATTTGGGTTCAACATGTAAGAAGTAGAAAGTACAGGTATTTGGGTTCAACATGTAAGAAGTAGAAAGTACAGGTATTTGAGTTCAACATGTAAGAAGTAGAAAGTACAGGTATTTGTGTTCAACATGTAAGAAGTAGAAAGTACAGGTATTTGGGTTCAACATGTAAGAAGTAGAAAGTACAGGTATTTGTGTTCAACATGTAAGAAGTAGAAAGTACAGGTATTTGGGTTCAACATGTAAGAAGTAGAAAGTACAGGTATTTGTGTTCAACATGTAAGAAGTAGAAAGTACAGGTATTTGAGTTCAACATGTGAGAAGTAGAAAGTACAGGTATTTGAGTTCAACATGTAAGAAGTAGAAAGTACAGGTATTTGTGTTCAACATGTAAGAAGTAGAAAGTACAGGTATTTGGGTTCAACATGTGAGAAGTAGAAAGTACAGGTATTTGAGTTCAACATGTAAGAAGTAGAAAGTACAGGTATTTGTGTTCAACATGTAAGAAGTAGAAAGTACAGGTATTTGAGTTCAACATGTAAGAAGTAGAAAGTACAGGTATTTGGGTTCAACATGTAAGAAGTGAAAGTAAAAAGTCGTCAGAATAAATAAGTAGTGGAGTAAAGTAGGCTACTGATACCAGAAAAATGTACTTAAGCACAGAAACGAAGTATTTGTACTCCACTACTTCACCTGGAAGCCCATCTGGGTCAGCAGCCATGCAAACAGGGAGTTATTCTCGTAGCAGAACCCCCCCCTGCGCTGCAGCACGAGCTTCTCATACAGGTGAGGCAGGTCCAGCTGCACGCGCCCCCCGCTGTGCACCGTCAGGTTCTCAAAGGGCACGGACAGCAGGTGACAGGTGTGCACCGACCGCAGCACGTGCAGGCTGCGCGAGGGGGAACCGGAGAACCCGATGCGAGACAAATAAGCGTCCACGTGCATGTCAACAAAAGTCATTTTACGGATTAAGGGAGATTACTTTTACTTTTAGCGTCAACTTCGCCTTCAATTGCGGTCCCTGTGTCCTTTGCCTTGTCTCAAATCAATTAATCTTTAGTGTCCACCGCAGAGTCTAAAGGTTTATTTTGCTTCCTGGTGCTGACCCGAGGGCAGGCTTACAGTAAATTAACCCTAAAGTCAGATTTAAGCATATGAAATTACTTCATGTAAATACAATTAAAATATGTTAATATGAAACCCATAAGTAGTATTTTTTTGGGTAACAAACCAGAAGTTGTAAAAACTCAATTTTAGAGGTTCTTACCCTCATTACCTCTGCCCGTCCTACCACCTGTCCTCTGGACCCTATCCCCTCAAACCTCCTTCAGACTATCGCTCCTGATATTCTACCGTTTCTCACCCATTTCATCAACACTTCTCTAACTTCTGGTCACTTTCCAAACAGTCTCAAGGAGGCAAGAGTAAACCCTCTCCTAAAGAAACCCACTCTCAACCCGTCTGATGTTATAAACTACAGGCCTGTGTCTCTCCTCCCGTTCCTGTCTAAAACACTTGAACGCGCTGTCTTTAAACAACTCTCCTGTTATCTCCATCAGAACAACCTTCTGGATCCACACCAGTCTGGTTTCAAGGCAGGTCACTCCACAGAAACGGCCCTCCTTGCTGTCACTGAGGAACTGCACACTGCTAAAGCAGCATCCCTCTCCTCTGTCCTCATCCTGTTGGACCTGACAAAACAATCCCATCCCTTTCTGTCCACACAACCTTTTACCTGACTTCTCTAAACACTTCCATTTATCAAAGCACTGCAATGACATCTTGTCCATCGTGTGTAATTGTTTTATAATACCGTTTCCTCTATCAAGAATGAAATTGCAGTCTGAGATTTCTGGACTGAATTGATATATTCAGGCTTATTATTTTTTGTTTTAAAGTCCCCTCGTAGGTGGGTAAAGTCCCCTATGTGTGCCGTTTTGGTTTCAAGACCCTGGTTCGCGGAGGACACCAAAAAAGTCCTAGAAAGACAACTTAACGAATGTGCATTTAAAAAAGACGAATAGTTTCTGCGAAAACTAAAAAGTCCCATGGGGTCAGATTAGAATTTTCCAAGGGGGGGTTCGTTTAGCATGAAACACTTGAAATAACTAAAGGATAAGTTAAACAAGAAAGGGAGGTCAAAGAAAACTATTTCTGCTAAAAAGTGAGCAATGATTGAGAGTCAGAGCTCAACATTTCCGATGTGTGTCTCTCACACGGCACAGTTTTGTAAAGCACTTTGAATCGCCTTGTGTTGAAAGGTGCTATATACATCAACTTGCCTTGGACAGTGTAGGAGAGAACAAGTCCTTTAAGTAATAATAATTTAATTAATGGTCATTTGAAAATCAGAAATGGACCAACTGATGATGATGAGAGAAAACTCAATTTCAGTATCAACCTTTAGAGCTAATTTCTGCTTTCTTATCTAGAGAATAACACTGCCCATCACTCCCGAGCACCCTAGGCAAGATAATATGTGAAGGGGGATAAAGCATAGATTAAAACAATGGGACTAACTAATCTAGTCTCGCCTGACACCACTACAGAAATACACTCAAAACGTACATATATAAACAAATCAAAGTGTGTCTGAGGGTCAGGAAGTGTATTTGACTGCCAGCGCAGTTTAAATATAGAAGACAACGTATTAAAACAAGATGAACTGGAGGTGAACTTTTCATACGTACATGAAAGTACACCCCGTTTCAAATTAATCTTATGATCCAGATATGAAAATGTTTGGGAACTCCTTAAATACACAAAAGGATATTAACATCACGGTGAACATTAATCTCATTGCATGTGGCATTCAAATAAGTAAACAAAGCGATGGCAGATAATTAACTGTCAGCACCAGTGATTTGTGTCACTTAGGAACTGCGTCTCCTTTTAGTCTTCTAGTGTCTCATTTGGTAACACTTATTCTCACCAGGGGGTTTAATGACATACCATTCATTTAAGGTTTTATTTTCAGGCTATATTTAGCTCCACCATCGCAGTAAGAGTTTATCTTATAACACAAAGAGACAGATAATTAGCTGTAACTTGATTGATTGGGTCACTTAGTTATTGTTTGGCTCTGTTTGTATTATTTGTGTCTCTTTACAGCTGTTATGTTAACCTTTTTTGCAGTTTTGAGTGTCTTTGCATCTGTTTTTTTATAAAAACATATTACATTGTGTTTCTCTAATTGGTAATAATGCTGAAAAATGGTCTATCTGCATAATAAGAAAGACCAGAGGTGTATAACGCTCATTAGTGGTTTCAAAGGGAAAGTGAGCATCTGGAAGCCGGTTAAATACCATTAAAATACCGATGTATTCTCCTTTTTGCTCCCCAAACACAATCCTCACATCACAACACGAGTTTATCTTTAACAAAGCACACGTGGCATTAATTATATGATATGAAAACAGAAGATAATTAGCATCATGAGGATACATCAGCGGCTGCAGCCCGTTTACTTCCTGTGTTTGTGCGGCGCCTCAGTGGAAACACCGGCGTTTGGAGGCTCTAGCCCCGGCTACAGACGGCTACAGACGGCTACTCACACAGACAAAGCTCCACCACGTAGGCGTAGTAGGACCAGCAGACCACCGCGGCGATGAAGATGACAGGAATCCATGCTAAAGTCCGCTGACAGCATCTCAGGACGTGAGTGGGCGCCATCTTTACCCTCGGTGTGGGGAAGGGAGTGTCGCGGTGACGTCACGCCTCTGGAAACATTTAGGGGGAAATTCATTTCATTTATTTTACGAAAAGCGGCAGTGTACATGGATACATACAATTAAATATCATCTTTTTCTTCTTTAGTATCATTTAGTTTCCCCATTCTATTATTATTTCTTATTAGTATGGATCATTTTACATTTATTATATACTGAAGAAATTGTCTTTTTGTTAGATTTTTTTTTTAAATAATGTTTGACTTTAATAAAACTTCGGCACTAAACTGTCAAACATAGACATATTTAAATTGTTATATTATATTTAATTATTGTGTTGACTGGGATCATTTCTATGGGGATCCATCAAAAACCAAACTACTATGGTCGTACTGTACCTTGTTTAATTATGTATAAAAAACTGTAAACTATTTTCAATAAAGTTCGGAGAAAGAAATTGTCTGGGAAAAACACGAGTTCATTGTTTATAAAAAGGACAACTTCTGGTTTGTTACCCAAAAAAAATACTACTTATGGGTTTCATATTAACATATTTTAATTGTATTTACATGAAGTCATTTCATATGCTTAAATCTGACTTTAGGGTTAATTTACTGTAAGCCTGCCCTCGGGTCAGCACCAGGAAGCAAAATAAACCTTTAGACTCTGAGGTGGACAATAAAGATTAATTGATTTGAGACAAGGCAAAGGACACAGGGACCGCAATTGAAGGCGAAGTTGACGCTAAAAGTAAAAGTAATCTCCCTTAATCCGTAAAATGACTTTTGTTGACATGCACGTGGACGCTTATTTGTCTCGCATCGGGTTCTCCGGTTCCCCCTCGCGCAGCCTGCACGTGCTGCGGTCGGTGCACACCTGTCACCTGCTGTCCGTGCCCTTTGAGAACCTGACGGTGCACAGCGGGGGGCGCGTGCAGCTGGACCTGCCTCACCTGTATGAGAAGCTCGTGCTGCAGCGCAGGGGGGGGTTCTGCTACGAGAATAACTCCATGTTTGCATGGCTGCTGACCCAGATGGGCTTCCAGGTGAAGTAGTGGAGTACAAATACTTCGTTTCTGTGCTTAAGTACATTTTTCTGGTATCAGTAGCCTACTTTACTCCACTACTTCTTACATGTTGAACCCAAATACCTGTACTTTCTACTTCTTACATGTTGAACTCAAATACCTGTACTTTCTACTTCTTACATGTTGAACTCAAATACCTGTACTTTCTACTTCTTACATGTTGAACTCAAATACCTGTACTTTCTACTTCTTACATGTTGAACTCAAATACCTGTACTTTCTACTTCTTACATGTTGAACTCAAATACCTGTACTTTCTACTTCTTACATGTTGAACTCAAATACCTGTACTTTCTACTTCTTACATGTTGAACTCAAATACCTGTACTTTCTACTTCTTACATGTTGAACTCAAATACCTGTACTTTCTACTTCTTACATGTTGAACTCAAATACCTGTACTTTCTACTTCTTACATGTTGAACTCAAATACCTGTACTTTCTACTTCTTACATGTTGAACTCAAATACCTGTACTTTCTACTTCTTACATGTTGAACTCAAATACCTGTACTTTCTACTTCTTACATGTTGAACTCAAATACCTGTACTTTCTACTTCTTACATGTTGAACTCAAATACCTGTACTTTCTACTTCTCACATGTTGAACTCAAATACCTGTACTTTCTACTTCTTACATGTTGAACTCAAATACCTGTACTTTCTACTTCTTACATGTTGAACCCAAATACCTGTACTTTCTACTTCTTACATGTTGAACTCAAATACCTGTACTTTCTACTTCTTACATGTTGAACTCAAATACCTGTACTTTCTACTTCTTACATGTTGAACTCAAATACCTGTACTTTCTACTTCTTACATGTTGAACTCAAATACCTGTACTTTCTACTTCTTACATGTTGAACTCAAATACCTGTACTTTCTACTTCTTACATGTTGAACTCAAATACCTGTACTTTCTACTTCTCACATGTTGAACTCAAATACCTGTACTTTCTACTTCTTACATGTTGAACTCAAATACCTGTACTTTCTACTTCTACATGTTGAACCCAAATACCTGTACTTTCTACTTCTTACATGTTGAACTCAAATACCTGTACTTTCTACTTCTCACATGTTGAACTCAAATACCTGTACTTTCTACTTCTCACATGTTGAACTCAAATACCTGTACTTTCTACTTCTTACATGTTGAACTCAAATACCTGTACTTTCTACTTCTTACATGTTGAACCCAAATACCTGTACTTTCTACTTCTCACATGTTGAACCCAAATACCTGTACTTTCTACTTCTCACATGTTGAACTCAAATACCTGTACTTCTACTTCTTACATGTTGAACTCAAATACCTGTACTTTCTACTTCTTACATGTTGAACTCAAATACCTGTACTTTCTACTTCTTACATGTTGAACCCAAATACCTGTACTTTCTACTTCTTACATGTTGAACTCAAATACCTGTACTTTCTACTTCTTACATGTTGAACTCAAATACCTGTACTTTCTACTTCTTACATGTTGAACTCAAATACCTGTACTTTCTACTTCTTACATGTTGAACCCAATACCTGTACTTTCTACTTCTTACATGTTGAACCCAAATACCTGTACTTTCTACTTCTCACATGTTGAACCCAAATACTTGTACTTTCTACTTCTTACATGTTGAACTCAAATACCTGTACTTTCTACTTCTTACATGTTGAACTCAAATACCTGTACTTTCTACTTCTTACATGTTGAACTCAAATACCTGTACTTTCTACTTCTTACATGTTGAACTCAAATACCTGTACTTTCTACTTCTTACATGTTGAACTCAAATACCTGTACTTTCTACTTCTTACATGTTGAACTCAAATACCTGTACTTTCTACTTCTTACATGTTGAACCCAAATACCTGTACTTTCTACTTCTTACATGTTGAACTCAAATACCTGTACTTTCTACTTCTTACATGTTGAACTCAAATACCTGTACTTTCTACTTCTTACATGTTGAACCCAAATACCTGTACTTTCTACTTCTTACATGTTGAACCCAAATACCTGTACTTTCTACTTCTCTCATTTCCCAAACAGCTGGTTCCTTTAGTCTGAATGTGTGTTTGATGCGTGATCATTATTCTTTAGAGTCATTGCGTGCCTATTGATTTGAACACGATCCGTGTATCCATCACTTCCTGGTCTTCTCTAAAGAAGAGGGACCAATGGAAACGTTGTCATGTTGCCGTTGTTCAGCATGGAAACATTCATTAGCTAACAATGACATTATTGTTCTATTGATATAAAGGGAGGTCAGGTACTCTTTAAAACAGCTGCTAGCTATGGGTACTTTTTACTGAAGTACATTTCAAAGTATTTACTTTGACTTGAGTAAAGAAGTTTAGTCAGTACTTCTACTTTCACCAGAGTATTTTTAAACACGAGTATCTGTACTTCTACTTGAGTAAAGGATGTGTGTACTTTTGCCATCTCTCCAGGTGACCCTGCTCTCCGCCCAGGTAAATAACCAAACAACGGGCTTCTACGGGCCTCCTTTTGACCACCTGGTTGTCATGGTGACCCTGGACGGGCAGCGCTGGCTCTGTGATGTTGGGTTTGGGGGTCCGGGCTTCAGGACCCCCCTCTCGTTGGACACCAGGGGCCCCCAGGAGCAGGGCCACAGAGTGTACCGCATCACAGAGCAGAGGTGAGAAGAGACTGAGTACATTTAGGTGTAAAGGCTTTTATTGTCGTATAGCTACAGTGTAGACATGTCAATGAAAATCTACTTTTACTTACTTTTGGTACTTTAGGTATATTTTTATGCTATTATTTTTTTAACTTTTACTTGAGTAACATTTTGAATGCAGGACTTCTACTTGTAACAGAGTATTCTACAATCTGGTCCTTTTACTTAAAGGTCCCCTGTTATCCTGTTAGTCATCAATATATCACAGGTCTCAGATATACACAGAGCCTGTCTCTGATTGGCTGAAACACCAAACAGATCATTGCAGCATTACCCATAATCCCCTCTGTTTCAGCCCTGTTTCCAAAGTGCTGATTCTCTGTCTGTTACTTTAGATGAAAATAAGGAGCCCCTCCCCACGCCCCTCTGAGAGACATTTGGTTACAAAGAACTCAATGGTGCTCTAGAGGAGATTCAGGTGATAAGAGGGGGGGGTACCTTGGTTGCTGATTGGCTAATGGCTACCAGTGGCGAACCGTGTCTATCACAACGGGACCTTCTGTAGACACACACAGACATGAAGAAGAGGGGACACATGTTGATGTAGAAGAGACATGAAGAAGAGGGGACACATGGTGATGTAGAAGAGACATGAAGAAGAGGGGACACATGTTGATGTAGAAGAGACATGAAGAAGAGGGGACACATGTTGATGTAGAAGAGACATGAAGAAGAGGGGACACATGTTGATGTAGAAGAGACATGAAGAAGAGGGGACACATGTTGATGTAGAAGAGACATGAAGAAGAGGGGACACATGTTGATGTAGAAGAGACATGAAGAAGAGGGGACACATGTTGATGTAGAAGAGACATGAAGAAGAGGGGACACATGTTGATGTAGAAGAGACATGAAGAAGAGGGGACACATGTTGATGTAGAAGAGACATGAAGAAGAGGGGACACATGTTGATGTAGAAGAGACATGAAGAAGAGGGGACACATGTTGATGTAGAAGAGACATGAAGAAGAGGGGACACATGTTGATGTAGAAGAGACATGAAGAAGAGGGGACACATGTTGATGTAGAAGAGACATGAAGAAGAGGGGACACATGTTGATGTAGAAGAGACATGAAGAAGAGGGGACACATGGTGATGTAGAAGAGACATGAAGAAGAGGGGACACATGTTGATGTAGAAGAGACATGAAGAAGAGGGGACACATGGTGATGTAGAAGAGACATGAAGAAGAGGGGACACATGTTGATGTAGAGGAGACATGAAGAAGAGGGGACACATGGTGATGTAGAAGAGACATGAAGAAGAGGGGACACATGTTGATGTAGAAGAGACATGAAGAAGAGGGGACACATGTTGATGTAGAAGAGACATGGAGAAGAGGGGACACATGGTGATGTAGAAGAGACATGAAGAAGAGGGGACACATGTTGATGTAGAAGAGACATGAAGAAGAGGGGACACATGTTGATGTAGAAGACACATGAAGAAGAGGGGACACATGTTGATGTAGAAGAGACATGGAGAAGAGGGGACACATGGTGATGTAGAAGAGACATGAAGAAGAGGGGACACATGTTGATGTAGAAGAGACATGAAGAAGAGGGGACACATGTTGATGTAGAAGACACATGAAGAAGAGGGGACACATGTTGATGTAGAAGAGACATGGAGAAGAGGGGACACATGTTGATGTAGAAGAGACATGAAGAAGTGGATTTAGCATAATAGCTCTGTTCTCCCACCTGTCAGGAATGAAACGTCAGGGATGCTCTTCCTGGAGTGGCAGCAGGAGGACAACAGAGGAGAAGATGGAGACTGGACGGAGATCTACAAGTTAACCCTGGACCCCCGTCGCATGGAGGACTACGCAGAGATGTGTCAGTTCCACCAGAGCTCTCCATGCTCTTTCTTCTTCTGCAAGTCCCTGTGCACCATCCTCACCCCCGAGGGGAGGCTCACCTACATCGGCCGCAGACTGACCACCACCACGTTCCCAAAAGAGGGGTCTGTGCTGGAGACC
Source organism: Harpagifer antarcticus (assembly GCA_902827135.1). Lineage (NCBI taxonomy): Eukaryota > Metazoa > Chordata > Actinopteri > Perciformes > Harpagiferidae > Harpagifer > Harpagifer antarcticus. Next base: position 647,816 of record CADEHL010001389.1, read on the forward strand.
TCCACCAGGGATCTGCAGGACGACGAGATACCCGGCGTTCTCAAGGAGAAGTTTGGAATTGGGCTAAAATCTCCGCTCATACCAAAGGATGAGGCGATGACACCACTTCCAGACATCTATTGATCTTCTGTACACCTTCATATATGGGTGGACAAGGCATCTCCTTTGTGTCTCTGTGTAGTCATTAAGTATATCCATGTCTCTGTGTAGTCCTTCTGTGTCTCTAATAAGTATATCCATGTATATGTGTAGTCCTTCTGTGTCTCTAATAAGTATATCCACATATATGTGTAGTCCTTCTGTGTCTCTAATAAGTATATCCACGTATATGTGTAGTCCTTCTGTGTCTCTAATAAGTATATCCATGTATCTGTGTAGTCCTTCTGTGTCTCTAATAAGTATATCCATGTATATGTGTAGTCCTTCTGTGTCTCTAATAAGTATATCCATGTATCTGTGTAGTCCTTCTGTGTCTCTAATAAGTATATCCACGTATATGTGTAGTCATTCTGTGTCTCTAATAAGTATATCCATGTATCTGTGTAGTCCTTCTGTGTCTCTAATAAGTATATCCACATATATGTGTAGTCCTTCTGTGTCTCTAATAAGTATATCCACGTATATGTGTAGTCCTTCTGTGTCTCTAATAAGTATATCCATGTATCTGTGTAGTCCTTCTGTGTCTCTAATAAGTATATCCATGTATCTGTGTAGTCCTCTCTAATAAGTATATCCACGTATATGTGTAGTCCTTCTGTGTCTCTAATAAGTATATCCACGTATATGTGTAGTCCTTCTGTGTCTCTAATAAGTATATCCACGTATATGTGTAGTCCTTCTGTGTCTCTAATAAGTATATCCATGTATATGTGTAGTCCTTCTGTGTCTCTAATAAGTATATCCACGTATATGTGTAGTCCTTCTGTGTCTCTAATAAGTATATCCACGTATATGTGTAGTCCTTCTGTGTCTCTAATAAGTATATCCATGTATCTGTGTAGTCCTTCTGTGTCTCTAATAAGTATATCCATGTATCTGTGTAGTCCTTCTGTGTCTCTAATAAGTATATCCATGTATCTGTGTAGTCCTTCTGTGTCTCTAATAAGTATATCCACGTATATGTGTAGTCCTTCTGTGTCTCTAATAAGTATATCCACGTATATGTGTAGTCCTTCTGTGTCTCTAATAAGTATATCCACGTATATGTGTAGTCCTGTGTCACTTTTATCCGTCTTGTTTCTTTGTAATTGCTTTGCCCCTGGTTGTAGTCTCAGTGTGGTCGTTGCGAGTATCTATGCAACCGTTTACTCAGCCTTTGTAGTTATCTGTGTCTCTTTGAAGTCGTTTGGCTTCTCTGAGGTTATTTTGAGTCACTTCCTGGTTGGTACTCGGGGTGTAAATCACAAAACAGAATGATATCAACACATATGCTGATTTCACAGTCTGCCATGATACAATTTAGATCCAGGTGCCCATTGAACACATTTCCATCATGTCACAAAAGCAACTAACATTTGATTTGACAATTTTATTACAGGGCACTAGCAGACAAAAAACCCCGATCTTTCAGTCAGGCGGTGCACTGGGACGGATATGGAGACACAGACGTGCCATGGAAATCTTAAAGTAAAGGTGTTTGATGATATGTATCTGTTTTCACTTCAATATGAGTCTATTGAATTCATAATCATCGAATTGTAACACCCCTACGTGGTACGTGTCGCTTTGAGTGATATTTTCTAGAAAAACGTAGGTGAAAAATCTTGTCATTGAGATCTGTCTTTGTTTCATACAAGTTTTTTAACTTTCAGGTTTAAATACAAAACTTCCACACCCAAACCAACCAGTTACAAAACATCCACAGTCCCTCGTCTTTAAACACATGCGACAAGAGCAGATCAATTGTCAGTTTGATTTAATAAATTATACATACACTTTTAAGATATACAATGGTCATTGCATTATTCCATATCCGTCTTTCTTATTTTTTTTAAGACAAAGTCTGCGTTCAAAGTATTTACACATGTACAATTATCAGGCAGCACTTTACAAAGCAAGGCATGAACGACAATGCAGATGTTGAGCTTCAAATCAAACTGCTACCCATCACCCTCATGGGGGGTTTCTCAGCTGTCCCATGATTAGAATACATCTTCCCGTCCCTCGAGGGGGAACTCAAGAACGATATCCATCAGATTGAGGTCCACGGACTGAGGGGGAAATCTAAATGAAGGGTGAGGTACAGGAGACGGGATGTACGCAGGGTGCAAACATGTGGCAACGAGTGACACGAACATCTACTCTGCGACGGGGATGGGGGGGGGCGCCGAGGCCGCTCTGCCAGATTTACGCTCGTAGTTGACAAGCCTCTGACCGACCAGGTACCTGTGGAGAGGAGGGGCACCGTCATAATCACCTTTAAACGGTTCTACAGGTGTGTCGACGCTAAACGACCCTGTAACACTTACTACTCTAAAATACCCTTTCTACATCCCTCCCGTACTTAGGGTTATATATTTTCTACTTCTTTGTTTGTCTTTTTAATCTTTATTGTTCAATGCCATGTCTTTTATGCTGCAACACAAACATTTCCCACACTGGGATCAATAAAGTACGTCTGATCTTATCTCTTATGTTATAAAGTCACATTTTTATAACAATTAATAATGATAAGGCAATTCTATGTGATTATAAATTACTTTTAGGGGTCATTGAAATAGAGTGAGAGTGTGATAATGTTTCAATCTTTGGGAATTATAATAGATAAGATCAGAATTGGGCTGCTCAATTAATCGTATTTTAATCGTGATTATGGCTTGCAACGATTACGAAATCAACGTAATCGAAATAAAACGATTATTTTGTATTACTTTTCCTTCAGTTGAGTTATACTTTAAGTTTAATCAGCTGTTAAAAACACACTGGTCAAAAAAGATTTATCCAATGAATGGATGTTTTCAAAGTCAATGAATAATCGCATTTACAATTATTAACCCAAATAATCCAGATTATGATTTAAGATATAAAAGACGCTCACTTGTCGTTCTTGATGTGTTCATAGAGGCGTTTGAACTGTCGGATCTGGAAGGACAGGATGCCGATGAGCGAGACGATCATCAGGAGGAACGGGTAGATTCTCCTCTGCATCAGGATCTCCATCTCTGGGGTCACTCCTGCAAAACACATGAGCTCAGTTTAACATAGTATCAGTGAACAGCCCATTAGCTCACACTGGAGACCAGGGACGGGCAAATGGCGGCCCCCACCTCCTCCTTTTGCGGCCCTCAGATTAATTTATAAAGAACGTAATTAATAAAAAAAAAGATTATTTTGTTATTGTTTTTCTTGTAGTACTGATATCATCCACTAGACTCCTAGTTACGTCGCGAGCTGCGTACATGGTTTCGTTCGGCAGCCAAATACCGTGAAATAATCAGTTTGTGTGTATTAATAATAATAATAATAATAATAATAATAATAATAATAGATTTAATTTGTTAGCGCTTTTACAGGTGCTCAAAGACGCTTTACAGATATAGTGAAGGGAAAAGGAAGGAACAACAAATAAATATATAGTAAACAATCACACATTAAAAGCCAGATTGAAGAGGTGAGTTTTTGTGAGTTTTTTGAAGGTGGTGAGGTCAGTGCAGTCTCTGATGGGTTGGGGGAGTGAGTTCCAGAGGGAGGGGGCAGCGACGGAGAAGGCTCTGTCCCCCCAGGTCCGGTGATTGGTGCGGGTGGGGATGGATAGGAGGTTGGCATCTGATGAGCGGAGGCAGCGGGAAGGGGCGTGGTGGTGCAGCAAGTCTGTGAGGTAGGGGGGGGCCTGATTGTTGAGGGCTTTGTGGGTAATGAGGAGGACTTTGAAGATGATTCTTTGACGGACGGGGAGCCAGTGGAGGTTCTGGAGGACGGGAGTGATGTGGTCTCGGGAGCGGGTGTGGGTGAGGAGGCGGGCAGCAGAGTTCTGGATATGTTGGAGTTTATTGAGGAGGTTGGATGGTATGCCGTAGAGGATGCTATTGCAGTAGTCGAGTCGTGAAGTGATGAATGCGTGAATCAGGGTTTCAGCAGCAGAGGAGGAGAGTGATGGGCGGAGACGGGCAATGTTTTTGAGGTGGAAAAAGGCGGTCCTGGTGATGTGATTTATGTGGTGGTTGAATTTGAGCTGACTGTCGAAGATGACTCCGAGGTTGCGGATGTGAGGGGGGGGAGATAGAGTGTGGCTGTCAATGGTGAAGTTGAAATTCTGGATGTCTTTGATACGGGATGGGGGGCCAATGATGATGATGTCTGATTTGGCACTGTTCAGTTGGAGATAGTTTGTTTGCATCCATGCTTTTATTTCTGAGAGACAGTTGGTGAGAGTGGAGTGTGTTGTGGGGGTGATGGTTTTTGTTGAGATATAAAGTTGGATGTCATCGGCGTAGCAGTGAAATTGAAGGTTGTGGCGACGAATTATTTTGCCAAGGGGGAGCATGTAGAGGATGAAGAGGAGGGGGCCAAGCACCGAACCCTGGGGGACACCTTGGGACAGAGGAGCAGTGGAGGAGGTGCAGTTGTTGATGTTGATAAACTGATGTCTGTCGGTGAGGTAGGATTTCAGCCAGGAGAGTGCAGTGTCGGTGATGTTCAGTGATGATTCGAGGAGGGACAGCAGGATGGCGTGGTTGATGGTGTCGAATGCTGCGGTGAGGTCGAGGAGGATGAGGATGTTAAGGTTGCCAGAGTCAGAGGAGAGGAGGAGGTCGTTTGTGATTTTGAGAAGAGCTGTTTCGGTGCTGTGTTTTGATCGGAAACCGGATTGAAATGGCTCAAAGAGATCATTGGAGCTGAGGTGGGCTTTAAGTTGTGAGGCAACGACACGTTCAAGTATTTTGGACAGAAAGGGGAGATTTGAGATGGGCCGGAAGTTGGACATGATGTCAGGTGTGAGTCCAGGTCTTTTGAGAATGGGTGTGACAGCAGCCAGTTTGAGAGAGGGGGGAACTGATCCAGATCTGAGGGAGGAGTTAATGATGGTGGCGATGAGTTGGGAGATGGCAGGGAGGCTCTCTTTAACACATTTGGAGGGCATTGGGTCAGTGTGCAGGTGGAGTTAATTCCAGTCATGAGGTCGGACAGTTGCATGGGGGTCACAGGGAGAAGTGGGACAGGGGGTGTGAGGTGAAGGGGGGGGAGCCAGGAGGGAAGGTGGGGGGGTGCTGATGAGGGTGTCAGATTGCTGTAAATGTTGCTGATTTTGGTTTGGAAAAACGAGAGGAAGGAGTTGCACTGTTCGGTGGTGAAGGATGAGGTGGCGTTGTCACAGGGTTTGAGAAGTTTGCTGATGGTGGAGAACAGACGCTTGGGGTTGCTGGAGCCAGACTGAATGAGTTGTGAGTAGTAATTAGACCGGGCTGCTTTGAGTGCGTTACTGTACTGCTGGAGATAGTCTTTGTAGATTTGAAGATGGACTGTTAGTGTGGTTTTCTTGTGTTGGCGTTCAAGTTGACGTTTCCTTGATTTCATTTGGCGGAGTTCAGGGGTATACCAGGGGGCGGAGTGTATGAAAGAGACATTTTTGTTTTTTGTGGGGGCCAGTTCATTGAGACAGAAGGAGAGGGTGCTGTTATAATAGTCCACAAGTTCAGATGGGTTTTCCGAAAGTGGGGAGGGGGAGACAGACATCTTGCAGGTAATGGAGGCAGTGATTGCTGAAGGTGAGATGGATTTGAGATTTCTGTAGGTTATTGTGCGTTTTTGCTTTTGGGCGGGGATGGGGATGTTGATGTCCATGATGATGGCCAGGTGATCAGAGATGTGAAGATTGAGGCTGGACAGATGGTGGATGGTGAGACCAGTGGAGCAGACCAAGTCCAGGATGTGACCCACGGCTGTGTGTTGGGAAGTTGATGTGTTGAGAGAAGTTGCAGCAGTGAAGGGTTTCCTTAAATTCAGAGGCATATTTGCAGGTTGGGTCGTCAACATGAATGTTAAAATCACCTAAGAGGAGAACAGATGGGATATAGCAGAAAGCTGAGTGAGAATGTCAGAGAGATCGGAGAGGAAGGAGGGGTTTGGCTTCGGGGGACGGTAGATGATGGCTGTGACCAGGGGAGTGGGACCAGAGAGTTTAAAGATCAGGTGTTCAAATGAAGAAACATCAGGGATGGGGATTATGGTAGCTTTTATTTCCTTTCTGATAATAGCAGCTATACCACCACCCCGCCCTTGTGGGCGAGGTTTTGTCAATGTTATGTGAATCCTGCTGGGGTGATTTGATTTAAAGAAAAATAGTCCAGGGGTTTTTTGCCATGTTTCGGTCAGATACAGAAAGTCCAGGTATTGTCTTTAATGAATTCATTCAGAATGTGGCTTTTATTGTGGATGGAGCGTGTGTTGAGCAGGGCTGCTCTGAGGTGGCGTTGCATTGGGGGGGGTTGTGTGGACCGGGGGAGTGGAAGGAGATTGGTCAGATTCACGTGTTGTTTGTTGTGATGGCGTAGTATGGGCGTGTGACAGGACCGAATGGACGGGATGGAGTGTGGAGACGTGGAATGAAATAAAAACTTACGGCCAGAGCCTCTGTGTGAAGGACGGCGTTTGCGGAGTATTTCATAATCCGCGAGGATGTCCATGCAGTCCGGACGCAGGCGGTTATTGAAGGAGCGGAGATCTGACAGGGAGTAGAGCGGCGGCATGATCCGGTGAAGTGGCGCTAGCACGGAGCTAGCTAATGCCTGGGGACCCGGGCAGCAGAGACCAGGAGCCGGATGACCGTGGAAGAAGGAGCGGGTGTGAGTCCAGATAAATGAGAATTATAATCCACAGCATATAGGAGAATAATTCCAGTGGTTTCCAGAGGAGAATCGTAGGAGGTGCTGACAGCCTGGTGCAGAGTGGGAGCCGGGTGACTAGCCTACTAGCTGCTTAGCTAGCTTGATAGCTAGCTTGATAGCCGCCGGCTGTAGGCGGCAGGGAGAGACGATGTCAGCGGGGAAGCCGGCTTATCGCAGCGGGATGGGAAGACCCACACGAGTCGCGGAGTTAGGGTGGAGTTGGGGTGGAGACAGAAATGTTAGCTCAGCAGACTTCAGGGAGCCGAGGAGCCTGCTAGGTCCGATAATGCTAGCGGGCTAGCAGGCTAGGGACCGGTGAGCAGGAAAAAGCCAGCAGGTAGGAGATGACAACACATTTATCTGTGTCGATTTGAGATAGAGATGCTGCTATTATTTGCTAATGACTGACGTTTAAAAAGTAGAGAGCCAGACAGGAGAGGTTCTGATCTGGACTAAATAACTATATTTGGGCGGAGGGGCGGCGAACAAACAACGCCAGCACCCTCGGCGACCCGGGAAAACTGTGTATTGTGTTTGTTTCCCGGGAAACCCTCACAAGAAACACGGCTGTTGTTCTGCCTGCTGTGACGTTAAGTTACTGCTTGTAATTATGCCTTTATGAACTTCATGGTTGTTTTTATCTTCTGAATTTGGCGAAACAAGTTTAATATTCTAAAAACCAAGACTTTTTATTTAATTTATTTAAAATCAGATGAAAACAAACTGTCACGGACCCTGCCGTGTTATCTATGATTACTATACGCTTTTCATTCATAATGTCAGCCGGAGGGGGGGGGGGGGGGGGGGGCGCTGAGGAACAGCAGAGCGCGGGCTGACAGGTGTCTGTGTTGACACTCCCCTTATTGTGCGTCAGCAGAGGCTACAAGTGTCTTAGGTTCAAGTTAGACAACTAATGTCTGGGTTAGTGTTCATGACTTCATGTTTATGTCATCTTAATGGTTCATCTCAATGCACACACATTTTCCGTGCTTTCCAATAGTTTAAAAATAGTTTTATTCCACTGTTTAATAACCTGTTCAATACAAACATGCCACTTGTAAAACTGAAATAACATGTCTGTGAACTGATATTTGCTTAGTGAGCTTATTAGAGGATGTCCCCTGAGAGATTGTAAAATGTCAATGAAGATGTCAGACTTCATTTGTTAATAATTACATACAACACATGGAATGTGTGTGTGTGTGTGTGTGTGTGTGTGTGTGTGTTCCAAGTGAATCCGCAGCCCCCTGGTGGCCAGTACATCAATTATGTGGCCCCCACCACCATCCAAGTTGCCCATCCCTGATCTAGAGTCATTGCGTGCCTATTGATTTGAACACGATCCGTGTATCCATCACTTCCTGGTCTTCTCTAAAGAAGAGGGACCAATGGAAACGTTGTCATGTTGCCGTTGTTCAGCATGGAAACATTCATTAGCTAACAATGACATTATTGTTCTATTAATATAAAGGGAGGTCAGGTACTCTTTAAAGCAGCTGCTAGCTATGGGTACTTTTTACTGAAGTACACTTCAAAGCCTCTTTACTTTCACTTGAGGAAAGAAGTTTAGTCAGTACTTCTACTTTTACCAGAGTATTTTTAAACACGAGTATCTGTACTTCTACTTGAGTAAAGGATGTGTGTACTTTGCCATCTCTGCTAATAACATCTCAAATAAATACACGTTCTAATTGGTTCCTTTGTACACTCACCCACAGCAGGAACCACCCCCGCAGCGATCACATACGGCACGCACAGCGACAGCAGCAGCACGGAGATGACCGGAGCCGCCAGTTTACGGATGATGAACTGCAGGTCGATGTTACGAATCCCATTGGCATACACCTGAAGAGACGGGACACTTCATTACAATGTGGCGGCTTCAGTTACTTTGAGAGGCTAAGCTGGGCTATAAACTGGGCTATAAACTGGGCTATAAGCTGGGCTATAAGCTGGGCTATAAGCTGGGCTATAAGCTGGGCTATAAGCTGGGCTATAAGCTGGGCTATAAGCTGGGCTATAAACTGGGCTATAAGCTGGGCTATAAGCTGGGCTATAAGCTGGGCTATAAACTGGGCTATAAACTGGGCTATAAGCTGGGCTATAAACTGGGCTATAAACTGGGCTATAAACTGGGCTATAAGCTGGGCTATAAACTGGGCTATAAACTGGGCTATAAACTGGGCTATAAACTGGGCTATAAACTGGGCTATAAGCTGGGCTATAAACTGGGCTATAAACTCGGCTATAAGCTGGGCTATTAACTCGGCTATAAACTCGGCTATAACCTGGGCTATAAACTGAGACACGTTTCGATGAGAAAGGCCATACGATAAGATAGTTTGAAGATATTTAATAAACAAAATCAAAACACTATAACTTAAACGCAGGGGTGTCAAACTCAATTTCATTACATTAGGCCGGTTGTAACTTTAAAACTATATAAATATACATATACACTACCAGTCAAAAGTTTGGACACACCTTCTCATTCAAAGGTTTATGTTTATTTATATTAAAATATTCTGGATTATTTTACACTTTTTTGTTTACTAGATAATTCCATATGTGCTCTTTTATAGTTATTAATAAAATAAATAAAACACTTCGAATGAGAAGGTGTGTCCTAACTTTTGACTGGTAGTGTATAAATAGAGAATAGATATTAAATTATGTATTATATTACATTATTGCCTCTGCATTGGATTATTATCAGTTCAGGTAAGAACTTCATAAATAACTACGTCTGAAAGCAAATTTTCAACAATTACACCAATTGTATTGAATATTATATTCTTTGCAGGTCACAAAAAATGAGGTCGCGGGCCGGATTTGGCGCACGGGCCTTGAGTTTGACACCCCTGAGGGACAAAAACAGTTAACAGAAACATGTGACCTATATACACAAACCACACCCATGTGACAAATACCAGAAGTGCTAAGAAAATACTAATAAAAGTGACGTAAACAAATAATAATAATAACTCAGGCTAAATAGCATTTTGGCTCCTACATACACTGTAACTGATACCTCCTCTTGGAGCAGGAAGGAGTGCAAAGCCAGCTACAGAACACTGATTGGTGCATCTCTGTCTGAAACCCACCTGCTCAATAACAGTCTTCAGCCACCACTGAGGGCCCATGAGAGTGATAGCAGCGATGATTTTAGCATGGAGCACTCCCAGAGCCCAGTCCTGTGGGAAAACACACAGATCAACGGCTGGACGTGGAACCAGGAAATGACAATGTTGTAAACAATTGGCGCTCTGCAGTTCATTCCTTCAAAAGATCTTTGAGAATGATTTCTCCCTTCCCCTAATCCACACAAATTGCGACCTATGCGTTTCCCTGTGTCTGTGTGTGTGTGTGTGCGTCTGTCTGTGTGTGTGTGTGTGTGCGTGCGTGTGTGTGCGTGTGTGTGCGTGCGTGCGTGTGTGTGCGTGCGTATGTGTGCGTGTGTGTGTGTGCGTGTGTCTGTCTGTGCCAGGGTTTCCGCTAGGATTTTTTCTCGCCGGTCAAATGTCCGAACAGAATTTATTTTACAGGACACATTTGAAACTTCCCGTGTGTCATGTTTCAATAATAATAATAAGAATTGTGTGGCAGAGTTTCCGTTAGCAGGTAATCACCGGACTAGGACCGGATATGCTGATGTTTAAAACTCAGTTAATGGGAGTCGTTTTTATATTGCTTCAGTTTATAATCGTAACAGATCGAAAAATTCAGATTCATTTTTCAACAAATGATTCCACAACAAACAACATCATTATTACATTCAAAGAAACTACTTGTAGTAGATGAACTACATTATTCAAAAGTTTACATTAACTTTGAATAATAACACGGGAGAAACGGATCCTCTCTTTTCCTCCCTCCCTCCCTCTCTCCTGACAGCCCGTCAGTTTCTCATGCAGCGCTCTAAACAGTGGGCGGGGCTTCAGGTCAGACTCAGCAGCTGATCAGATCTCTCTCTCGCGTCCGGTTACACTTCACTCGCGTTTATGTCCATATCGATCAGACCCAGCTCTCCCGATCGGCCTATAGAGAGCACCGATCAAACTATTAAGAGTGAATATCGGCCGATAATGACCGGCGGCCAATCGATCGGAGCATCAGACATTTTGACCGACAGGTTTTGAATTTACCGGTTTTTATTCAATTTGACCAGCTAAAAACCGGTAAATACCGGCTAACGGAAACCCTGGTCTGTGCGTGTCTGTGTGTGTGTGTGTGTGTGTGTGTGTGTGTGTGTGTGTGTGTGTGTGTGTGTGTGTGTGTGTGTGTGTGTGTGCGCGCGTGTGTGTATGTGTGTCTTGTGTGTGTGTGTCTATGCGTGTCTGTGTGTGTCTGTCTGTGTGTGTGTGTGTCTGTGTCTATGTGTGTCTGTGTGTGTCTGTGTGTGTGTGTGTCTGTCTGTCTGTCTGTCTGTGTGTGTGTCTGTGTGTGTGTGTGTGTGTGCGTGCGTCTGTGTGTGTGTGTGTGTGCGTGCGTGTGTCTGTGTGTGTGTGTGTGCGTGTGTGTGTCTGTGTGTGTGTGTCTGTGTGTGTGTGTGCGTGTGTGTGTGTGTGTGTGCGTGTCTGTGTGTGTCTGTGTGTGTCTGTCTGTGTCTGTGTGTGTCTGTGTGTGTGTGCGTGTGTCTGTGTGTGTGCGTCTGTGTGTGTGTGCGTGTGTCTGTGTGTGCGTGTTTGTGTCTGTGTGTGCGTGTTTGTGTCTGTGTGTGTCTGTGTGCGTGTCTGGAAGGGAGGGTTGCGTTGTGTTTCTAACCTACATGTGTGTGTCTGTGTGTGCGCGTGTGTGTCTGTGTGTGTGTGTGTGTGTGTGTGTGTGTATGTGTGTGTATGCGTGTGTCAATGATCAACAATGGTTGGACGTGTTGTGTACTCATCTCAATAGAAACGTTTAGGAGCAAACAGGATGAAGGAACAACAACACCAAAGGGGATCCTACCTGCCACGGGTAGAAGAGCGGCGTTTGGTCGAGCGGGACTCTGAGAGGAGCGACGATGACGAGCTCGAACAGCAGACCCAGGAGCAGCGGGATGACTCCAGCCACCAGCAGCGCGACCACCAGGGTCTTCAGAATCTGCCCAAACAGCGCGCGACGTACATGAACATGATTAATCAGAAAACGTCAAAGCTTCCTGAGAGCAAGGGGAGAACAAAGACCCTCTGACGTCCTTTTAAAATACAATAAACTAATGATCATGTTCCCTTTAAACTGTGGGGTTTTCTCCGGAAGTTTTTCCTTGTACGATGTGAGGGTCTAAGGACAGAGGGTCTAAGGACAGAGGGACTAAGGACAGAGGGTCTAAGGACAGAGGGACTAAGGACAGAGGGTCTAAGGACAGAGGGTCTAAGGACAGAGGGTCTAAGGACAGAGGGACTAAGGACAGAGGGTCTAAGGACAGAGGGTCTAAGGACAGAGGGACTAAGGACAGAGAGTCTAAGAACAGAGGGTCTAAGGACAGAGCGTCTAAGGACAGAGGGTCTAAGGACAGAGAGTCTAAGGACAGAGGGTCTAAGGACAGAGGGTCTAAGGACAGAGAGTCTAAGGACAGAGGGACTAAGGACAGAGAGTCTAAGAACAGAGGGTCTAAGGACAGAGGGTCTAAGGACAGAGGGTCTAAGGACAGAGGGTCTAAGGACAGAGAGTCTAAGGACAGAGGGTCTAAGGACAGAGGGTCTAAGGACAGAGGGTGTCGTATTGTCATACTGATATTCTGTACAAACTGTGAAGTCCACTGAGACTAATGTAATATTTGTGATATTGGGCTATATCAATAAACATTGATTGATTGATAATTTTCCAATTTCATATTTCTCCTGGGTTAAATCTTTTAGAATATTTGTTCTGTATATTAAATGCTTGGGGTATTTTCTCACAGTCAGGGAGACGTTGATTAGGAACATTGATTTTGAATAGATTTTTACATACAGGAAGACAGGAAAATAGAATGTATCGTAGGACAGACTTGATCTGGCAATTTTAGATACCGGCTTATGATATTGTAACAACACAAAAGTTGCAATTAGGCCCGACTCCAGACAGATGGAGAGAGGATCTCAATCCCCTCCACAGCCCAGGTGTGTTCCAGCGATGGAGGCTGAACATGGACTCACCATGAGCGTCCACTCCTGAACCTTGCGTGCGATGACGGTGCGCCCCTGCGGCATCCAGGCCAGCAGCACGGAGACGCCGCGGATCGACAGCCAGCAGACGTACAGCCCGCACGCCGCCGTGTACAGCTCGTGGATTTTAGAGCTTCCCGTCCAGAAGGACATGAGCCAGCGCCCGGTGAACACTGAAACACACAAGGTACGTTTATTTATATCGCATACTTCCAGACACAGAGGCAAGTCAAAGTGCTTCACATCATCATTAACAGTTAACAAGAAGACAACAGAAAGGAACACAATGGAATTACAGATTCATTCAAAACAACATTAGAAATACGGAAGGTGCTAAAACAAGTTTAAAGACTTCTGGCTAAGCAGATGAAAAAAGTATTGTTTTTAGCTGCGACTTAACCCTCGTGTTGTGTTCGGGTCTCCAGTGACCCGTTTCAAGTTACAATGATATAATAACTACGCTCTAGTTTTTGTATCTGAACAAGGCTTCATGATATCAGCTTTATAAACACTACAACACTTTAGCCAAGTCTGAAGGTCTCTAAAAGTGTGTAATTTGGGGTCGGGGTCTGGGGAGACCCAGCAGAATTGTTTTGGGTGACTCGAGGTCAAATTTGGCCCAATCAAGATTCATCTTTGACGTTAGACACCCCTCCCCCCCTTCATCCACTGTAACAATAATCTTTCGCAACATGCACCTGGTCTCCCCTCCCCCCCCCCCACGGGAACTCAACCTTTCTCAGAGAACATGTACACTAACACTTGAACCTGAACACACACATGCACCTGCAATATTTGGTATAATGTGTTTGGGGCCATAACATTAAATGGCGACTGTGGCTACGAGGAAGTGCGGTCGTCTTTCAACCAGAAGGTTGTGGGTTCGATCCCAGCCCGTGCAGCCAACACGTCGATGTATCCTTGGGCAAGATACTTAACCCTGAGTTGCTCCCGATGGCCAACGGTGTGTGAATGTGTGTGAATGTTAGGTCCTAGAGCAAGTGGTACTGCTCTGTATGAATGGGTGTGAATGGGTGAATGACATGTAGTATGTAAAGCGCTTTGAGGGGTCTTAATGACTGGATAAAGCGCTATATAAGTACAGTCCATTTACAACAGGAGTGTAGGGTTATGAATGGATAAGTTAGTTATGATGTTGTGATGCCCCTGTGGGTTCATCTGGAGAGGGTGTGGCTGTGCTGTCTTTGCAGTAACTCAGGGCACCTGGGTCTGGTGCCCTGCAGCTATTTAAAGCCTCTCTGCTCCTCTCTGTCTTCCCTCTGCTTTCCCCTACAGGCACCCGGTTCCGTTGAGTATGTTAACAGTTATTTCAGTCGTTTCACTTTGTGCACCTCAACACCCTCACACATACATGTCCATGCAATCCTCACCCTGCATTTACACTACTGACACCACTGACGTCCACACCTCGTGCTTTACTTACTTTGCACTTGATTCATTTGGCTAGTTCGAATCACTTGCTTTAATAAACCTCTTTTGCTAACCGTTGACATGGTGTGTCTCCTCTTTGTTGTGGCCTTTGGAGCCAGGTCATAACAGATGTAGTTAAAACAATATTGGATGATAGTAAGATGACTGAGATAACTCATGCGTCAAAATGGACCCACCATGAACGGTAACAGCTTTTGAACACAACACGAGAACTCAGCGTTGGTGAAGACCTCAGGGTTTCTGGAAGTTTGTTCCATTTTTGGAGAGCTAAAAAACTAAAAGCAGCTTCGGCGTGTTTGGTTCTGAGCCTCCGGTGATCTCAGAGCTCTGGGTCGTAACAGAGCAGCATGTCGGACATCAATAGGCGCATTCACACTGCGGTACTTTTCCCACAAAGGTTCATGCGAACTTAGTTCAGTGAACTCTTTTATCGCGTTCACACCAAAAAGAGCCGGTACTAAATATAGCTCTTTTCTCACAAAAGAGCCGCTCGTAAGTCCCTGCTAGAGAGCAGGGACTTTCGAGCGGCTCTTTTGTGAGAAAAGAGCTATATTTCTGATTGGCTGGGCGGATTGCAAACCACGCCCCGTAAAACTTCCAAAAAGTTTTGTGAAGCCGCCATTTTATTATCCTCGCATTAGCATTATTAGCATTAGCATTAGCCCAGCGCAGAAACGCAGAGAGACTAACTTATGGCAACACAAAATAAAACATGGGAGCGGTGGAGATGAGGAGGTGTCGGCGTTCTGGCGATTTACTCGGAAGGCTTCAGTAGAAGCTGCTGGGAGTCCCAGCAGCTTCTACTGAAGCCTTCCCCAACTCCGGGGACTTCCGGCCGGGGACTCCGGGCGGCAGTATCCGCCGTGAAGTTGTTTGTAGCCTGCCAGTAAACCCAAAGCAGAAGAAGAAGAAGTGAAGTCAGCGGCTTCATTTGCCTAATCCACCCCCAGGGACTTATTCCGGTGTGAACGCGATCTGTACTTAGTTCATGCGAACTAAAGAGTTTGCATGAACTAAGTTCGCATGAACCTTTGTGGGAAAAGTACTGCGGTGTGAATGCGCCTTATGGGTCCCAAACCATTTAATGCTTTATAAGTTAGCAATGCACATTTGAAATGGATTCTGTAAGCTACTGGTAGCAGTGCAGAGATCTGAGCACTGGGGAGATGTGTTCTACTCTTTAGACAAAAACTAACTTGAGCTACAACTTAAAAAAAGAACTGCTCAAACAGCGTACTTATAGATTCCCCTGTCATTAGGGTGTGGGTCTGCAAAGGAG
Source organism: Harpagifer antarcticus (assembly GCA_902827135.1). Taxonomy (NCBI): domain Eukaryota; kingdom Metazoa; phylum Chordata; class Actinopteri; order Perciformes; family Harpagiferidae; genus Harpagifer; species Harpagifer antarcticus. The sequence goes on from CADEHL010001389.1 coordinate 663,499, forward strand.
TGATTGCTGGTTGTGTTTAAACCACATCTTACCTGGCAGAGTGAGACACACCAGACTGGCCACCAGCAGAGTGAGGCACATGAAAGCTATCAGCAGCACAATCTGGAGACAAGGGGACAGTTTGAGAACAAAATAAATGTTAAGAAGGAACCAAAGTTTGACTGGTTATGATTATTTGTGTTGAATGTGCTAGATGATAAACTTTAAGATCAAGCGCTTTAACATGAAGGAGTAATAACTGGGAGTGGTACAGCCTTAGATGTACACTAAGTGGTACCTACAGCCTTAGATTTATACTAAGTGGTACCTACAGCCTTAGATTTATACTAAGTGGTACCTACAGCCTTAGATGTGCACTAAGTGGTACCTACAGCCTTAGATTTATACTAAGTGGTACCTACAGCCTTAGATGTGCACTAAGTGGTACCTACAGCCTTAGATGTACACTAAGTGGTACCTACAGCCTTAGATGTACACTAATGGCGCATTTCCACTGCAGCGAGTAGCCCCGTTTAAGCGTCCTTAATCGCCCTCAAGCGGACAGGCCAGTTTTTGGTGACCTTTCCATATAGCGTAGCACCGGCTAGCGGGTACTTTTTCCAGCCCCATAAAATCGTGGTTCTATCAGGCCAGGGCTGAACTAGTGACGTCAACACTCTCGAGTGCTGATTGGTCAGAGAGAATCGTCACAAGATCGCGCGCGAGATCATCCCTAGCGTCGCATATATATCTAGAAGCAAGCTTGCAGCATTTTTGTAAACGGAGGAGCTACAAAAATGGCAACGTCAAAGAAAAGCACACTGTGGTCGACCGAGGAGGTGACGACGTTCCTACATCTCATTGGGGACGATAACATCCAGCGGGAGCTCGACGGAACAACAAAGCCGATCGCCCCGCCTACACTGCGTTGCTACCCCAGGTCCTAAACTGTAATGGCAATGCGCCACGGCCAGCGAGGCAGCCCGAGGCCTGAGCGAGGACGCTTAGGGACGCTTAAACGGGGCTACCCCGCTGCAGTGGAAATGTGCACTAAGTGGTACCTACAGCCTTAGATGTGCACTAAGTGGTACCTACAGCCTTAGATGTACACTAAGTGGTACCTACAGCCTTAGATGTACACTAAGTGGTACCTACAGCCTTAGCATACTGCGATGTTTGGGGAGAAAACCATAAATACTAGGCGGGAAAATCCTTAAACTTCCTTCTAGCGTTACACTAACATTAAATTAGTTTTGAGCATTATCAGAGCATGTTAACTGGAATCTTTGCATATAAGAATCGGATAGTAGATCTGTAGAATCTGCGTTGATAAACCACTCACTCTGAATGGGAAGCGGAGGGGTCTGTGATACGGCTGGAACCCAACGGGCCCCCCCTGCTGCAGGATGGCCTGATGGGCTGCGTGCAGGCCCTCGCCAACAGCTGGGGCGGGGTTGTTGTTGTTATTGTGGTGGTGGTGAGCAGGAGGGGGGTTGTTGTTGTTGTTGTTGTTCACAGGCTGGTTGCCCTCATTGTCCTCCTGTTCCCCGAGGAGGTAGGAGTGGAGGTCTCTGCGGAGGGAAACATGTGATTTAATTGTTTTAATTGGGTAGTCTTTTATTAAAATATTATTATTTTATGCATGCTTCTTAGTTAACATTGAGCTGTCTTTGTCTCTTTTCTGCTGTGACTAATGCACATGTCCCCTCTGTGGGACGAATAAAGGCATTCTGATTCTGAACTTTTGAAAGAACATCCTTAACATTCATCTTTTTGCAACTTACAAATGATTTATCTAATATATCATCTTCCAATTACTTGTATTTAGACTCTCCTTGCACTATTTTAACTATTTGATCTGTGTTATCGTGTTGCACTGTTGGAGGAGCCTGTGAGGAGAACACTGTAGCTATGCACACATAAAAGCCTTGAAACCTTGATTGGTTAGGGAAGGTCAATGTGAGAAATGTCAGGGGCTCGGTAAGAAAATGTGTTGTTGACTTACAGTAGATATCCAGCGCTGACGGTCCAGGCTCTGACGAGGCCTTTGAGCCACTGCCGAGTGTGACCCTGCTCCAAGAGAGCGGGGAGAACGACCTGAAGTAACAACAGCTCCAACGACAGCTCGCTGACCGGGGCGTCGCTGAGGGGCACAGGGTCAGAAAATAACATTCTCCAGCGTGTAGGTACAAAGTAAAAGCAGAAGAAAATTAATAACGGAGCCGGGGGATGTACAGCACCAGTCACAGTTAGGACATGAAACTAGATAATTCCATATGTGTTCTTTTATAGTTTTGATGTCTTCAGTATAAATCTACTTGAATGAGAAGGTGTGTCCAAACTTTTGACTGGTAGTGTATGTGTGGCTTTGATCTCAGAGAACATCAGGTTTGTTCTGATAGTTGTTAGTCTTTATTCTTTGCAATATAACCCGCCTTCCTGGCTGTTGTTGTTTAACCTACAATGGCTCTAATATGCCCGTGTATGAAGTATATTTGGAAACACTGAACAGTTCAATTGAATTCAGTTTCAGTTGTTTCTTACAACACAAGTCCCTGCAACTCGTGGTTTTAACCGTCATTCATGTTGCCAATAGGGCCAATACTTCCTCTTTTGTTCAAAACGAGCTGCAGTTAGATGTTGTTTTAACGCCCTGAGGTGGAAGTGGCTTTTAACACCATCTCAAAGCAGCAGTTCAGGTTCAGGTTCTTTATGTGTACCCGTAGGTTGATTTAGTTGATTTAGATCCTGACACACTCTAAAAATACAGACAACAGACACATCGCTAATAAAATAACTAATCAAAGTACACCCTGCTCCGTCAAATCTCAACATATAGCACTAGTACAAACATGGACATTCAAAATTCATAATTAAATAAATAGGCATCTGTGTGACGCTCCTATGTTAATTTGTGCAATAGCTGCTGGGATAAAACTGTTTTTATACCGCTTCGTTCTGCTCTTTGGGACGACTGACCTCCAGCCCGAAGCAAGAAGCTTCAATTCTGAGAGCAGAGGGTGGGAGTCATCGTCTAATACGGAGCTGGATAACCGCTGTCACTGCCTGAGGGACAGGGTCTCCAGGTTTAGCTGTGGCTGTGACGGCGGCCATGACACTAACGGACTCAACGCTGCACCGTATCCATGGAGACATCCGGATCTCTCGGACACAAAACCCCGTAAGAATTCACCGATTCATTATTATGGGGGGCGTGTGGTGCAGTGGGTTGTGTGTTGGTGTTCGGATCAGGGGGTCATAGGTTCAAACCCCACTGCAGTCAGCATGTCGTTGTGTCCCTGAGACTCTTCACCCCAAATTGCTCCTGTGGGGATTGTCCACAGTACTGAGTATGTGAGTCGCTTTGGATAAAAGCGTCTAACAAGTGACATGTGATGTCATGTAATTATAGGGAAACCTTTAGAGTCCTCTCTAGTGTCTCTACTTTAAAGAGTCCTCTCTAGTGTCTCTGCTTTAAAGAGTCCTCTCTAGTGTCTCTGCTTTAAAGAGTCCTCTCTAGTGTCTCTGCTTTAAAGAGTCCTCTCTAGTGTCTCTACTTTAAAAAGTCCTCTCTAGTGTCTCTGCTTTAAAGAGTCCTCTCTAGTGTCTCTACTTTAAAGAGTCCTCTCTAGTGTCTCTACTTTAAAGAGTCCTCTCTAGTGTCTCTACTTTAAAGAGTCCTCTCTAGTGTCTCTGCTTTAAAGAGTCCTCTCTAGTGTCTCTACTTTAAAGAGTCCTCTCTAGTATCTCTACTTTAAAGAGTCCTCTCTAGTGTCTCTGCTTTAAAGAGTCCTCTCCAGTGTCTCTACTTTAAAGAGTCCTCTCTAGTGTCTCTACTTTAAAGAGTCCTCTCTAGTGTCTCTACTTTAAAGAGTCCTCTCTAGTGTCTCTACTTTAAAGAGTCCTCTCTAGTGTGTCTACTTTAAAGAGTCCTCTCTAGTGTGTCTACTTTAAAGAGTCCTCTCTAGTGTGTCTACTTTAAAGAGTCCTCTCTAGTGTTTCTACTTTAAAGAGTCCTCTCTAGTGTGTCTACTTTAAAGAGTCCTCTCTAGTGTCTCTGCTTTAAGGAGTCCTCTCTAGTGTCTCTGCTTTAAGGAGTCCTCTCTAGTGTCTCTGCTTTAAAGAGTCCTCTTCAGTGTCTCTACTTTAAAGAGTCCTCTCTAGTGTCTCTACTTTAAAAAGTCCTCTCTAGTGTCTCTACTTTAAAGAGTCCTCTCTAGTGTCTCTGCTTTAAAGAGTCCTCTCTAGTGTCTCTGCTTTAAAGAGTCCTCTCTAGTGTCTCTACTTTAAAAAGTCCTCTCTAGTGTCTCTGCTTTAAAGAGTCCTCTCTAGTGTCTCTACTTTAAAAAGTCCTCTCTAGTGTCTCTACTTTAAAGAGTCCTCTCTAGTGTCTCTACTTTAAAGAGTCCTCTCTAGTGTCTCTGCTTTAAAGAGTCCTCTCTAGTGTCTCTACTTTAAAGAGTCCTCTCTAGTATCTCTACTTTAAAAAGTCCTCTCTAGTGTCTCTGCTTTAAAGAGTCCTCTTCAGTGTCTCTACTTTAAAGAGTCCTCTCTAGTGTCTCTACTTTAAAGAGTCCTCTCTAGTGTCTCTACTTTAAAGAGTCCTCTCTAGTGTCTCTGCTTTAAAGAGTCCTCTCTAGTGTCTCTACTTTAAAGAGTCCTCTCTAGTGTCTCTGCTTTAAGGAGTCCTCTTCAGTGTCTCTACTTTAAAGAGTCCTCTCTAGTGTCTCTACTTTAAAAAGTCCTCTCTAGTGTCTCTACTTTAAAGAGTCCTCTCTAGTGTCTCTGCTTTAAGGAGTCCTCTCTAGTGTCTCTGCTTTAAGGAGTCCTCTCTAGTGTCTCTGCTTTAAAGAGTCCTCTTCAGTGTCTCTACTTTAAAGAGTCCTCTCTAGTGTCTCTACTTTAAAAAGTCCTCTCTAGTGTCTCTACTTTAAAGAGTCCTCTCTAGTGTCTCTGCTTTAAGGAGTCCTCTCTAGTGTCTCTGCTTTAAGGAGTCCTCTCTAGTGTCTCTACTTTAAAGAGTCCTCTCTAGTGTCTCTGCTTTAAGGAGTCCTCTCTAGTGTCTCTGCTTTAATGAGTCCTCTCTAGTGTCTCTACTTTCACCACCAATCAGCCTGCTGGACCACTTTATGATCTCACAGTTCTCCCGCAGTTCACCGCTGCTAAGTGACCTTTAACCTTGTTACGGCGGTGGTCACCTGTAGAGCATGACGTTGTAGGGCAGGAAGGTGGGCATCAGCAGTTTGATGAGCCTGATGGGCAGCCACAGCATGAGCAGCACGATGGAGCCGAACACCACCACGGACAGGATGAAGCGCCGCAGGTGTCTGTAGATCGGCAGGTGGATCATCTCCTGCACCGGGTTGAAGTCTGGGTCGTTCAGATTTCTCAGAAACCACAGCACTCCCGGCCTCAGCACCTGAAGGACACAGCAGCAATTCATGTTATATATATTTGAAATCACAAAAATGTAACCTAGTCATCAAGTTTTTTTATTTTTAGCAATTACAACGGTTTGGCCGATGAAAAGCTTATGTACTTGCAGTGTTTATGAGCTTGTATCTTCATGGTGGAATACAATCAATAGCTTTGGATGAAAGGGTACATACAGCAAGCAGCTACATGCGAACGCAAACTCAGGATCGTACCTCTCTCAGGAGGAGGATGAAAGAAGCGAAGTAGAAGACGTAGACCATTCCCACGAGCCAGTGCAGGAACATGGTGGTGCCCGGCGCAGATTTAAAGCTCAGCTCCCTGTCTTTCAGCGACGCATCAAACATCTCCTGCAGTAAGTTAAACGGTAAACAAAGAATACACTTAAACCAATTCAGATTCAGCGTTGCTTCTCATGCTAATTTATTGTCTGTGCTAAAGAATGCACAGTGGGAAATGTGCTGTGATGAATCACATTTGCACATACCATATGGTAAGCAGATTTAAATGAGATAAAGCTCGATTAGTTTCTGAGAGTACGTGCAGGAGGAAGGACAAAGATCAGGGGTGCACATCACTTGTTTGCCCTGGTTCTCAAAGGAGCACCTGGAGGTGTTGCTTGGTGCTCATCCTTAAAATGAAATAAACCGGAACTTTTGTGGAGTCTTGACTTTATTTGCCAGACACACGGCACTGAACACACATGCAGAGGTGAACACAGAACACACGTGCAGAGGTGAACACAGGACAACATTAGCACGACCAGTAATCCTACAAGCTGTCATCACTACCCTCCTGACTGTTCTCCTCTCTGTCTTCCTCATTGTCTTCCTCTCTGTCTTCCTCTCTGTCTTCCTCTCTGTCTTCCTCACTGTCTTCCTCACTGTCTTCCTCTCTGTCTTCCTCACTGTCTGTTCTCCTCACTGTCTTCCTCTCTGTCTTCCTCTCTGTCTTCCTCTCTGTCTTCCTCTCTGTCTTCCTCTCTGTCTTCCTCACTGTCTTCCTCACTGTCTTCCTCTCTGTCTTCCTCACTGTCTGTTCTCCTCTCTGTCTTCCTCTCTGTCTTCCTCTCTGTCTTCCTCTCTGTCTTCCTCTCTGTCTTCCTCACTGTCTTCCTCTCTGTCTTCCTCACTGTTCTCCTGACTGTTCTCCTCACTGTCTTCCTCACTGTCTTCCTCTCTGTCTTCCTCACTGTTCTCCTGACTGTTCTCCTCACTGTCTTCCTCACTGTCTTCCTCACTGTCTTCCTGACTGTTCTCCTGACTGTTCTCCTGACTGTTCTCCTCACTGTCTTCCTCACTGTCTTCCTCACTGTCTTCCTCACTGTCTTCCTCTCTGTCTTCCTCTCTGTCTTCCTCTCTGTCTTCCTCTCTGTCTTCCTCTCTGTCTTCCTCTCTGTCAGACATGGTAGGTGATGATGTAGGCCTACTACTTTCTCTCTGGTTGAGTCTGTGATTAGCTGCTTGTCATCTTAGACAAGTGGATGTAATCAAATAAGTATGTGAACATAACCAATAACCTACCATAGCCAATAACAAATTAATGTAACTTATTTTATTTTTGTTGTTCATATCTTATTTTACCTTAACATTTATTTATGCATTTTTTTTAATCTTTCCAGTTTTAAAGGATATGTCTGGGTTACTGTCCTATAGTTTACACTGCAATGATTTCAAACCTGTTTATCCCAATAATTATAAAGGAGTGCCTTGAAAATATGTGTTTACATAAATTGTGATCAAAACGTTTGAGACCCACTGAGATAACTTCGACTAAAGTGAACTATCTAAACCCTCAGAGTCCTTTACCTCACTGAGCTGAAGTTATCAGCCTCAGTCTGACTGGAGAGGACTCTCCTCCACCTCTCAGAGAGTCCTTTCCCTCACTGAGCTGTAGTTATCAGCCTCAGTCTGACTGGAGAGGACTCTCCTCCACCTCTCAGAGAGTCCTTTACCTCACTGAGCTGAAGTTATCAGCCTCAGTCTGACTGGAGAGGACTCTCCTCCACCTCTCAGAGAGTCCTTTACCTCACTGAGCTGAAGTTATCAGCCTCAGTCTGACTGGAGAGGACTCTCCTCCACCTCTCAGAGAGTCCTTTCCCTCACTGAGCTGAAGTTATCAGCCTCAGTCTGACTGGAGAGGACTCTCCTCCACCTCTCACAGAGTCCTTCACCTCACTGAGCTGAAGTTATCAGCCTCAGTCTGACTGGAGAGGACTCTCCTCCACCTCTCACAGAGTCCTTCACCTCACTGAGCTGAAGTTATCAGCCTCAGTCTGACTGGAGAGGACTCTCCTCCACCTCTCACAGAGTCCTTCACCTCACTGAGCTGAAGTTATCAGCCTCAGTCTGACTGGAGAGGACTCTCCCTTTACATTATTGCAGAAACATCTTCTTCTTATATCCGTTAGAGCAGCTAGCACCAGATGCTAATAACAACAGCACCGGAACCGGCACCGGAACCGGCACCCTCCCTCGCTCCCACGCTCACTCGCACTTTGGCTGTGAGCTGCGGGTGCCAGATAAGCCAACATCCCCCATTTTCATCACTTACAGCGGCCATCGTACAGGGCGAATGAAACGTGTAACCGGGGTGAAAAGGGTGTTACATTTACCTAATTATGAATATCGTTACATCAAGACCGAAAATTAGGAGGAGGTGCACATGCGCACCAGTTATGTGCAGCCCGGACAAAGATACTATTGTTCACTTATGTACCAGCTGTTGAGTCTATTTACATTTTATGCACATTTAAGATGGCCGATAGAGTCTAGACTCTAGATCAGGGATGGGCAACTTGGATGGTGGTGGGGGCCACATAATTGATGTACTGGCCACCAGGGGGCCGCGGATTCACTTGGAACCACACACACACACACACACATTCCATGTGTTGTATGTAATTATTAACAAATGAAGTCTGACATCTTCATTGACATTTTACAATCTCTCAGGAACATCCTCTAATAAGCTCACTAAGCAAATATCAGTTCACAGACATGTTATTTAATGTTTACAAGTGGCATGTTTCTATTGAAGAGGTTATTAAACAGTGGAACTAACTATTTTAAACTGTTGGAAAGCACGGAAAATGTGTGCATTGAGATTAACCATAAGATGACATAAACATGAAGTCATGAACACTACCCAGACATTAGTTGTTTAACTTGTAGCCTCTGCTGACGCACAATAAGGGGAGTGTCAACCCGCACTCTACTGTTCTGCAGCGCCCCCCCCCCTCCGGCTGACATTATGAATGAAAAGCGTATAGTAATCATAGATAACACCGCAGGGTCCGTGACAGTTTGTTTTCATCTGATTTCAAATCAATTAAATTAAAAGTCTTGGTTTTTAGAATATTAAACTTGTTTCGCCAAATTCAGAAGATAAAAACAACCTTGAAGTTTATAAAGGCATAATTACAAGCAGTAACTTAACGTCACAGCAGGCAGAACAACAGCCGTGTTTCTTGTGAGGGTTTCACGCTATTTGGCTGCCGAACGAAACCATGTACGCAGCTCGCTACGTAACTAGGAGTCTAGTGGACGGTATCAGTACTACAAGTAAAACAATAACAAATAAAAAAAAATTCTTTTTAATTAATTACGTTGTTTATAAATTAATCTGAGGGCCGCAAAAAGAGGAGGTGGGGGCCGCATGCGGCATATTTGTTTCAACTAGAAACAGCATTTCAAAATGGGGACATTGCAGAAGCTATGGAAGTGAAAAGACTGAACTGCTGTGAGGAAACGTTGAATATGGGTAATCTATTTGGAGTAAGCTGTACTCTGCTCTGTTTGTGCTTTTATTCTATTTTTGTTGAATTTGTTAATTTCCAAATGTAATTATATTCTTGGTCTGAACTTTAAACTGATTTCTACTAACGGCTCACTTGTTATTGTATTTATTTGTTCATTATTTTGTAATCTGCCATATGTCTAATGTTGGGGAATGTTCGGTTAAATGCGATAAATCAATAAAAACAGCATTTCTGAAAAGGAGACCAATAGGTTTAAGGAGTCTGAGCTTTCAGAGTAAGAACACAAAGGAGAGGCGAGTCTTACTAAAGAGCAGATGTCCAGCCACCAGCCACAGATGAGTGGAAACACACCGATCTCCACAACAACCAGCAGAGAGACCTGTAATGGAGAGATGCCGGTCACTTATCACCATATGGAGAGACATTCACTCAGCTGCTTCAAAACATGGCTTTGATTTCCTTACAGGAAAAAAAGGTCTGAGTCAGAAAACTGCCACTATTGATTTTTATATATCAAAAAACAAAAAATGCTAATGAGGGAATATGATTCATAGTGTGTGACAGGCAGACAGAAAGAGAGACAGACAGACAGAGAGAGAGACAGACAGCCAGAGAGACAGGCAGAGACAGACAGGCAGACACAGAGACAGACAGACAGAGACAGACAGGCAGACAGAGAGACAGACAGGCAGACAGAGAGACAGACAGGCAGACAGAGAGACAGAGAAACAGAGAGACAGAGACAGACAGGCAGACAGAGAGACAGAGAAACAGAGAGACAGAGAGACAGACAGGCAGACAGAGAGACAGACACAGACAGAGAGAGAGACAGACAGACAGAGAGACAGACAAGCAGACATAGAGACAGACACAGAGACAGATAGGCAGACAGAGAGACAGACAGAGACAGACAGGCAGACAGAGAGACAGACACAGACAGAGAGAGAGACAGACAGACAGACAGAGAGACAGACAGAGACAGACAGGCAGACAGAGAGACAGACACAGACAGAGAGAGAGACAGACAGACAGAGAGACAGACAAGCAGACATAGAGACAGACACAGAGACAGACAGGCAGACAGAGAGACAAACAGACAGACAGACAGACAGACAGATTTGTATGGGCGAAACCAGAAACACAGCATGTCCACTTAAAAAGAAGCCTGACTTGTATTCATATTATTTAGGGTCATAGGGTTGTTCAGTTTCTGTGTGATGCAAAGACTCGGTGTGATATTCAGCTAGTAAATCTCCGTAAGTGGTTTTTTCCCTGTTTCCACAGAGGAAGGTGCAGAGTCGCACTAAGTAGAGGCGTTACCTTGACAACGATATAGCAGACTCCCAGGAGCCGTCGAGATCTCTGAAACCGGACCAGAGCAGCGAGTCCCTGAAACAGCTGTTAAGGATCAACACTGCTCACACAGTTCAAGGTCCCCTACTATACTGTTTTTCACCAATATATCACAGGTCTCAGATATACACAGAGCCTGTTTCTGATTGGCTGAAACACCAAACAGGTCATTGCAGCATTACCCATAATCCCCTCTGTTTCAGCCCTGTTTCCAAAGTGCTGATTCTCTGTCTGTTACTTTAGATGAAAATAAGGAGCCCCTCCCCACGCCCCTCTGAGAGACATTTGGTTACAAAGAACTCAATGGAGCTCTAGAGGAGACTCAGGTGATAAGGGGGGGGGGGGGTCAAATGTAATACATTTTAAGACCTCATCACCACTTCGAGTTTTAACCGGTTAGATATAGAAGAGACATGAAGAAGAGGGGACACATGTTGATGTAGAAGAGACATGGAGAAGAGGGGACACATGTTGATGTAGAAGAGACATGAGGAAGAGGGGACACATGTTGATATAGAAGAGACATGAAGAAGAGGGGACACATGTTGATGTAGAGAGACATGGAGAAGAGACACATGTTGATGTAGAAGAGACATGAGATAGGGACACATGTTGATGTAGAAGAGACATGAGGAAGAGGGGACACATGTTGATGTAGAAGAGACATGAAGAAGAGGGGACACATGTTGATGTAGAAGAGACATGAAGAAGAGGGGACACATGTTGATGTAGAAGAGACATGAAGAAGAGGGGACACATGTTGATGTAGAAGAGACATGAGGAAGAGGGGACACATGTTGATGTAGAAGAGACATGAAGAAGAGGGGACACATGTTGATGTAGAAGAGACATGGAGAAGAGGGGACACATGTTGATGTAGAAGAGACATGAGGAAGAGGGGACACATGTTGATGTAGAAGAGACATGAAGAAGAGGGGACACATGTTGATGTAGAAGAGACATGAAGAAGAGGGGACACATGTTGATGTAGAAGAGACATGAAGAAGAGGGGACACATGTTGATGTAGAAGAGACCTGAAGAAGAGGGGACACATGTTGATGTAGAAGAGACATGAAGAAGAGGGGACACATGTTGATGCAGAAGAGACATGAAGAAGAGGGGACACATGTTGATGTAGAAGAGACATGAAGAAGAGGGGACACATGTTGATGTAGAAGAGACATGGAGAAGAGGGGACACATGTTGATGTAGAAGAGACCTGAAGAAGAGGGGACACATGTTGATGTAGAGGAGACATGAGGAAGACATCTTATATTTCAGTAGACAGAAGGATACGTGACAGAGGATGAGCGTCATGGCGAGCAGGATGTAGCCCACGATGGTGGTGATCAATCCCTCAAAGTGGGAGGCTTGGACCTGAAGAGAAGGGAAGTCAAGAAATCACAGATCCAGAGACATGATGGTGATAAGACAGTGATAAGTTGATGAGAGCAGTTTCTTACATATTCCTCGAAGCCGAGACCCACAACAGAAAAGTGCCCGATGTGGTAAGGACAAAACGCTGAAAGAGGGGAATAAGAACACGTCTTTTAAATTGTGGCATTTAAAATAGGAAAGACAAAAGCAATCAACCGGCACTATTCCTATATATAGATTTGAGTTGTTTTACTCATTGATGACAGTTTATACATATATCTGGCACATTGTAATGTATTCATATTGTTCGTTGTGTTAATGATAAATCTTTGTTTCAGTCTACTCACCGAAGACCAGGATGAAGAGTGTGTTCAGAGAAACCACCCAAAAAACATGCTCCTACAAGAGAAATAACGACGTTATGCACTCATCCAACAAACGTGTATAAACCATACCGACTATAGGGAATGTGAAGCTTACCAGAAACACCAGAGAGCCATCCAGGCCGAGCATCTGAGAGGGGAGAAGAGAGATAGTTAGGCTCATAGATGTAGAACACAAAAATAGAAGTTGTAAATTGAGTATTATGAGTTACCCTCTCCCAGGTGAGCTCCTCCGCCGCTCGGTCCCACTCCAACGCATTCCAGTTCATATCATCTGCAGAGAAATCAAGATGAACACAGAGCTGCAACAATGAGTTTGACTGGCCAAATGTTCCAAGCAACAACAAAGTAAAACAATACTTAAGATCATTGTTGCCATGACATTATTTATGCTCTTCCAGGGACAACAGCCTGTGAGTGTTTTTCTGCATTCATTTGTAATAAAATAATAATAAAACTGTACACAGATTCCAACCTTGTGCTCCATTATTGGGGTCTGCATCTTCAGCTGCTGCCCCCTCCTCTTCCTCCAGCTCGGGGTCCTCCACCTGGTCTGGAGGAACATCAGGGGGCTCGGGCTCGGCCTGGTTCTGCGCTGGAGGATCAGCGGGGGCCGGCTGGGCTGCAGGGGGCTCGTCAGCTGCTCCCTGCCCCGCAGCGGGAGCCTGACGTGGGGGGGGGGGGAGAAGAGGGTGCACGGCTTTAACATGGCGGGATCTTTGAGTGTGTGTAGACTTTATCGAAAATACATCTGATAAATGTATCGTTTTATCGTGTGGTTGAGAAATGGTATGTCAGGTAAGAATGAATCCCATCAGTTATTAAAAGTCTTGGAGTAAATGTCTCATTAAGTCTCATTTAAGTATATCACTTCCTTCTCTGGTTTGATTTGTTCTAGTTTGACATCTAGCTGCTTAATATTCACTTCCCTAGAACAGACAGAAGGCTCTCTCTTCGCCCATTGTTAGGATTGATATCAGGTATGTAAATTACCATGTATGCACGTTTCAACACTTCCTGTCCTCTTGCTGAGACCTTCCCCTTTCTGTGTGTTTTGAGTGATAGTATTTTCTGGACTGACCTTTCCAGCTGGGAATACGATTGATTCTGTTCAATAAATGCTATAACTCTTTATTAAATAACACAACTTTGGTTTAAAGGTGGGGTAGGTAAGTTTGAGAAACCGGCTCGAGATACACTTGTTGTTATATTCCATGGAATGCTCTTAACATCCCGATAGCAATGAATATCTGAAGTGCTTTGACAACAAATCCATAGAAACATCATCTGTGGAAGCCGTGGCGCTGTAAAAAGCACGACCAACTTATCTCGTGCCCTCATTGGTCATGTGTGCGTTCGTGTGTGTTGGAGGAGGGGCTCTGTGAGGAAGTGGCAGATGTGTTCCAGCTGTGTATTTTCAAATTCTAGTGCACTCGAGCTGGTCTCTCCAAAATGACCTACCCCACCTTTAAGCTTGTATATTTGTTCTTTTCTTACAAGAAGGTGATTAAGTGTAGAATTTCCACCACAGAAAGTACCTCATTGGCGTGTCCGGCGGCATGAGGCGGAGGCATCTGGTGCTGCTCTAACCACTGCGGAGCTCCACCGTGGACGATCTGCTCCCGGAGCCACACCAGGCTGATGAACGCACACAGCGTGCAGGTGACCACGAAGCAGCCCTGTAGACAGTCTGCTAGCAGGTTCTCTCTGCAGGAGCACACACAGAAACACTTTAAGAAACATTCAAAGACACTTTGTGTTGTAGGAGAATAGTGGAATCGTCACTCACGTGGAGAGCATGTCCAGCGGCAGTGTCAAAAGAGAGCTCACAGAGCCGGTAAACAGACACTTGTAGATTCGACCTGAGACAAAGAAAAGATCATAACAATTGTGTGATTTGCACATTTGGAAGACATTTAAATCTGCATTAAAAATAAGGTAGAGAGCTTCAGATAACAACTGACTCTCATCATACAACGGCAATGAAAAAAGCACCAGGGGAGGCAGCCATAACCTCTGCCGCACTGAAGGGGGCGCAAGTGAGCCCACAGGTTCTTGTTGCTACTGTTATTCTGCGCAGAGACGGTAGAGCAAACAACAAACTAGACTTTTGAAACTAGAGGAAGATTTTTTTACAAAATGTAATGGAGATTGTTGTCCAGAAGGATAGCATGGACTTCATCTTCAAGTCAAGGTAAGACCCCAATTGTAATGAACATGGAATCTTACTAAGAGAGAACAATCCAATATTTAGACTTGGGGTATCCTTTTGTTGAACGGTCTGTTTAAAATGAATTGAAGCATCAGACTAAAAAAGCTTTTGAAAATAACCGAATATTTCGATTAAGGTCAAAATATAATATTTGTAAATCTGACTGAAAGAGTCGGTGCCTCACCAGCCATGAACCTCACCGCACGTCACTGCTTTGTACGCTTATAAAGTTTTCATTGTGATATTTATTAGTGAAATGTTTGATCCTATTCATCTGTCTCTCCTTAAGATAATAAAACACAACTGAAACGAGTTCTTATCTAGAGTAAAGGAGGCCATCACCATGACCATGAGTACACACACACTCTGTTTATATTTGTGTGTGTGTGTGGCCTAGCATTACTATACTTGTGGGGACCTAAATCTGTTTACACAGTCACGTGTGGGGACTCGCCTCCCTTATGGGGACAAAATGGAGGTCCCCATGAGGGGAATCATTAATTTTAGGGTGAAGACTTGGTTAGGGTTAGGGTAAGGGTAAAGTTAAGGGTAAGGTTAAGGGTTAGGGTAAGGTTAAGGGTTAGGCATGTGTTGGTTATGGTTAAGGTTAGGATAAGTCTCCAGGAAATGCATGTAAGTCAATGTAATGTCCCCTGAAGTGATGTATATATGGTGTGTGTGTGTGTGTGTGTGTGTGTGTGTGTGTGTACTACTTACATGCAGTGAGAGGAACCACCCCGAGCCAAGCGAAGGCCACCAGTGTGTAATGGAACCAGTATCTGATAGCCGTGCCCACGCTGGTCAGCAGCCCGGCACAGATGTCCTGGATGGGCAGACGTGAGGGCATGTCCGGGGAGTAGACTGACGAGGAGCAGACAGGGACAGAGTGAACCAGAACGTTTCATTACTATTTACATGTTGATACAAAAAGAACTACATGGCCCCATCTGGGAGGCTTGTTTAGGACACGTTGGGCTGTGTGATATATTCAAATGGGTGACCCATCAAGGCCACGACTACTCACTTGGTGTAAAAGCAAATCGGTGCTTGCATAATTCACAGTACTCCTTCCTGCTGTGCTTCAGCCACTGGACCAAACTGTAAAGCAACATTGAGTCAGAAGTAGAACAAGATTTAACACGATAAAACATGAGCTGCTTGACATTTTTACAGTTTGAGATCAATAGTAATGGAGAACTACTGCAGAGCACAAATCAATAGAAACAACCAGAGTCTGGGATGTCAACATTGTGAGTCTGTAGTATTGACCTGAGATACTCGGATGTGATGAAAACACTGACTCAGAGCACTTAATGTTTAGTCATTCCATCTCTGATGAACATGGAAAGCTATCAATTATTTCTGAGCTGATTTGCACTTTGTGTCGCCCATAATAACTTGTTGTGACCATGACTAGACTTGAGGATTACAATCTGGGTTACAGTCATTACAACAGCTGATTCAACACATATGACAGCATTAAAGACAGAACAGGGTTAAAGGTCATCCACACCAATACCTGTAACTTTAAAAAATAAATAAAGCATTTAAAAAAATCAGTCCAGCTTTAATTAAAGAGTCCAAACGCTGAACAGTGAGGAAAGAGCAAGTGGCAAACAATAATGGGATTACAATTTGATAGAAACCCTGACAGCCAATCAAATAACATCAAAAAAGGAAATAAAGTCGAGCCTACTTCTTCAGTCAACAACATATCTATCTCTTGCTGCATCCGTGGTGCTGCACCGAAGCTGTTTTGGATTCTCTTTTTTCATAACCTTATCTTAATTATTCTTTTGCCCAACGTACAGCAGCAACAGTCATCGATATCTATGTTTGGGCTCTGACACAGCTGGAGAGGGCTGCGTGTTTGGCGCGATTGTTTACTAAACAGAACATTGTTCATCATTCATTGTGGATGCTTTCATCGTTGTATTTACAGTTATGTTTAAAAGTTATCGTTCTCAGTGCAGACAAACAGCTGTTAATGTTTCCACTCTGATGCTCAAACATTCACAAGCTTTGACACCAGAGGCCTGGACTACGAAGCAGGATGTTCGCTTAGCGGCTAAATTCAGGGAAAACTCCGGCTTTCCGGTCCTACGACGCTGGTTCTCTTTTTAGCGGCTAGATCTCCATGGTAACTTATGCTTAGCGGCTAACCTGGTCGGGACCAGGTTAGGTTGCAGGCTAAGAGCTCAACTCAGTGAAAGCACCGCCTGCTGACCAATCAGAGCTCAGTGTGCGGAGTTTAAAGCGATCAAGTCATATTACAGGAGAAAGGAAATACAGAAAGACGGCCGGCGAAAATCACCGACTGTTTGAACGTGAACACTAATAGAATATCACCTCCATCTTCAGAGCAATCTGACTATTAAAACATTAGCGTTAAGAAAACTTACTTAAATATCTGCCACAACATAAGTAACCGGATCAGAGTCACATTACGTACAGTCCGCGGCATATCACATCATAATGTCTCATATATCTCCTGATCTGAGTCAGCTGAGCCGTATCTGGCCGTGCAACACTCACAGTGTCACATACTGTATGCAGAAGGATTATTTTAAGCAACACATTAAGTTGACGAAACACTCGAGTCAAATGTAATGAAAGTCAGATGGTGTCTTAGACGGGCAGTGATATCATAAACCTGTTAATGTACGCATTCAAACACTTGTTCTGGTACCAGCTGTGTTCACCTTGCAGGTGCAGCTCTGTGGCTTTGATCCTGGATCAAGTGTTTAAGTCATGGATGTTTAAAGTTGAACTTCTTCATATGTCTAATATTATAGTTGACTTTTCATTCAGGAAGTATGACGCTGCGCTGTCAGTATGCTTCTCCATGTTTGTGATTTGTCGAATGCTCCAGATACCACCCCTTTCATGTGAACGCGCACCTAACTAGATAGGACACGGCTGGCTTGAGCGATCCACTTGATAACCCGCGTCGTAGGACAGTTTAGCGAGCGCGTATGTTTTGGATTAGGCCAACCGGCTAACTCCAACATATCCAGGTTAGGTTGAACCAGCTTCGTAGTACAGGCCCCAGGAGTCATCTCCCCAAGACCAAACACAATTTTGTTCTGTTCAGAAATAGTGTACAGTGATCAGTATCATAGGTCCAGATGCTCATCTGTGAGAAACTGGCCTTATGATGAAGCAGATGATCAGCTAAAAAAAAACATACACCAGAAGAAAATGCTAATACCTAAAAGTTATTTTGGGTTTGAGCAATTCTTTTTTAAATGAGTAAGAAGGACATAAGATAAAGATAGCTAAGGGTAGCTGCAGTCTGCGTATAGTCAGCACAACTACACAATTCATACACAATAGACTGTTGTTCTAAACTTTGTGGGGTGGATGCAAACTAAAACACACCGACGTTCAACAATCAGCACAGAACAATCCAGGCCTGGCCTCTGCCTGGGGGTCCCCCTCACCGGACCCTCTATAACCAGTGATATTCACACATAGAAACAGCACGCTCTTCAAAATACCTGCAGGGGGCTCGTATCGTTTTCACCCTGCATACCACACAAAGGGGGAGTAATGTGGGACATAAAGAAGCTCGACAAACACACTTACCATTCCTGGTGGATAAACTTGATACTGCCAGTGCAGACACAAGGGTGGTAGAGGGGTTTGTCGGGGGTCCCCTCAGAGCGGCACACGCGACAAATATCCGCTGCACACACAGAAAACATGAGTTAGTTTCAAGCATTTTATTATCATATGAACAACAACTAGAGTGAAACACTTCATTCAGGATGGTTTATTTGGCACTACTGGGCCTTTAACACATATTGAGCATTAGCCATTTGCACTGTAGTCTAATTTAGGGCTTCTTATTATCGTTATAAATTAATCTGATGATTATTTAGAACAAAGCAGAAGCTCAGAACAGCAATATCTGCCTTTTTATCTATTCAAAATAAACAAAATAAAAATAAGTTTGTGATCTTTTTTCTGTCTATCAATGTATCGTTGCAGCTGTAGTCCATTTTGTTATTTCAAATAAATGATTCAGTATAAAATGTAAATATATGGAAAATGAAAGTAATGAATTTATGTTTGTAGATGTAAACACTAATTTAGTACATTTCTATAAGCATGAAAAGTAATCTATACAATGTAAACACACTGTAATGTAATGCATGTATATTCAAATTGTGAATTGTATATATGTATTGAGGTGTTCAGTTTGTAAAGCAGTGAATAAACAGAATTAAGCAGGTCTAACTGTGTCAGGAGTGCGACGGGCTGATGCGACAGAGAGTAAAGGGACTGAGTTGATATGCAGGTTTCAGGACTCTGAAGGTAACGACTGATATTCAGATAAGCTGCTAACTTTGCATACATCTAGTTCCACTGGCTTGTCATCCATATGGTCACAAACATATACACACCATAACAATACGATGCACTACATGAATGCACAATATACAACTTGTTCCTTTTAACAATCCAAATCCTGCACATTTCTCCACCTCTTTTTAAATCTGCACAGCTCTCAGATCAACTTTGAATTTAGTATTTGTAATTTGTTGTTGATTCAGATACATCACGAAACTGATGACATCACCAGTTTCGTCTAGTCCTTTCTACAATCTCTATTAAACTGTTGCTTTACCCTGCATTTTGTGCATTCAGTCATTTCCCTGATTTAACCTAAACCACTACAGCATATTAAGCTATTCGGCTAAGTGAACCACTAGCAGGCCAAGCTACTCTACGAAGCTAACCACAGTAACCCCCCCTCCCCCCCGCGCTGGGAAGCATTGAAAAGCAACACTTTACAGTCATTTACCTTCTTCTGCAGTGTCCATGATGTTCGCTAGGTTTCTTCCAGGAGTAACTTGTGAGGAGAACCCATCCACGACAGAGCTAGCGTGTAGCTTGATCAAGCTAACAAGACGAGAGAATGTGACGGATTCATTGTCAAATAAAATGGTTTCCCCACAGACTTAACACCAGGGATTTCCTCCTGTGTCTCCCTTCCCATCCAGTCGGTGTCTGCTAAACTAACGCTGGTATCTTAACGGTGTATTTGTATTTATTGTATAAAATAAACGTTACATCCTCCGCTCAACTGACAGTTTTTTAAACGGCTAGCTGAGCTGGCTAACGCACGCGCTAACGTCACATCTCCTGTCACAACAGTCTGACTTACAGCAGTTTTACGACAGCGAAACCATAACAACAATCAGGTGGGCAGTAAATGGTAAATAAGCTCTATAAATGTGTAACGGGAGAACAACTATAATAAAACAACTATGCATATCACCATTTAACTTGGCACTAAATGAGGAAACATATAATTAAAAAGGTCAAAACACAAATAAACAAGAATACAAATAATATATATATTTATCACGAAACATGTATGTATTGTGATAGTCCTATATGTTGTATCCAATACAGGTTAATTAAAAACAAATATATATTCAGTATATATACAATACAATATATACAAAAATAATATTCTTTTATAAATCAAATATCCCTTAAAGTTGAACAGCGACATCTGCAGGATATTAGTTGAAGCACCAACATGTACGTAACTTTTGTATAAGTACACAGCAATGTATAAGAACACTAACACATATAATACATCTAATAGATTATACAGATAGTGCACAGCCAAAAAGGAATACTCAATTAATATACAAATGCACGATTAATATTTACATTAAGCACATTAGCATTCAACTATATGAAGCCTGTTCTTGGTGAAAGGGTGTATAAATAATATTAAGTTTAAAGTTTCCCTTTTTTTATTTACAAGCTATAATTCATAATTCATAAAAATAAATTAAATGTATTAGAGCGCTGTTCCAGGTGCTCAAAGCGCTTTACATGACATATTACACATATTAGACACTGGACAATACCCACAGGAGCAAATTAGGTTATTAATTAACAAGCAGTTGAATTGATTTGATCGAGTCAAATCCTAACAATTAAAATATCTGGACATATTCAGTCACAAAAGTTGCACTAATATGCATCGTGCTAAAGAATATCAGAAGTAACATAGTGGTTTTTAGTGGGGCCATATCAGGATGAAGTTGTGGGTTAGATTTAAACAGTAGTAAACGGTAGGTCATGGGTTCGGATCCCAGCGGAGCCTTTTGGGAGGAGGGTCTCAGGGAAACCATGAAATAATAATACACAATAAGACTTATTAGGTTATTTCCCTGTGAAATAAACAGTCTACGCTTCTCAACCCGACAACAGGCCTCCTTTAGGACTTGAGTTAAGAACTAATTATAACTAGGGTTGCAAAGGCGGAACATTTCTGGGAAATTCCGGGAAATTCCCAGTAAATTTCCATGGGAAGTTAAGCTGGGGGATTTTGGAAATATTCCATAATGGAAACTTTCCATGGGATTTATGGGAATTGATGGGAACTAACTGGGAATTGAGGGTAATGTAATCGAATTGTATCACATCCAAGCATAAATATAAACATTTTGTTTTGTCATGTGGAGGTGGTGAACAGCTACAAGTTATTGGGAGTGCACTTGAACAATAAACTGCTGGTCAGACAACACTGATGCTCTCTTCAGGAAGGGACAGAGCAAGCTGTTCTTCCTGAGGAGGCTCAGGTCATTCAATGTGTGCACGAGGCTGCTGCAGATGTTCTACCAGTCTGTGGTGACCTCTTCTTTGCTGGTGTGCTGGGGTGGAAACTAGGGTTGCAAAGGGGTGGATCATTTCCGGTACATTTCCATGGGAAGTTAAGCTGGGGAATTTTGGAAATGTTGCAAAATTAAACAAAAAACATGACATTTCAACAGATCTTATTATTTATTTATTTTGTAAGTAGAACAGAACAAGTTTTAATTATTTGATTGACCAATTCTTTGTTTCATTGAAGAACGAAAACAGGAATGTTGAGTTAAATATTACTCATCGCCCCCAACCCCACTCATTAAAAAATGAACAACAATGCACCCCGCATCCAAAAAACCCCACAATGTCCCATTCAAAATGTTAAATGAAAAGAGCCCTTCTTCCTCCAACAAGTCCCATTCAACATGTTAAATGAAAAGACCCCTTCTCCCTCCAACATGTCCCATTCAACATGTTAAATGAAAAGAGCCCTCTCCCTCCAACATGTCCCATTAAACATGCAAATCTTCCTTCAGGCGATCCTCTGCATTTTGGCTAAACCCTTTCAGTCAACGGGCTCTTCCTGGGCCTCATCAACATCACACTCTGAGTCTTCCTCTTCAGTGTCACTGTCCAGCCTGGTTGAGGATGGCTCTGTGTCCGGTTCAGAGAGCCTTAGGTTTGCCCGAACGCCAACCAGTGTTTCCACTCTCACATTTGTCAGCCTGTTGCGACCCTTTGTGTGGTCTCAATACCCATGCGGTAAGCAGTGTGCTATGGCATGGATATTCAAGTGTACTTCAATGCCATCTGTTTGTTTTAGTCAAGATTATGCTAAAATGTACTTCCCCCAACTATATTTAAGTTCCCTATGAAGAGCCAACCTTCCATTTAGGAAATTCCCAGTTAATTCCCATGGAAAGTTTCCATCTTTGAAAATTCTCGGAATTGTGCAACCGTAGTGGAAACACAAACACAAGGGACACTGGCAGGCTGAACAAGCTTGTGAGGAAGGCTAGCTCTGTAGTTGGAGTACAATTGGACAATATGGAGGAGGTGGCAGAGGGGAGGACGAGGAGGAAGCTCGACAGCATCCTAGAGAACCCCTCCCACCCACTCCATGCAGAGCTAGAGAAGATGAGGAGTACGTTCAGCCACAGACTCATCCCTCCACGACACAGCACCAAGCGCCTCGGACAGTCCTTTGTGCCGGTCGCTATCAGGCTGCACAACAAGGGGTCAATAATGTGAAACATAAATACACACTGTTTCCACAACCCATGTTAATATATCTAATATGTAAATGTATATATGTCCATTTACACTTTAACTCATTTCGTGCTTCATAGTTTATATGACCAAATATGTATATTTGCTGACATTTATTTGTATTCTTATTTTGTATTCATTTCTTATTTCATAGTTTTTTTATTATTTCAATTTTTATCTTGATTTTATTTTGTATTGTATGAATCTGTGTGAATCTGTGCTGTCCTGTTTTTCACCCTTGCTGTTGCTGCTTGAACAACAGCACGGGGGATTAATAAAGGTCCATTTGATCTTAATCTTATCTTATAAGAACACATCCATGCAAAATGATACAATTAAAAAACATGACATTTCAACAGATTTATTTGTAAGTAGAACAGAACAAGTTTTTATTATTTTATTGAACAATCATTTGTTTCATTGAAGAACGAAGACAGGACTGTTGAGTTAAGTATTACTCATTCCCCCCCCATCCCCACTTATTAAAAAATGAACAAAAATGCACCCCCATCCAAAAAACCCACAAAGTCCCATTCAACATGTTAAATGAAAAGAGCCCTTCTCCCTCCAACAAGTCCCATTAAACATGCAACTCTTCCTTCAAGCGATCCTCTGCATTTTGGCTAAACCCTTTCAGTCAACGGGCTCTTCCTGGGCCTCATCAACATCACACTCTGAGTCTTCCTCTTCAGTGTCACTGTCCAGCCTGGTTGAGGATGGCTCTGTGTCCGGCTCAAAGAGCCTTAGGTTTGCCCGAATGCCAACCAGTTTTTCCACTCTCACACTTGTGAGCCTGTTGCGACCCTTTGTGTGTGTGTTCCCAAACAGTGACCAGTTGCGCTCGGAGGCGGCTGATGATGGTGGGATTTGGAGGATGATGGAGGCTACAGGTGCAAGGGCCTCAGATCCACAAAGTCCCTTCCACCAGGTGGCTGCAGATATGTGCTGGCATGACTGCCAGATTCCATCTCCTTCCCAAAGGCCTTGCTTTGTTCGATACTTCGCCAAACTGCCTAGAACTTTGCCTTTATCAAGACCCAGGTGGTCAGACATGGCTGTAATGACCCTGTAGGCACCGTTAATCTCTTCCCCAGAAAGTATGCCCATGTCATATTTTGGGTCCAGCATGTACGCTGCTGCATGCACCGGCTTCATGCAGAACTCCCGCCGCTTTTCCAATGACTTTACCACAGCAGTTTCCTCTGCTTTCAGTAGTAGGGAAGTGGGCAGGACCGTCTGGAGTTCTTCTTTGAGTTCTGCAAAAAGACACTGGACATCCGATAAGATGGCACCATCACCCTCTATCATCGCTATTGCTGCTTCAATTGGTTTGAGGATTTTCAGACTGCTAGACACTCCTTCCCAGAACACATCATCTAACATGCCTGCAGTCTGGGATGTGGCCATCTCCTGCAGAGACTCCTTTCCCTCCAGAAGGCTTTCATACATGAGGACAACGCCCCCCCATCGTGTGATGCTGGGGAGCTTCAGTGTAGTACTCATGTTCTTTTCCTTTTGCTTTGACAGATACGTGGCTGAAGCGACTTGTTTGCCCTTCACATATTTCACAATTTGCTTCGCTCTCTTGTACAGAGTGTCCATTGTTTTCAGTGCCATTATATCGTTTAGGAGAAGATGGAGTGTATGGGCAGCACAGCCAACAGTTGTTATATGAGGGTAGGTCTCCTCCACATGAGCCCAGGCAACCTTCATGTTGGCTGCATTGTCAGTGACCAGTGCAAACACCTTCTCTGGTCCAAGGTCATTGATGATCACTTTCAGCTCATCAGCAATGTATTGGCCCGTGTGTCTGTTGTCCTTTGTGTCCACACTCTTGTAGAATACAGGTTGAGGAGTGGTGACAATGTAGTTGATCATTCCTTGTCCCCGGATGTTTGACCATCCATCCGAGATGACTGAAATACAGTCTGCTTTGTCAATGGTTTGCTTGACCTTTGTTTGCACTCTGTTGAACTCTTCATCCAGCAAATTAGTAGACAGCGCGTGTCTGGTTGGGGGGGTGTATGCTGGTTGGAGAACATTCAAAAACCTCTTCCAGTACACGTTGGATGGCAGCGTCAGGGGTGAGCCGGTTGCATAGACTGCACGAGCGAAACACTCATCTGCTTTTCTCTGGCTAGGTTCATCCATAACATCAAAAAATGCTCTGACGCCAGAGGGACCAGGAGCTGACGAGAGGGTGTCTGACTCTGATGCAGCTGAAACAGATCCATTTCCCCCTGGAGTGGAACTCCTGTCTGCTGCATGTGTTGGGCCTTGGGGGATTTGTTTGCACTTTGCAATATGCTGCTGCATTTTTGTGGCATTCTTCACATATGTCTTATCACAGTATTTACACATATACACAGACCTTCCTTGAACATTAGCTGGTGTGAAATGTCTCCACACATCGGATAGCGCACGTGGCATTTTTCTGTAAAATAAGACAACAGCTTGTAAGAATACTAATGCAATGGCAGGAACAGATATATACAGTTAGGCTGGCTACACAACTGGAATGATCTTAAAATATCTTGCAGGAGGCAGAAAAACACAGCATCACATTTGAGGTAGCTAGCATCGTTATAAGAGATGGTAAATGAAGTGATGCTAGCTATGGCTTATTTAGCATCTAACTTATCAGCTAGCAATCTAACTAGAATCAGGGGTCTCAAACTCAAGGCCCGGGGGCCAAATCCGGCCCGTGACTTCATTTGATGTGGCCCCGCAAGAACTTGCAAAGAATATTTACGTTTATTATACATGCCACTTTACAGAAGCAGGTTGCCCATAAACTACATGTCCCACAATGCATCTCGTTTTGTGACATGCGCACTGAAGAGACTTTCAATTATTTGCCCTGGACTTCTGCTTTCATTCAGACGTAATTAATTACCAGTGTTGGGTGTAACGCGTTACAAAAGTAATGTATTACTTTTTGCTGTAACGAAGTAATGTAACGCATTACTAATGACATGTGGGTAATATACTACGTTACAATTCTCAGTCACGCAGTTACAACTCATGTTAAAACGAAATGAAATGGTGTTTTGTTTTTAAGAATTCACTAACATCGCGAGACATTCCGACACCAGAGAAAAGGTGTGCGGGTAGATTAGTAAACCTGGTGTTTAGTAATCAGTCAGGCTGATCTAAATGAGCCTGAACTGGTTGTTCTTTTCCTCATAATGACCAAGTCGCTGCACAGTAACCTGCTTATCACATGGCCACTAAACAAACTAAGGAATCGACTCCCAATATACATTTCAATGATTTTATTGACTTAAAATGATTTCTTCCGCTAAGAAAAGAAAAAACTCCATTCCAACTTCCACAACGGAACTGAGACAACAACAACAACAACAACTTTACGGCAGCACTGTCCAACTCTGTTCATAGTTTCTGATCCACTAACAAGTCCTTAAACACTGCAGAGCCCATACCGTGTTCCTGTTAGTGTTACTTCTTGTCTGCCTTCTTCTGTTCATTTATCTGACGTCCAGCGCTCCTCTTTTACCGTCTTTCACTTTCTCTTTCTTGATTCTCCTTCGCAACAGAATTGATCAATCAGAATCGAGTATTCAACTAAGCCTTGTAATAAAAGCCTTAAGGGCTAGTTGCTGCACTAAACTACATTTTAGCATTTAAAATACCAAGCCATTCTTTTGCGGTTATTTTGGTGAAAGTAACTCAAAAGTCATATAAAAGTAGTGTAACTCATTACATTTCAGAGACAGTATTATTGTAATATAACAGTAATAATATGTCATGTATTACATTTTGGAAGTAACTTGCCCGACACTGTTAATTAAGTTATTATCCTATCCGATAATAATCCAATTCAGAGGCAATAATGTAATATAATACATTATTTTATGTTTTATATATTTATATAGTTACAACCGGCCCTTTAAGGGTGTAACTATGGATTGAGAAGTGGGGGGGACACTAAACAGGGGTTCCTCCGCAATGAAACATTGTTCTCGATTTAATTGTATTTCCCCCTCTCCTTATTGTTGAAACAGTTTCTAATCTCCGTTAGCTCCGAGCTAGCACCAGATAGTAACAACAACCCCGCAACTCTCCCCCGCAACTCTCTCTCATCTCTGTCTGTCTGTCTGTCTGTCTGTCTGTCTCTCTCTCTCTCTCTCTCTCTCTCTCTCTCTCTCTCTCTCTCTCTCTCTCTCTCTCTCTCTCTCTCTCTCCGCTCCTCCGTGACGATGACCGCTTGCGTAAAAATAATAATAATAAACACATTTGAAAAGTAGGGGGGGGGACACAAACGGGATTTTGAAAAGTGGGGAGGACATGTCCCCCCTGTCCCCAGTGGACATTACGCCCAACCGTTATGCGAATGTGGCCCGCGATGAAATTGAGTTTGACACCCCTGAACTCGAATCATACATTTGTATGTGATATTTGCAATTTAAACATTAAATACATATATTACCCCATAATATCATCAACACTTACTTCACTTTGTGTAGTCCACAGGCTCAAATGTGTGGCTTCAATAGTCTTGTGATTTACGCTCAAAAGTGTGGTCCAGTCTTCTAGAAATCATCCGTGCATGTGATGGAGGAATGCACTGTAGGGGGTGTGGTCTCAATAGCCATGCAGTAAGCAGTGTGCATGTGCATGTGCTTGAGGAATAATGGCATGGATATTCAAGTGTACTTGAATGGCATCTGTTTGTTTTAGTCAAGATGATGCTAAAATGTACTTTCCCCAACTATATTTAAGTTCCGAGCCAACCTTCAATTTAGAAGATGCCCAGTTTATTCCCGTGAATTCCCGTGGAAAGTTTCCATCTTTGAACATTCCCGGAATGTTGCAACCCTAATTATAACACACACACATCATAATCAGAATCCCTTTATTATTAGTCCCACAGACATTTACGTTAGCTTAATGTTACCTAGAAGCATGCATACAAAAGTATTAAAGTTAAAAAAAAGTTATAATACAAATAAAAAAAGGTTACACAATTTCCAAAATACACATCCTGTAACAGTTCTGTGGATCTAGCAGCAAGGTATATATTGCACAGCTATCAATGACATGAGAAGACACAATTAAATGCACCTTTCGACTTTTATTTTGAAGGGTTTCGCAGGAATTCCATTCTTTGACATCTGGACTTGACTTGGATCATACTCCGACTCTCGCCGCAAAGAACAGTCCTTCAGATTGTTTCCTCTTTTACCGAAACATCAGGAAAACAATACGGTAAGTGTCCGACATATGCACCCTGATTTAGGCATGAACATTACATTTTGAAACTCTGATGTTTGAGCAGAGGGGATATTTGTGCAAAAATGTCAAAAATGCTGAGTCACTGTGTTACGAAATGTTATATTCATGTTGAAGTGAACCTCAGGTCGGAGCACTATGACAGTGTTAAAGGTGACCCTAATGTACTTCTCCCTGTCCAGCTGACTTTCTGGGTTTCTCCTGCCTGCCAGCTGATTGTTTATTTAATCTAATACAAAGTTAATTAAATTGAACAATTAAGTACTTACATTTAAATAAACAATACATAGGTAAATATCAATATGCTGGGAGAAAAAACAGGATACAATTAAATAAAACTTTACACAGTTAGTTGACAATAAACGCCTTGAATCGTTGAATCTATAAGTATCTTACCACAGTGTAGTCACATTAAGCACAGCTTAAATAGAGACCTTTCTGTCAGCAGATGGCGAATGAAGCGCGGCCTTGCCCCTGTGACCTCGGGGACCGGATGGAGTACGGGGGTCTCGGGCTGGAGGTCCAGATCGAGCACATCGGAGCTTATTTAGTGAAACCATCCGCTCCATCTGACAAAGCCATCATCGTCATTCAGGACATCTTTGGGTGGCAGCTTCCAAACACCAGATACATGGCTGACCTGCTGGCTGACAACGGATACATGTGAGCAGAGGTGGGAGGTAGTGGAGTAAAAATACTTCGTTACTGTACTTAAGTACATTCTTCTGGTATCAGTACTTTACTCCACGACTTTTTACTTTGACTTCTTACATTTTGAACCCACATACCTGTACTTTCTACTTCTTACATGTTGAACTCAAATACCTGTACTTTCTACTTCTCACATGTTGAACTCAAATACCTGTACTTTCTACTTCTTACATGTTGAACTCAAATACCTGTACTTTCTACTTCTTACATGTTGAACTCAAATACCTGTACTTTCTACTTCTCACATGTTGAACTCAAATACCTGTACTTTCTACTTCTTACATGTTGAACTCAAATACCTGTACTTTCTACTTCTTACATGTTGAACACAAATACCTGTACTTTCTACTTCTTACATGTTGAACTCAAATACCTGTACTTTCTACTTCTTACATGTTGAACTCAAATACCTGTACTTTCTACTTCTTACATGTTGAACCCAAATACCTGTACTTTCTACTTCTTACATGTTGAACTCAAATACCTGTACTTTCTACTTCTCTCATTTCCCAAACAGCTGGTTCCTTTAGTCTGAATGTGTGTTTGATGCGTGATCATTATTCTTTAGAGTCATTGCGTGCCTATTGATTTGAACACGATCCGTGTATCCATCACTTCCTGGTCTTCTCTAAAGAAGAGGGACCAATGGAAACGTTGTCATGTTGCCGTTGTTCAGCATGGAAACATTCATTAGCTAACAATGACATTATTGTTCTATTAATATAAAGGGAGGTCAGGTACTCTTTAAAACAGCTGCTAGTTATGGGTACTTTTTACTGAAGTACACTTCAAAGCCTCTTTACTTTGACTTGAGTAAAGAAGTTTAGTCAGTACTTCTACTTTCACCAGAGTATTTTAAACACGAGTATCTGCACTTCTACGTGAGTAAAGGATGTGTGTACTTTTGCCAGCTCTACATGTGAGTATAAGGAATATAATGTACAATGAGTATAAGTACAGGACAGTTAAACATGTTCTCACCCTTCTGTCTTTGTGTTCCTGCAGCGCTGTGTGTCCAGACCTCTTTGTGGGGAAGGAGCCGTGGAGTCCTTCCAATGACTGGTCCAAATTTCAGGAGTGGTTTGAAGAAAAAAATCCAACCAACATTAACAAGTAAACTCAAAGCTTATTATCACCTTGTCTACTTTTATTCCACATGGTTTTATAACATCCCCCCTTTGCACTCATTATGGAGGAGACATGACATGGAGATCAAGACACTAAACTGTGCCACTTATTCCTTTGTGTTTCGTCGTTTTTTTTCTTGTATGCAATTGTTTTATTACATCTGGGTCCTCATGGTTCCTTCTCAGAGAGGTGGATGCAGTGCTGCGGTTCCTGAAGGAGAAGTGTGGGGCCAAACACATCGGAGCGGTGGGATTCTGCTGGGGGGGGTCCTCCACTCATCACCTCGCACTAAAGTACCCAGAGCTCAAAGCTGGAGTGTCGGTCTACGGTAAGTCAACGCTAGTGTTCTATTCATTTAAATCAATGTATGTGGAAACATCTGCTCCTCCTAATTACCATTAAACTGTCATTTATATGCAACCCTTGTTCATAACAACACATTACGGTTTGATTGCTGTTTAAAGATTGCATTAGTTTAGTTGATTTGATATAACTCAAATAAACATGAAAGATTATTTTTCATTACTTTTGACTGATAAAGGTGACCGCCTGTTGATCCTACCATTTAGACATTAATTATTTTTTACAATTCCTTTTAGATTCACACACTGAACATGACAACATTTATGTATTATATATTCCTAATTCTGTTCATACTTCACTTTTACATGTGTCATTCATTTTCAAAAATGTACACCGTTGTTGCATCCTATTGTGTGCTCAATCATTTACAATAATTGTGTGGTTTTAAAGTCCATCAAATCTCTACATGTCACACAATGTGATTTAAAACATATTGTGTTGGTTCATGATGATCTGTTTTAATGGATCGTGTGACACTGCAGGGATCGTCCGGGAAAGAGAGGACCGGTACGATCTGAAGTTTCCCACGCTCTTCATCTTCGCAGAGAACGATCACGTTATCCCACTGGACCAGGTTTAGGAACTTGATGAATATACGTGTAACGTGTCAAATATAATAATGTTTGTCTTGTTTTAGGTCAATACTGATGGTATTCTGGTTATCAGAGGTGGGGAGTAGTGCAGTACAAATACTTACTTTTTACTTTTATTTCTTACATTTTGAACACAAATACCTGTACTTTAGTTTTAATCTGCGTTTCATTACCTTCATTAGAGCACCTTTCCAAATGCTCAAAGTGACATATTACACATATCAGACATGGAACAGTTAGGGTGAAGTATCTTGCCCAAGGACACAAAGTTATGGGTACTTTTTACTTCAGTAAAGTAGTTTACTCAGTATTTCTACTTTCACCAGAGTATTTTTAAACACGAGTATCTGTACTTCTACTTGAGTAAAGGATGTGTGTACTTTTGCCATCTCTGCTGGTTATTCATTCTGGTACTTTAGCAGTAGGGTTGCAACATTCTGGGAATTTCCAAAGATGGAAACTTTCCATGGGAATTAACTGGGAATTTTCAAAATGGAAGGTTGGCTCTTCATAGGGAACTTAAATATAGTTGAGGAAAGTATATTTGAGCATAATCTTCACTAAAACAAACAGATGCCATTCAAGTACACTTGAATATCCATGCCATAGCACACTGCTTACCGCATGGCTATTGAGACCACACAAAGGGTCGCAACAGGCTGACAAATGTGAGAGTGGAAAAACTGGTTGGCGTTCGGGCAAACCTAAGGGTCTCTGAGCCGGACACAGAGCCATCCTCAACCAGGCTGGACAGTGACACTGAAGAGGAAGACTCAGAGTGTGATGTTGATGAGGCCCAGGAAGAGACGTTGACTGAAAGGGTTTAGCCAAAATGCAGAGGATCGCTTGAAGGAAGAGTTGCATGTTTAATAGAACATGTTGGAGGGAGAAGGGCTCTTTTCATTTAACATGATGAATGGGACTTTGTGGGTTTTTTGGATGGGGGTGCATTTTTGTTCATTTTTTAATGAGTGGGGTTGGGGGGGGGATGAGTAATATTTAACTCAACATTCCTGTTTTCGTTCTTCAATGAAACAAATGATTGTTCAATAAAATAATTAAAACTTGTTCTGTTCTTCTTACAACAAATGAAAAGAAATCTGTTGAAATGTCATGTTTTTTGTTTAAATTTGCATCGAATATTTCCAAAATTCCCAGCTTAACTTCCCATGGAAACCTTCCGCCCCTTTGCAACCCTATGTAGCATCAAGTCATAGAGGCACATTCAATATAAAGCACGGTAGATATCTTTACTTCATAAAGCAAGAATCTCTGCTGTATAACCACATTGACATATAGAACCTGTGCTTGCATCCCTTCTCTCCTCAGGTGAGTGTGCTTGAAGCGAAGCTGAAGGAGAAGTGCACCGTGGATCACCAGGTGAAGATCTTCCCGGGTCAGACGCACGGCTTCGTCCACAGAAAGAGAGAAGACATCAACCCTGAGGACAAACCCCAGATCCTGGAGGCCAGAGGCGACATGCTCGACTGGCTCAACAAGTACCTGTGAACAAAGTCAGGACCAAAGGAGCAGCACCCAGAAACTCCTTCATCCATTACTACACGTGCCAAAGAATCTCCTTATAAGTAGAATAAAAAACTAAAAATACTGTTTTGAAAATGTGCTTTACTTAAGCCTGTACTAAGACCAAGTAAACCGAACGTCATCTGTAAATGGAAGAATCAGAGACCCAGGTCAGAGGATTTAAAAAGGCCAATCATGGACAAAGTGGCCCAAAGACCCTGATAGTGTGATGTAACCCTGTTAGCCCTACACGCTAAATATGTATACACTATGCACACACTGTTGGAGCATCTAAGGCAGGGGTTTCAAACTCAAGGCCCGGGGGCAAATCCGGCCCGCGACTTCATTTCATGTGGCCCCGCAAGAGCTTGCAAAGAATATAATACGGTTACATGCCACTTTACAAAAGCAGGTTGCCCATAACCGACATCTCCCACAATGCATCTCGTTTTGAGACACTGAAGAGACTTGCAATTAATTGC
Organism: Harpagifer antarcticus; assembly: GCA_902827135.1. Lineage (NCBI taxonomy): Eukaryota > Metazoa > Chordata > Actinopteri > Perciformes > Harpagiferidae > Harpagifer > Harpagifer antarcticus. The sequence continues at coordinate 695,938 of CADEHL010001389.1, forward strand.
CCTGGACTTCTGCTTTCAGACGTAGTTATTATCCTATCCGATAATAATCCAATTCAGAGGCAATAATGTAATAGAATACATTTTATATATATATATTATATTTATATAGTTGCAACCGGCCCTTTGAGTGCAACCTTTATGCAAATGTTGCCCACGATGAAATTGAGTTTGACACCCCTGGTCTAAGGAGATAAGTGTGTAAAGATGTGTGTGTAAGTACGTTATGTATAATATTTTCTACGACAAGCATTTATTTTGACCCGGTCTGCTTTCATATTGTTCATCAGTTCTTTATTGTAACAAAGTAGTGATGTTACTCACATTGAGTTTCTTTGCTGACAATCTCTGAAGTGTTTTATTTTGTAGGTCTGAATGTTGATGTATGGAACTGTGAAAGCTGAGGCAGTGATCAGGTTATAGCTTTAAGCATTAGTAATTACATCAAAATATGGGTATGCTTCACAAGTGCCCTAAACCCATTTCTCCTAAAGTCTGTAGGTTCAACACAAAGTTATTCTCTTCAAAGTAATCGTCTCCCATTTCGTGCCTTTGTATTTTTCATTAAGCGCCAATGGCCTAACATTAGTACCAAAGCACTTTCAAAATGGCATGAATGCAGTATTTTCCATCAGTTTAAGAATGCAAGAATAAAATGTAGCTTGCCAACCTTCTGTGTACAAATAAAGACCTGTAACACACACCTATCATGGAATACAGCTTTATTACCAGGTTCATATCGTGGGCTTGAAATCAGATACCGGAGAGTCTGGAAATGTTTCAACGGACCAACATTTTAATGGTGACGGATACTACAACAGCTTGAACATTTAGTATCAAATGATAAATAGCAAGACGCAGTGCGGTTTGGACATGGAGCTCGGGGAAGTGCCTAGTGGAAAGCGTTCCAGGAAGACTTCAGTCCTCGGTCTCTCCGGGGGCGCGGATGTCGTCGATCTTCAGGATCATCTTCACGACCTGCGTGGCCAGAGAGATCTGCTGCTTCTTACCGATCAGAGTCTCCACCACGTGCTGCTGCTTCATGTCTGAGCGGAGGAAACACACATTCATATCAGATCTCTTGCTGTCACATTAAAGGTCCCTGTTCTTCATCAAGATATCACAGGTCTCAGATATATACAGAGCCTGTCTCTGATTGGCTGAAACACCAAACAGATCATTGCAGCATTACCCATAATCCCCTCTGTTTCAGCCCTGTTTCCAAAGTGCTGATTCTCTGTCTGTTACTTCAGATGAAAATAAGGAGCCCCTCCCCACGCCCCTCTGAGAGACATTTGGTTACAAAGAACTCAATGGAGCTCTAGAGGAGATTCAGGTGATAAGGGGGGGGGGGGGGGGCGTTACATTGGTTGCTGATTGGCTAATGGTTACACAAGCCTAGAAATAGTTATGACATCATAAAGTGGCCAAAATCTGATCAGCTCATTTTCAGACAGAGGGGACACATGTTGATGTATAAAAGACACTTTGCACAACATGTGACCCCTAAGTGTGGGATCACTACAAGTCCTGCTTCCTCACCATTGGTGTTCTTGCGCAGACAGTCGATGCCGAGGAAGGGGTTGTTCTCTTTGACCTGTCGGGCGCGGACCTCTGTCATGGTCTGGATGGGGTTGTACCCGCTGTTCTCTGCCAGCGCCATGGGGATCACCTCCATGGCATCAGCAAACGCCCTCATGGCATACTGCTCCAAAGAAGGGCACTACCGAGGGAAAAGACACAGAAGTCATACTCAAGCCCTTTTCAAGATGCACGTATAAGCTACATTCTGTTTACCGATGATTGAACTGCATCACATCTACAGAACTGAAGAAACCCTGCATTTCATTTAGCTCACTACTAAAAGCATCGGCAGGTTGTGGTTCGCCTTACCTTATCTGCAGCCAGGTTGACCGCCAGAGCGCATGAGATGTCTGAAGCTCCGCCTCCATACACAATACGGTTGTCTCTGACCAGATTACGGATCACACACAGAGCGTCATGGAGAGCGCGCTTGGCCTCTTCAATGATCTAATGAAATAACCAATGAGATCCACGAACGATAAGATGATCATGAATTGACATGTGAACATTTGAAGCCCACGTACCATTTTGTTGCCTCCACGGATGAAGATGGTTACGGCCCTGGTGTTTTTGCACTCCTGGATAACCAACATGCGGTCCTTGGTGGTACCGAAGGAGATCTCCTTCACCAGACCAGCGGTGCCCAGCTTCTCTGAGGTCAGCTCGGAGAACCTCGGCACGATGCGGCCCCCTGTGGCGATGGCGATCAACTGAGGAGGAAACGTGACAATGGATACTTCATGAGACCTGCGCCGGGAAGATGGCTGCAGTGACTTTGGCTCCTCCCCAACTCTTGCCTTTTCCCCCGTGTTTCTTTACTTTTATATTCCATTTTATTTTATAAAAGCCTTGAACTTCGGCACAAACGATTAAAGGACTCAACACCACTACATGTATATCTTTTTTAAAGATTGTACTTAAGGTAAATGGAGTTAAGCTCATCAATAATAGTCTTTAATAACTAAGACCTGCCCAAGTCTCAGTACTCATCTCTACAGAAATGGGTGCACATTCGAAAAATCGTTACTTATAAAATATCAGGGAATATTGATGGCCAACAAAGTGTCCTTCTTGTGCAGTTTAAGTGTAAGACGGTATATGGACAGAAGGAAGCCATGGAATATTTTGTTTAAAAGTAACTACATCAAAAATATCTCACCTCGATCTCAGGCCCTCCGACCCAGCGAATGGCGGGCAGGTCGTTCTGCAGCAGGAGGTGGTTGGCTTCATCATCAAAGCCCCACTGGCAAATGGCCAAGTTAGCACCATTGCTTTTGACCTTCAAAAGAGAGATGTGTTTAGACTCCAAGTCCACATGTACCTGTATGGATGTTTCAGCACTTCAGAGGCTGCAGCACTCACCTGGTGGATCATCTCCAGGAACTTCTCCTTCTCATATTTCTGGAGCGCTTTGTAGTCCGCAACGCAGGTCACATCCAACTTATGCTTGGTCTTCGGCTTTGGGGGCTCAAACGGGCAGGTGAGGATGGCCATTTTTACATTTTTCAGTTCCTGAGGAAGGACAAAGAACATTTTTTGTCAGTATTATCATCTTAGAGCGGACACAAATAAGTAGTTTCCCTCATCTCTCCAAAAATACAGGATTTGTGACCGTTGTGCACAGAGTGACATCCCCCTGGTTTGTACCTTGGGCATCTGAGGGTGGCTGAACTCTTTGTCCACGATCACCCCCTTGATGAGCTGTGTGTCTTCCAGCTTGCCTCCCACTTTGCCCTCCATCTTGATCAGCTCAAAGTCTACGTCCTTCCTGTCCATGTCGGCCACGGTCAGGACGGCGTTCACTGCGATCTCTGCCATCTGTCTGTGACACCGGTTGATACTGAAAGAAGAAAGAAAAACGGCAACTTTAATATCTTTGCCGAGTTCGCACAATTCAGTACAGCCCAATGGAACCAGGACTCACATTTTAGATCCCAGTGTGGTCATGGCGGTCTCGATCAGAGGCTCTGTGTTGTTGGGATCGCAGAGTAGGGTTTCAGCAATTTTGTCGAGCTGCGCAATAGCAACCTTTGCTGCCTGGTCGTAACCGTCGGAGATCCTGATGGGGTGGATTCCTCGGTCCAGCAGCTGCTCAGCCTGCTCCAGGAGAGCTCCGGCCAGCACTGAGGAGCAAGAGGAGACCACAGTGAGACAATAGAATAGTCACATGCACAGCACACTGTGAAATGTGTTCTCTGCTTTTAACCCATCCTAGTACCAGGAGTCTAGTACTAAGAGCAGTGGGCAGCTATTGTACAGCGCCAGGGGAGTGAGGGGTGTCCGGTGCCTTGTTCAAGGGCACCACGGCAGGGCAGGAGGTGAACTGGGAATTCTCCATATTTTAAGTCTGGTCGGAGACTTGAACCGGCGACCCTACAGCTCCCAGTCCAAGCCCCTACTGACTGAGCCACTGCCGGACCAATGACACCAACAGTCGCTTAAATATGCTTCAACGATGTCAGGTGATCTGGAGGAAAGCTTTAAATTAGTTTGGGAATCGTTCCCTTTCCCGTACCGACAACTCCAGTGGTTCCATCCCCAATCTCATCATCCTGGGACTTGGAGAGCTCCACCATGAGTTTAGCGATCTGGTGATCCACATCCATCATGCTGAGGATGGTGGCTCCGTCGTTGGTGACAGTCACCTCTCCATCCCTGTCCACCATCATCTTATCAAGACCTGGAAAGAAAGACAATTGTTTAGAGAATGCTAGTTCTTGAATTACTTATTAAATAAATGTAAAAATAGTATTGTGTGGAAGTAGTGGTGCAATATGTATGGTTAACTCACTTTGTTAGAGAGCTTTTTATATGGTTTAGGCTAACGTTTCATTTATCTTGCTAGACTGTTCTTGATATTTATGCTGTTAATTTAAGTGTATTATTTTATGAACCATGAGCATACACCTAGAAAAAAATCCAAATTGATTATTAATTTTAAAGTTAATAAATCATTGAATCTTATCTAATAGATTATTAGATAGATCGTCTGATCCCCTGGAAATTCAGGCGTCAAGTAAATGACAAGACATTTAAAATAACTTATACCCAATACAGTGCAATGAAGGGAATTTGTAATGCAAATGTAGGCAATTAAAATCAAGGACATAGTAAATACAGTGCAATGATTGCAATGCATTATTACAAATTGCTGATAAAATATGCAAAGATGTGTCGGTGCACCTACGCAGTATTGAAGGCCTCTACAATGAGCATTTTTTAAGAAGTATTTTCTGTGTGCACTGCATTGTTTTACTCACCATTTGGTCCCAGAGAAGTCTTCAGCGTTGACGCGACTGCCTTAGCTGCCATAATGTGAGACTGCAAAACATTTCAAAATCACATTTCAGAAAAACATCTTATTCTTGGTCTCTACATTTAAAAAACGTATACAGACTTAAGTTGCCATATGCAAACCAATAAAAGGGTTTGAGATGATGTGCATCACTAATGACATTGTTGGGCGTAGCAACATCCACCGCGTCACAGAAAGCACATGGGCCTCGATGCTAGCATGACTGGCTAATCCTTTGTAAAATGCTAAGTCTGTTGCTTTTTCACCAAAAACCTTCGCTATTTAAACACACGATGGTATACAACATGCATATTGTTGGCTCACTGTGTATGATGATGCCCCACCCCATACAACTACTAGCAAGTTAGCCTGTTGCTAGCTTGCAGCATTAGTTAGCCCATTGTACCTTAAGTGCGTCAATGCCCGACAGCCGAGTCTTGCTGTCCTGGTCTTTGATGATGATGAAAGGCCTTCCATACTCATCAAAAGCCAATGTCCCCAAAGAGGACATCTTGACTTGGCGGTTGGAACACTTTAAAAGTGTTCAGATGTAAAATAATCAGTTTCTGAGAAGGAAATGTGGACCGAGGCTGAACTGCGAGCAGCACGAGTCTGCCGGCTGCTTCTGGAAGGATCGTGAGTCGGGGAGGGAGGAACCAAGTAGCCTTAAGTACGTTTTATTATTAAACATTAAAACACCCTTTTTTTGCCAGGAATCAACACACACATGACACTGAACTGTTTTGAGACTGTTCTGAAAACTATTTAAATATTTTACATAAAGAATAACTAAGGTTAGAAGTAAAACAAATATATATAGTAGGGTGGTTTCTTCCGATCCCGTTTGCCCCATCATGATCTCGCGTTAGTTCCGGAGAAGCTGCATGGGAAAGACTGCTAAGTAGCCTTAGTGCGTTTTAGGTCTTATTTTTCACATTAAAACACCCTTTCCCCCCAATAATCAATAAACACTTTACATTGAACTGTATTGAAATTGTTCTGCAAACGATACAATCGTTTTATAGATTATAGTTTAATGTTAGAAGTACACATTTGTTTTTTTTGTAATGTGGTTTCTTCCGATCACGTGTGTGCCATGATCTCGCGTTAGTTCCTCCTGGAGATGCATGGGAACGAGTGAAGTGAGTGGATTAAAAAAGGTAGAAAACATTTAAAACTTTTTTTACATCCACCTCTAAAGAAATCTTTGGGATTTTGATTGTTTTAAAAAGGGATACGTTTAGTTCTAAAAGACAACATCCAACGGGGCTTGTCTTCATTGTGTCAGAGCTGTCAGTTATTACTTGTCAGTTCGCTATCTATGCTAACATTTAGCTGCAAGTGTTGTTATTGATTTAGCATTAGATAAGAGAACGATAGACAAAATACTGAAAACCACGTGTACTCGGGTATGGTAATGTTGTTAACATTACCATACCCGAGTACTGATGCAATATCCGGGACCAGTTCTTTATGGTGGTGTTCAGAGCTGTTGTTCAGGCTTTTCTGAGGCAGCCTGTTTGTAACCTGTTAACATCTGCATTATCTAGGTAAGAAGAGATCCATTAAACACAACTGGACAGCTGAATCCAGCATTGTGTTGTTATGTTTCTTTCTGCCTCTATGACAATGTTTCATAATGATGTTTTTGACTGAATACCTGAATGCCTTGGCTATACAGTGAGAAGAGGGCAGGATATATCCCCCTTTATTGCAACATGTTTTGGTAACATTGAACAAAAACATATTGATATTATTAATTAGTTATATAGCCCATAATTCAATGGTAAAATATTCAGACATTTGCTCTAGTAAAAGTGGTAATACCCTGCATTCAAAATCTTACTTAAATAAAAACAATTCAGCATCAAAATACACTCAACGTACCAAGAGGGAATGTAAAACGTACTAGGACCCTTGAACAGAACTAACTAAGCCATCTTTAATGTTATTATGAGTATCCCCTGTGCTTTTCCAACAAGTCAAAACTGTGAACATCTTATAAAATGGGTCTATTAAGAAATGTGTAAATCTACAAAACATTATTTTTAACTCTCCAGCATGCCCTGTGAAGCGAAGCATCGGTTTGTGGTTCTCTACGGGTCTCAGAAGGGCCAAGCTGAGTCCATAGCAGAGGGAATAGCCGATGAGGCAGAGGAGCATGGACTGGTGGCTGAGCTCAGCTGCTTGAACCAGAATGAAAAGGTAAGCATTTGCACATTATAAGACCTGTTTAAGACCAGGCTGTTGACTCACTAAAACAAATACCTAATCTCTAACTGAATGTGATATTGCCTTGTGATTTATATAGATATAATGAGATATCACTCACTGAATAATCATATAACTGGTTCCAGTACAATCTGGAAAAGGAGAAGGCCCCCGTGGTCTTTATTGTGTCGACCACTGGAGATGGGGAACCGCCAGACAATGCCCTCCAATTTGTAAAGAGCATCAAGAAGAAGACCCCTGACCTCTATAAACACCTTTGCTATGCACTTTTAGGTAAATTCTACGATGAAGTAGCTCTTCTTGAATCCATTTTTCAACATGGGGGATACTGATTTCCAAACCTCTGTCTGTGTGTATCCTTACTCTGCAGTGTTTACCTTCTCAGCAGGCAGTGACTTGAGAAATATTTCATCTGTTTCCCTCTCTCTGCTCCAGCTTTAGGAGACACCAATTATGCAAATTTCTGCAACTGCGGGAAGACGATTGAACGTAGTCTCCAGGAACACGGAGCCAAACAATTCTATGCGACAGGATATGCAGATGATGGTGTAGGGTACGTTCTGCAGAAAATACATTCAGACTCTCTGTTTTTTGTATTACATTGCTGTGTATGATACTGTTGACTTTGTTCACTCTAGACTTGAGGTGGTCCTGGACCCCTGGATTGAAGGACTGTGGAAAGCAATCAACGGAGCCTTATCAAAAATGGCTTCTGATAGGACTGACTACTCGAATGCAGGAGCAGGGGATTCAATACAGCAAACTCCTGATTCATCCATACCAGATGTCCAACTTAACCTCTTGAGAATAACTGACCAGAAGGACTGTGGGCCGACTGGAGCATCTGTATCCAAATGTGCAACCGCAGCTTCGGCGTCTGCTGTGTCTGATCTCAGGCCAGCTGTGTTTCCATCCCAGCCTCTCGGTACTGCCAGTGTTTCTGCAGCAGTTCCCCATGTTACACTGGCAGCTTCCCTGACTCACTCCCTGCCGCCGCTGTCTGAGTCCTCTCTTAATGTTCCTGTACTGCCTCCCCCCTACCTCGATGTCACCCTTAAGGAGGCAGACACTGTGCAACAGGTGAGGAACACGGCTGCTGATAAAACCAGGATTTTAAGCCATATTTCCACTTTTATATCATATTTGTTTTTGCAGATTGTTGGACCGTCAAACAAGGAGACTCTGCATGAGGTTCCCATATCCAGAGCGCTTCAGCTGACCAGAGGAGATTCAGTCAAGACGTCTCTTCTCTTGGAGCTGGACCTCTCTGTAAGCAACACTTTTCAGATGAAACAATTCTAAACCTGCAGTTTTCTATTAAATTGAGATGTTTGGATTTAAAATGCACCTTTTTTTACTCTAAGGCTCACCCGAGTCTGACATATCAGCCAGGGGATTCCTTCGATGTGTTCTGCCCAAACAAAGACTCTGAGGTGGAGGAAATGCTCCACAGAGTAGGCCTTTATGAGCAGAGGAACCACAGTGTTCACATCTCTCTACGTAAAGACACTAAGAAGAAAGGTAAGCAGTGCAGTGCCTGTCAAATTAGTTTACGGTCGCATTCACACCTAATAGTCCTCTCCTCAGCTGCGCACCAGACGACAGTTTGTTTGTTTTTCAGAAGGTTCGGATTGCGTTCACACGGAAAAACTCAAACGGACTATAAACTTTAAACACAATGGGACAGAAAACAGTCATGTACAGAGCCATGGTCAGCTGGAACTCTTTACAGGTTCACATCATTCAGGAAAATTCTCAAGTACATTTCAAAAGGTTGCTAAACAAATATTTAAGTATTATAAAGTACATTTGAACTGTGCCTGTGGCTATGTATGCATATATTATTATGTACACTTATTTGTATTTACTTTAGTTTGGCCTTAGGATGGCGATAATTGGATGACCATTTTAGTTTTCACTTCATACAGCACTGTAAATTGCATGAAATTATGAGCTGTTTTGTTTTAATTTTGTTGTATATATGTTTTGTGTGTGTGAGGACCCCAGGAAGAATAGCCAATGCTCATGCTAGTGCTAATGGGGATCCTAATAAAGACAATAAAGACAAGTCATGTGCACGGAAATGCTGTTCAACCATTGGTCAGACATTAAGGGGGTAAAAACGCAAATCCCGACAATTTCTAGCGGAGCCTCCGCCATGGAGCATCGGCACTTTCTGCAGGTTATTCTCATGCTGCTGTTAATCTGGAGATCAACAGACTCTAGCAGCCCGCGCATATGATCATAGAATCAGACAACGTGCGTTAAAAAACATTATAACACATAATGAGAGACGTTCTGCAGTCAGGAGGAGGTTTCACAGACGACAGGTGGCTCTGACCTTTATGTATAGTTGACGGAGCATTTTTACTGTTTGACACTGTTCAACATTTCATTCTGCTTCACTCTTTAACTAAACAACCGCGGATGTCTTCAAAATCAATTGAAGACATCCGCGTTCTTGTGACGCGTAAATACTACACTTCCTATGTTTTGGTGCGGACTGCGTTCACACCAGCGATGAACCGCTCCAGAGTTCACGAGCAAGCGCTCCGAGACCACCTCTTTTAGGCGGACCAGAGTCCGGTTGTTTAGTTCACTTCAGAGGTCTCGGACTGTGTTCACACCGACCCAAACGAACCGCACCAAGCGGGTAAACGCACCAGGGTTCGATTCAACCGGACTATACAAGGCAGGTGTGAATGCGACCACATGCAAAGTGTTCAAACGGTTCTTATTTCTTTGACATTCATAGCTATAATCATTCCCATATGTTCTTTCCTCTCTTGTAACAGGAGCCCAGGTGCCAGCCCACATTCCCCCCAACATTTCTCTGCTGTACCTGCTCACATGGTGTCTGGAGATCAGCAGCGTTCCTAAGAAGGTACAACTCCTTACTTTGTAACGTGCATTGCCACTTTTTGATGTGACACACTGAAACAACAGAAATAGTAAGAGGGACGACCGTTGTCTTGTTTTCTCAGGCTAGCACACTTCTTTTTGTTGCTTGGAGAAAGTTAATTTATTTTATGAAGAAGTGAAATTGTGTTTTGACCAGTGGTGAACCGTCAGGGCCTTCAAGGTATCCAGAGAACTCCCTGGAACACTCAGATAAAACAAATCGATTTAATTATATAAATAAAGATGAGATGGTATCTGTGTCGTTGATCTGTAATATCACAGTGTTACGTTGATTTGTTTGTCCTTCTCGGACCATGCTCTACGCATTTCAGTGGTTCTGTGTTAGAAAAGAAAGCAACCAATCAGATCTGTTTCTGGGTCTCTGGGTAGAATATCCTTCAACAAGGTATTCTCCATCCTTGATCGAAGGCCCTGGCCGTTGCACTGAATGAGAGCGTACGTTACTTTGGACTGACAGTTTGATCAACCAATCAGATATTGACTTGTGGGCGTGTTCTGTCAGAGTTCCCCTCGGTTCCAGGTGCTCTAGAAGGCCCGCTAGTTCACTGGCTCGAGACAGAGGATCTAGAATGCCACGAAGCATTTCAGTTTTATTGTTTTTAACGTTGAAATGACAAGTGCAACAGGTGGAGATGAAGTTGCTGTGGAATTGTTGTGAGTTCCCTTTTCAAGATGACAGTTCAGTGAAAAGACGGACATTATAACGCCGCGGCGGGGGAGGGGTGTGTGTCTGCAGAAGGTCCAGTTGTGATGGACACGGTTCTCCACTGGTTTTGACACATGTTTTAGCCTCTGTGAGACATTTTGCCCTTCTCGCATTTGACTTCTATAGAAAAGGGGGAAAAAGGTACTTTTAAATTGATCAAGCAGCATATTAAGATACACCGTCTGCACTATTTAAACTATTACTGCTTCATTGGTAGAAGTAAGTGCTAAGTGAATAATGAAATGTCTTTTCTTCTGAAGGTGGGCTGCTGTCAAGGTCTGCCTCTAAAGTTTTAAATGACTTTGAAAACTAACAAAGATCTTTCCTGGAATACGTACAATGAGATTCTCTCCTGTTGAAATGCCTCGTCTTTATATGAAAGTGAATGAAAACGTAGGTCAGAAGAAGTGACCGTGACGCTGACGGAGGTTCAGAGCCCCTTCAGGTGACGTTACCTTTTTATTTTCCGTGTCTTCGTCAGGCGTTCGTGCGGGCGCTGGTGGAGCATACGGAGGGCGGTGTGCAGAGGAGGAGACTGCAGGAGCTGTGCAGTAAACAGGGCAGCGCCGACTACAACCTGCATGTGAGGGACCAGAGCCTCTGCCTGATGGAGCTCCTCTCTGCCTTCACCTCCTGCTCGCCTCCTCTCAGCCTCCTCATAGGTCAGAAACCTCCTGTTATCTAACTCTAATCAGTGCATATAAGATAAGGGCTACATTACAGGCTATTATATGATATAAGAACCACTCTGAAGGCAAGGCAAGTTTATTTATACAGCACTTTTCAACACAAGGCAATTCAAAGTGCTTCACAAAAATGAATGAATAACACAGGTGACACTGAAGTACTACATTTGATCAAATTCATTTATTTTGATTTCATCTTCATGTCACAAAGAAGAAGATGGATTTATTAATTCAGTTCCCACTCTGTCGTACACACACACACACACACACACGTGCGTTTCTTTTAATACAGGTTGTTCACAATCAGAGAGAGAGACACACACACACACACACACACACACACACACACACACACACACACACACACACACACACCACAACACACACACACACACACACACACACACACACACACACACACACACACACACACACACACACACACACACACACACACACACACACACACACACACACACACACACACACACACACACACACAGTTGAGAGGTTAGAGCAGAGGCAGCCAGTGAGCAGTTGGGGGTTAGGTGCCTTAGGCAGTGGCCCAGGGGGTGAACTGGCTCCTCTCCAGTACCAGTCCACACTCTGTATTTTTGGTCCGATCGGGACGTGAACCGGCAACCCTTCGGTCCAAAGTCCAATCCCCTACAGACTGAACCACCATAGTCAACTTATTGATATGTTGATTGACAGAAATACTTTGATAATTTATATAAATCAGAAACCTCCTGCTGTCATAATCAGGGCTATTATATTATATAAGAACCACTCTGAAGTACAACATCCCATCAGACATCACATTATTTAATGTATTTTGATTTAATCGTCATGTTACTTAGAAATGAAGCTGCAGTGATTGGTAGATTTGAATTATTGTAGGGTAATTTTTAGGGTAATTTTTGATGCAAACATGGCAGGAAAAAGCAGTTCAGCCTTTCGAATATGGCAATTTCTTACTTTTCTCTGTTTCATATCGTATTAAAGTGAATATCTTTTGGGTTTTGGACTGAAATAACAATGTGTTTAAATACATCACCTTGGACTTTTGACTATTTTCTGATATTTTATAAATCAAACAATCAAGAAACTGATTGGCAGAATAATCAATAATGGAAATAATCCATATTTGCAGCCTTACACAAGAGTTAGGTACATTTTATGCATGGTATTTTTCATGTGAGATAACATATTTTTCTTTTACAAAATGATTATTATAATAGATGCATGTTTCAATATGTTGCCTGGAGCAAAAGGAGAATGAAGTTGATTGACATGCCATCGCGATTTAGACTGTTCCTGCACGCAATCTCAGAGGTACAATTCAATTAAAAACAATTAACTTCACTTATAAACACCCCAGGTTATATCAGGTGTACCTCCTGTATTTATTTAAATATGTTTAATTGTGTAGGTCGGTCTGTCTGAGTGGACCCCTCCAGCAGGGGTCACTGCAGCCTCAGAAACGCTAGATTTATGATCCGTGGTGCAGGCTGATTTTGTGTGAGCATTTAATTATACTGAATGGTCCGACAGTGAACGTCTCAGTGCTCCCCGAAGGATCAACACTCATTTCCTTGTCTCATTTTGAGTCCGTGTAGCTCTAATAAGTATCCGTGTCACAGTTTCTGTGAATATAATAACAGTATTTTACCTGCAAGACAAGAGTTACATTCATATTTTCCTCCCTGCTAAGAAAACAGATATTGAAAAAAAAAAGTATTTTCTTCTTTTGACTCTTTCCAGACCACTGCAGTTTGAAAACTAACTTCTTCTCTCAGCTCATAGTGATTTGGCTGGTCATTGAGTAAAGATCTAATAAGCTCTGACTGGAACTTAGCAGACAGTGAAATTAGTTGGCTGCATCTTTACATTCAAGAGGAGTTGTCCTCTAAAACAGCTGTGTCACAGCTATGGCCATCCCCAATGTCGGTTATTTTTGGCCTATTTGCCAACCACAGCAGCTTGTTTTTTCCTGATGTGGAAATTGGGGTTCGTGACGAGCGTGCCCTCGTGAAAAATGCGCTGCTGGAGAGCCTTCAGGGCAACAGCTGTGATTGGAGGATCAGGGGGAAGTTTACTGAGCCACCGCCGGGCTTTGCAATAACAAAACCCCGCAGTATCACTTCGGGTCGACGATTAACGGTCAACTCTGACTCACCTGTAAAGCACAGCGCTGCAATTTCTGCACCGTTCTCGGTTCATTACCTCGACTGGAGGGGAGGGGAGGCGTTGCTGATTTATGCTGTTTATACAAGTATAACTAATGAGGAAAGATGCATCGAAGCACACATTTCTTTAGCCAAGAGCAGTTTGTAAAAGTAAAGCTGGATATAAATTGAGAAAGATACCAGCTTCTCATCATTGTTTCACATCGTGTGTCAGATAGAAAACGTTTAGTTCATTTCCACAGGGAGCTGAATGCTCTCCATGACCATACTTTTTATTTTACATTACCGCAGGGCTCAGATAGAACTGTACCAGTATTCCCTTTAGACATTCAAGCTAGACTCTCCAGAAAATGTTCAAATGAAGTTTCCCGGTCACACAGAACGCTCCACGTATCACATACATTCCCACTAGTGTTAATTTCGTCAGCTATTTTTTAATTTAGTTTTAGTCTTAGTCCTGTGTTACATTTCCTTTTTAGTTTTAGTCATATTTAGTCACCTTCATCCTGTTTTTATTTAGTCAAGTTTTAGTCGACTAAAAGTCTGAGCATTTTAGTCTTATTTTAGTCAAAGTAAACTAATTATTTTAGTCTACTTTTTGTCAATGAAAAGCCGTTGAGTCTTTTTTAGTCATCAGATTATATAGAACATTTCAGTCAAACTAGTCTAGCCAAAACCAATACTTTGTCATTTTAGTATAAATAAATAGATTGCAGAGAGTATCTGGTCAGGTTTGTGGTGTTTGTACCAGCTGTGTTTTGGCCACATTGCTTCCCTTCTGATGAAACAATGCATTCGCTTTTTTTCTCCGCCTCATTGTAGCGAAAATGGGCCCAAATATCACATCGTTTCTTTCTCCCAAGCAGTGGTGGCGTTAGACTTTTTCGTTGTCAGTCATTTTGACGGACAGGATTCGTAACATTTCCGTCATAATCCATTATTACCCGTCGAGTGCACAATTTATCACTCACTCGCGCTGACGGGGGGTATTCGGTTAACGCGAGTGCGACCACTCCTCCCAAGCCCTGTTGGTGCCATTTCATTTTCTGTTGAATAAGGTTAGTTAGACCATGAGTTAGACCCTTTATATATACAGTCTATGGTGGGTTAGACCCGAGTTAGACCCGAGTCTTCCTGACGGTTCACAGTGTGCCGCTGCCCGGTGTAATTCAAATCTACCGCCGCGCCACCACAGACACACAGCTGCTGCCCTGCCGCAGCACCGGAAGTGGAACTGCTGGGAGAAAAACTGACTATCAGAGATGTAACGTTATCTTTGATAATATTTCGTCTCCTCATTTTTCGTCAACGAAAGTAAAGAGAGATTTTGGCATAGTTTTTATTTAGTAAACTACATTTTCGTCTCGTCACTTTTCGTCAACGATATTGCATGATGATTTCGTTGCAGTTATTGTTTACTGCCGTCGGTGCCGTCTCGTTTTCGTCATGGGAAAAAAAGGTCGTTGACGAACATATTTCGTCATAGTTTTAGTCAACGAAATTAACACTAATTCCCACTTCATTCACTAATGCCAGGGAAAACCTTTTGAATGGATTAGGGAAGCCATGATCTTGCAGATTCCTCCCTCGTTAGAAATTAGCATTTGTGGGCTATTATAAAAAAGAAAAATATCTCCCCAGTCCCAGTGAGGATTCTCCTTAAAGCTTTAAGGCTAACAACTTCCTAATTTCATCCACAGCCAAAGAAACTATCCATATATCTTATGAAGTGTAACTTTTGTGTTCCACTACATTGCTATCTCATTTCCACTAAAACGGCACTTCTGCATATAAATTGCAGCGCCAAGAGACTTTGAGATGGAACAGATTATATTGTTGTGTACAGTATGATCGATGATACCCATGAAAATGATCATTTCGGAAACATAGCGGGGACCCTGGGACTGTATTTTTTGGAAGAGTTTCTTCTTTGTAAACACATATTTCTGAGATGTGTCCCTAAGCCGCTCGCTGCATCATAGAAAAGCAGCGGTTTTAAAAGTGATATGTCCTTTGTATCCAGCAGCAGGATGATAACGGGGATGTGAGATGATGGATTGGCTGTCCTCCCTTTAGGACATGTGCTGTCACCGTGTGATAGAAAGGCATCACGCAGAGGATTGTGTTAACGTACATGAGGTGTGTGTTTCCATGGAGGCAATGATATCTAGATGCGTTGTATGAGAGGATTTATCCAAACACATTTCGTCCTTCAGGGTTCTACTTTTTTTAATTTGAGAAACTATGTATTTTTTCGTCCACACTCTGCTGCAGCTTAGTCCTCATTATTGAAATAATTACTGCGAGTTGCATCGAATGTGCAAACAAAGTAAGGCCAGCTAGTCTCGCCTCAGTAAATCTAAATATGGTTTCTTATATTTCAGAATAAGAGCCCCCCTCTGAACACAACGTGTGAAATACTTCAAACTGTTATACAAAGACTTTCAAACCAAGAACAATTACGTTTTGTTTATGCACTTTTCTTTATAGTTAAGATGACATCTAAAACAAACCTGCTTTTCTTCTTCCTTCTTCCCAGGGCATTTTATATTTAGATAAATTATGATTTCTGTACCGTACTCATGCTGTATCATTTAATCATACTTTTAGAGCCACACAATCAAATATAGCAAACTCTTAATATACAAATAAGTATGTCATGTCTGAAAAGTAGTAGAATAAGCTTATATGAATATATCACCATCTCTAAATGGTTGACCAATCACAACAGAGCCGGCCAGCTAACCAATCAGAGCAGACAGAGGGTGAAAAGAGGTGCTGCAGCACAGGCAGTATGAGACAAATAAAGAGCTTTTGAACATTAAAGCATGGAGACATGTAGAGACACTACATACTGATATACACCTGAACATCAGCAGGAGAGGACTCTTTAAAGTAGAGACACTACATACTGATATACACCTGAACATCAGCAGGAGAGGACTCTTTAAAGTAGAGACACTACATACTGATATACACCTGAACATCAGCAGGAGAGGACTCTTTAAAGTAGAGACACTACATACTGATATACACCTGAACATCAGCAGGAGAGGACTCTTTAAAGTAGAGACACTACATACTGATATACACCTGAACATCAGCAGGAGAGGACTCTTTAAAGTAGAGACACTACATACTGATATACACCTGAACATCAGCAGGAGAGGACTCTTTAAAGTAGAGGCACTACATACTATACACCTGAACATCAGCAAGAGAGGACTCTTTAAAGTAGAGACACTACATACTGATATACACCTGAACATCAGCAGGAGAGGACTCTTTAAAGTAGAGACACTACATACTGATATACACCTGAACATCAGCAGGAGAGGACTCTTTAAAGTAGAGACACTACATACTGATATACACCTGAACATCAGCAGGAGAGGACTCTTTAAAGTAGAGACACTACATACTGATATACACCTGAACATCAGCAGGAGAGGACTCTTTAAAGTAGAGACACTACATACTGATATACACCTGAACATCAGCAGGAGAGGACTCTTTAAAGTAGAGACACTACATACTGATATACACCTGAACATCAGCAGGAGAGGACTCTTTAAAGTAGAGACACTACACACTGATATACACCTGAACATCAGCAGGAGAGGACTCTTTAAAGTAGAGACACTACATACTGATATACACCGGAACATCAGCAGGAGAGGACTCTTTAAAGTAGAGACACTACATACTGATATACACCTGAACATCAGCAGGAGAGGACTCTTTAAAGTAGAGACACTACATACTGATATACACCTGAACATCAGCAGGAGAGGACTCTTTAAAGTAGAGACACTACATACTGATATACACCTGAACATCAGCAGGAGAGGACTCTTTAAAGTAGAGGCACTACATACTATACACCTGAACATCAGCAGGAGAGGACTCTTTAAAGTAGAGACACTACACACTGATATACACCTGAACATCAGCAGGAGAGGACTCTTTAAAGTAGAGACACTACATACTGATATACACCGGAACATCAGCAGGAGAGGACTCTTTAAAGTAGAGACACTACATACTGATATACACCTGAACATCAGCAGGAGAGGACTCTTTAAAGTAGAGACACTACATACTGATATACACCTGAACATCAGCAGGAGAGGACTCTTTAAAGTAGAGACACTACATACTGATATACATCTGAACATCAGCAGGAGAGGACTCTTTAAAGTAGAGACACTACATACTGATATACACCTGAACATCAGCAGGAGAGGACTCTTTAAAGTAGAGGCACTACATACTATACACCTGAACATCAGCAAGAGAGGACTCTTTAAAGTAGAGACACTACATACTGATATACACCTGAACATCAGCAGGAGAGGACTCTTTAAAGTAGAGACACTACATACTGATATACACCTGAACATCAGCAGGAGAGGACTCTTTAAAGTAGAGACACTACATACTGATATACACCTGAACATCAGCAGGAGAGGACTCTTTAAAGTAGAGACACTACATACTGATATACACCTGAACATCAGCAGGAGAGGACTCTTTAAAGTAGAGACACTACATACTGATATACACCTGAACATCAGCAGGAGAGGACTCTTTAAAGTAGAGACACTACATACTGATATACACCTGAACATCAGCAGGAGAGGACTCTTTAAAGTAGAGACACTACACACTGATATACACCTGAACATCAGCAGGAGAGGACTCTTTAAAGTAGAGACACTACATACTGATATACACCGGAACATCAGCAGGAGAGGACTCTTTAAAGTAGAGACACTACATACTGATATACACCTGAACATCAGCAGGAGAGGACTCTTTAAAGTAGAGGCACTACATACTATACACCTGAACATCAGCAGGAGAGGACTCTTTAAAGTAGAGACACTACACACTGATATACACCTGAACATCAGCAGGAGAGGACTCTTTAAAGTAGAGACACTACATACTGATATACACCGGAACATCAGCAGGAGAGGACTCTTTAAAGTAGAGACACTACATACTGATATACACCTGAACATCAGCAGGAGAGGACTCTTTAAAGTAGAGACACTACATACTGATATACACCTGAACATCAGCAGGAGAGGACTCTTTAAAGTAGAGGCACTACATACTATACACCTGAACATCAGCAGGAGAGGACTCTTTAAAGTAGAGACACTACATACTGATATACACCTGAACATCAGCAGGAGAGGACTCTTTAAAGTAGAGACACTACATACTGATATACACCTGAACATCAGCAGGAGAGGACTCTTTAAAGTAGAGACACTACATACTGATATACACCTGAACATCAGCAGGAGAGGACTCTTTAAAGTAGAGACACTACATACTGATATACACCTGAACATCAGCAGGAGAGGACTCTTTAAAGTAGAGACACTACATACTGATATACACCTGAACATCAGCAGGAGAGGACTCTTTAAAGTAGAGACACTACATACTGATATACACCTGAACATCAGCAGGTGAGGACTCTTTAAAGTAGAGACACTACATACTGATATACACCTGAACATCAGCAGGAGAGGACTCTTTAAAGTAGAGACACTACATACTGATATACACCTGAACATCAGCAGGAGAGGACTCTTTAAAGTAGAGACACTACATACTGATATACACCTGAACATCAGCAGGAGAGGACTCTTTAAAGTAGATACACTACATACTGATCTACACCTGAACATCAGCAGGAGAGGACTCTTTAAAGTAGAGACACTACATACTGATATACACCTGAACATCAGCAGGAGAGGACTCTTTAAAGTAGAGACACTACATACTGATATACACCTGAACATCAGCAGGAGAGGACTCTTAACAACAACCTCTCGATTACCCTTATCCATACACCTCTCATCTCACAGGAATTTTAGTTTAGTCCATATGTGTGAGGCCCTGCAGCTTTTTCGATTTTCTTTCTCGTATCTGAATTGTATGTTTAGTGGAAGGCTACTCTTTCCGACAGAGAATGTTTTTGTTCAAGATCTCCTTTCTTGTTTTAAGTGTTTCATGCGTCACCTTTTAAAAAAAGCAACCTCTCCCAGCTCTGAGAGACGAAATGGACGTCAGCGTGCGGAGCTGTCTCTGAGCTTTTTAAGAGACTCAGTCCAGCTGTTTGTCCTTTCAGGCAATTTAGCCAGAGAAATGTGTTATTGTAAGGCCTCAGCTGGTACATATGGGGCACATCAGGCAACTCTCCATCACCGTGCACACATCTGATAGTTAGTGATTGTCATAGCACAGTAACCAGAGTAGCACCAGAACAGTGACAGCTCCAATCTGCATGTAATATTTAAGATAACATTTAGGTTATTCTGAAATATCCACTCAAATCACCATCAGGGAACACATGCTACCTCCAGATACCAAGATGTTGAACTACACTGAGGTGCAATCTAGTTTGGTTAAATAAAGCTTCTTAGATAAATATCAAATTGACATGTTTGTGGTACAGATTTATCAGAACATATCATACAATGCCAGAAAAAATATTGTACGCAACCAGGTTTATTATGACTTCCTCATAGGTCATACATAAACCAACACAATTCAATACCCCACTATTTTTCCCCTGCACTTTTAAAGACCATTACATTTCTAAAAAAAGTAGTTCAGTTTAGGAACCTACTCAAACCTCAATAAAAACAACGGGTCTTTCTTTCTGTCAGGGCAGAATCAAATAATACAGTCGAGAGGCAAAGATGGAATGAAACCCCCCCCAAAAAATCATTACTTTTTCTTTGTATTACTTGAAATTGTTTGTAGTATTAAGAGTTATCTCCCCAAGCAATGGCAAGAAAAGTAATTCAACTTCTTTAATCATTATGCACAATTAAGTTTCATGCACTTTACTAGCAGTCTTGGTCCTCTTGGTCTGAGACAAGGCTGAGGAAACGTTGCCTACACAGAGTTCTTTTAAAATGGGTTACTTCATCCAGGGCCGGCCCTAACACATTTGCTGCCCTAGGCAAGATTTTAGCTGCCCCCCCCCCCCCCCCCCCCCCACACTTTTTTTAAATATTGAAGTTAAAAGCATCAATCTGGTGCACTTTGAAAGCAACATTAAGAGATCTATGGATACATCTCTCAACACCCAGATGAAACAGAACTGTAAGCAGATTTTAATTTTCTTTATGGATATTTTAGAAATCGCTCCCGTTTCAAACTGTATTCTTGTTTATTAATAACAACTTTTTTGTACTGTCATATAGTATTTTATATTTATTTTTCACCTATTCTCTTATTTTTTTATAACTATAATGATCATATAAAGGTGTGCCTTGACCTCACTGAGCTGAGGTTATCAGAGTCTCTCAGTCTTTCAGGAGAGAGCTCTCGACAGCTCTCCCCCCCCGCGGCCGCTTACACAGTAAATTCCAATGTTAATAAAAGCACACAGAAGCTGTGTACGTTTTTTGGGAGTTTGATTTATTTTAAATGAACACAAATA
>CADEHL010001389.1:721045-784692 GCA_902827135.1 Harpagifer antarcticus
AAAACCTGACATGGCGATAACGAGTGTTTTTCAAAAAACACAAATCCCTCCCTGTGTGTCTCTGAGCCGCAGCGAGAAGAAGAAGCAACCTTACTACGCTATAATCGATAATCGAGGGCGAGCTACGGAAAAGCTGCCCGCGAGTTACCGGTAGCTCGCGATCGATGTGTTGGAGAGCCCTGTACTAAACTAAAGCAAAGAGAGTACGCCTGTTATACTTGCATGATGAACCACCATCCCTGATGCTGCTAATTTGTCTTTATTATATTCTCTTATCTGTGCAGAACAATACTGTCTAAAACAAGTTGTTTCCAACCAAACTGTACTAATACTACACCTCCTTTCTTGCATTGAACGCTTGTTTTGCACACCGCCTTGCTTTTTATCAGTGTGTTTTGGCTTCACACTCTTATATACACCCTCATTGATCGGCTCCAGTATCAGCGTGTATTAAAAGCTGCTGCATTGAGTTATTCTGCAGGATTAAACCGTGCGCATGGATTAGCATCCTTAATCACACAAGAATAGATCAGAGGACGCTGTTTGCTCCCCTTTGCTTCCTCTATCCTTTAGTTAAACACCGACTCACAGCCAGGTAGTCGTGGCTGGTTTGTTCACAGTGTGGGCTTCTCTGATGAACCCCCCCACTGTGTTGACCAAAGCGATTAGTCTGTGTTTTATGAACCACCAGCGAAGAGTTGTACTTAATTTGAATAGGTTAGCAGAATAATAACAACATACCTGCAGCTGAGTCTCCTGCCTGCATTCATCTCTAAAGGAACACGATCTGACGTGTGGCTTTGCCCCTGCTTAGCATACTTTCAGCACTTTCACTCAACATGCCATATCTTAAAAAGGAAAGCTCAGTACGTAGGGTCTTTGAATATTTGAACTTGCATAAATAGAGCATGGCTGGCTTTTCAGGCTTATTAACAGAGTGGGAAGTAATAAAGTACATTTACTCAAGTACCACTCATAGTTACCTTTTACTTATAAACACATTGAATAGGCGTATAACATGTACTCAGTATCAAAAGGAGAAGTACTCTTTTCACAGTTTTATATTGTATAGAATAGAGCAGCAGCATTGTGAAGATGTGGTTATGTAATTGTGGGGGCATTTATATACTTTTATAAATGCTATGGTTGTTAAATGTATATATTTCAGGAGTAATTCAGGACTTTTACTTTATTGAAGATATCTGAGTACTTTTTCCACCTCTGCTTAAAGATATGGAGACAGGATGTGACCAGAGGTGGAAGAAGCTACTTACAAAGGTAACGGTATTAATTCCACAGTGTAGAAATACTCGTTACAAGTCTGCATTTTTTCTTCAGTAAAAGTACGAGAGTAATCAGCATGTGAGTACTATAAAGTACTCACATGTATTTTTTGGAAATAACATGCATTATATCACTGTATTTTAGTAAGTGATATATTAATAGGTTTAATTTGCAACTTTTAAAGGTGAAAGCCAATTAATTGTTTTACTTTCAGGTATATATTAATCAATAAGATAACGTCATAATGTATTAGATCTTTTAGATTAATAACCCATGGTATTGGAGTAGGAGTATAAAGTAGTAGCTTTGAGTTACTATGTTGATTACCTGCGGACAGGGTGGGTAAGTATTTATAAGTAGTTTTTGCTATGAAGACACTTTGTGTTACCTGAAGTACCTCAAACAAGTATAAATGGATGTGACCAGCTCTTTTATCGTGTTCCTAATTTCCATCCAAAAAGAACGAGGCTTCTCAATCAGCAGCACTTACTGTCCTGAGAGGCTGATGCCAATCTGCCTGCGTGTCACATCAAACTGCTTCCCCCTCTCCCTCCCTCTCAATCTGCCTGCGTGTCACATCAAACTGCTTCCCCCTCTCCCTCCCTCCCAATCTGCCTGGGTGTCACATCCAACTGCTTCCCCCCTCTCCCTCCCTCCCTCCCAATCTGCCTGCGTGTCACACCAAACTGCTTCCCCCTCTCCCTCCCTCCCAATCTGCCTGCGTGTCACATCAAACTGCTTCCCCCTCTCCCTCCCTCCCAATCTGCCTGCGTGTCACACCAAACTGCTTCCCCCTCTCCCTCCCTCCCAATCTGCCTGGGTGTCACATCCAACTGCTTCCCCCTCTCCCTCCCTCCCAATCTGCCTGGGTGTCACATCCAACTGCTTCCCCCTCTCCCTCCCTCCCAATCTGCCTGGGTGTCACATCAAACTGCTTCCCCCTCTCCCTCCCTCCCAATCTGCCTGGGTGTCACATCCAACTGCTTCCCCATCTCCCTCCCTCCCAATCTGCCTGGGTGTCACATCCAACTGCTTCCTCCTCTCCCTCCCTCCCAATCTGCCTGGGTGTCACATCCAACTGCTTCCTCCCCCTCTCCCTCCCTCCCAATCTGCCTGGGTGTCACATCAACTGCTTCCCCCCTCTCCCTCCCTCCCAATCTGCCTGGGTGTCACATCAACTGCTTCCCCCCTCTCCCCTCCCTCCCAATCTGCCTCGGTGTCACATCCAACTGCTTCCCTTCCCCTCTCCCTTTACTCTCTATTCCCCTCTCTCCTCCCCCATCTGCCTGGGTTGTCACGATCCAAACTGCTTCCCCCTCTCCCTTTCTCTCTATTCCTTCCTCCTTCCAATCTGCCTGGGTGTCACACCAAACTTTCTCCCTTTTCCCCCCCCCCCCTCTCCCTCCCCCTCCCTCCCTCCCTCCCTCCCTCCCCTACCCTCCCTCCCTCCCTCCCAATCTGCCTGGGTGTACAACACCCAAACTTCTCCCTTTCTCCCCCCTCTCCCTCCCCTTCCCTCCCTCCCAATCTGCCTGGGTGTCACACCAAACTTCTCCCTTATCCCCCCTCTTCCCTCCGTTCCTCTGCTTCTTTCACGGCCAGTGTTTCTTGCTGTGGAAACATCACTGAAGACCTGCTGGGTTCAAGATAAGGTCTGGGATGTTGCCCCAGGCAGTGTGTTGTGTGTGTGTGTGTGTGTGTGTGTGTGTGTGTGTGTGCGACTTCTCTCCAGCTCACACAGACGTTGTAATCGCACAGTTGACTACATCATCAGTCAAAGGTTAGACTGCAGTGCGTATATTTGAGATACTGTTAGCATAAAATCGACTGTTAATATGCAATATCCTTCAATTTCCCACAAGTTATCTGCAGAAGCAACTCTCACAGTATACGAACAGACCAGCGTATGTGTAACATCTAAAGAAACCAACTATCAAAAGTTACACAGTAGCGCTCTGTATTGATTATATTCTGAAACTGTAAGAAAAGTGATATTCGGCCAGTTTTTCCATTTTATTTCAGGAAACTGTCCGAGTTTACAGAACTCACTACCTGCATACAAATATGAGTAAAGAAAGACTTTTCAAAACACCCAGAAGAGTGGGATCTACTTTTTGGTCAAAATAATGACTTGTGTGTAAAAAGAGGGAGAGACGCTTTTTCACCTGATATCCATATTTCATTTTACATCCCGGTGATCCTTAAACCTGGTATAAAGCACCATCCTAGTATTCATTTAAAAACCATACAGTGTTTTTGAGATCCATGCAGTATCACAAAACATATCGTGATACTGAGGTCTATACATTTTTATTACACATTTATAAAATGGAATTTTAGTGCGGAAAGGCGGAGAGAGAAACCTTGACTGTACATGAAAGAAGAAACAGGAATTATTTAAGAGACGCTGGATTAATTGCTATATTTTAATATTTTATATCTGTTCATTAAAAACCATACAGTGTTTTTGAGAATCGATATACAGTAACTTAATACCTAATGTATCTTTGCTGCCATTAGATGGTTCTGCTTCACACAGAACAAAGACAGCAGTACTCATCCCTCACTTTAGTATTTACTCTGCAGACTGTGTGTGTGTGTGTGTGTGTGTGTGTGTGTGTGTGTGTGTGTGTGTGTGTGTGTGTGTGTGTGTGTGTGTGTGTGTGTGTGTGTGTGTGTGTGTGTGTGTGTGTGTGTGTGTGTGTGTGTGTGTGTGTGTGCTCTTGTGTGAAAATACCTTATTTCAGACTAGGGGGTGCTGCAAAACACAGACCCCTGAGGCGAGGACCTTCACCCATGATCCCGGAGTGCTGCTTGTTATGAGTGTGTGTGTGTGTGTGTGTGTGTGTGTGGTGTGTGTGTGTGTGTGTGTGTGTGTGTGTGTGTTCCTGCCTATTCGGACTGCTTAACTTAAAACAAGTCTGCTGTGAGCACCACTAAACCATCCTACCTCCTCCTCCTTCCTTTCCTCCTCGGCTCTGTAGAGACGAAACAGAAGAAGGAGTATTTGGCAGGCGAAACCCCGACAGAGAGCGAGGTTATCCCCGACTGAAGGCGGCACGATTGATTAATAAATATGCTTATAACAGAGGCTCAACCTCGCTGATGAAGTCCCTATTGTTCGGGGATTTGTCTCATTAAACACGACAAATTGGTTGTCGTTCACAGTTGTGCTCAGACCTTTCGCCCACCGCTGCGCTGCTTCATCAAGCGTGACAGTTTAGGAAATGTTCTGGGGTGATGTACGTCTCGTCTTAAAACATGTAGCTAAATATAAAGCGAGTGTTAGATGTGAAAGGGTGCATATGCTAACCGTTTTGAATACTTGGCGTTATAAGGCTGGCGTTTTTTATATTCCTCGTTAAATACACATTTACAATATAGGTTTCCAAGTAAAGGAAAAGGTACGTCCACACGGCAGCGTGCGGTTGAAGCTTGCCAGTGGGCGTGTCTGAAGCTCGACCAACAAACCAACCACATTAATCTCCCGCCCCGGACACACAAGCACGCGGTTCGGATTGGCTAGAGCTTGTACTGGCAATGATTTGATTGGCTGACGCTTCCGTCGACGCTTCAAAAGCTGAACTTTCTCAATTTTCGAAACGAGCAACGGAGGCAAAGCGACGGAACACAATGCAGTTCGGCAAAGCGTGGACGTCACCCCAAGTGAATGGGAAACGTCTCCGTTGAAGCAACGCATGCTGCCGTGTGGACGTATTGGCATCAAAATAAACTTAAAGGACCAAAAATAAAAGTAGTCAATATGCAGTAACGCCCATTTCTGTATCAAAGACATTCAATTATGCTATTATCAATATTTAGGCATTATTGTGTTAATCGTTCAATGGTGCGCTTTAATTGAGCTTTTCTGCTTGGTAGCTTAACACAGAGATATATCATAATCTATTAGATGATTGATATTTTGTATTCATAATCTAAATCTGTAAGAAGAAGCTACTAACTAAAGCTCCAAGTTATGTAATGAAGTAAACAACAATTGACTACAAAATGTAAGTGTAAAAGTATAAAGTGAAGGAATGAGTCCTTACCCCAAGTGAAGGAGTTCAAGTATCTCGGGGTCTTGTTCTCGAGTGAGGGAACAATGGAGCGTGAGATGGGACGGAGAATCGGAGCAGCGGGAGCGGTACTGCAGTCGCTTTACCGCACCGCCAGTAGGCAAAGCTCTCTGTCTACCGGGTCATTTCCCTTCCTACCCTCACCTCTGGTCCTGAAGGATGGGTCATGACCCAAAGAACGAGATCGCGGATACAAGCGGCCGAGATGGGTTTTTTCCCGCAGGGTGGCTGGTGTCTCCTTAGGGATAAGGTGAGAAGTTCGGTCATCCGGGAGGGACTCGGAGTTGAACCGCTCCTCCTTCGCGTCGAAGGGAGCCAGTTGAGTGGTTCGGGGCACCTAGTAAGGATGCCACCTGGCGCCTCCCTAGGGAGGTGTTCCAGGCACGTCCAGCTGGGAAGAGGACCGAGGGGTAGACCTAGGACCAGGTGGAGGGATTATATATCTCTTCTCTGGCCTGGGAGCGCCTTGGGACCCCCTAGTCAGAGCTGGTTGATGAGGGGAAAGGAACGTTT
Organism: Harpagifer antarcticus; assembly: GCA_902827135.1. Classification (NCBI taxonomy): domain Eukaryota; kingdom Metazoa; phylum Chordata; class Actinopteri; order Perciformes; family Harpagiferidae; genus Harpagifer; species Harpagifer antarcticus. Next base: position 726,919 of record CADEHL010001389.1, read on the forward strand.
GGGGCTCTCTGCTGGAACTGCTACCACCCCGAGACCCGACCACGGATAAGCGGGAGAAGATGGATGGATGGATGGACAAGTACCTGAAGTTTTACTTAAGTATAATACTTGAGTAAATGTACTTATTGGCATTGCACTACTGTATATTCTCCATTAAATCCTCTATCTAAATGCAATTGTAATATCTATCCCTCAAAGCTCTTTTCTCTTCTAGCTTTGGAGAGAAACCTTTCCTCAAATCAGGATGAAGATTTCCGGAATAACTTGGAATTAAATTGGACTAACAATTAGCTAAAATAAATGTGTCTCTGTCATCCCTGTCTCAGAGAGAGTTGGAGGGCTTGTTTCCAGCGGAGCACTGAGCCATCTGAAGGTGTGTTCTCCAGAAGATGATCCGGAGGAGAGAGGAGAAGAGGAGGAAGAGGCCTTCACCTCCGCAGCACCGCCCAGATACGTGCAGCACAACCTGCTGAGAACAGAAAACACGTCACTGACATCCTGCTCAAACAGAAGGGCTTCCTCTATGTCTGCGGGTAAGACTGAACATTCACATTTAAATATATTTTATTCTCGATTTATTTGGCGGGAAATATATAAATGGGTCATCACAGTTTGATCTGACGGATTCATAAGATAAGTGTGTTGGTTTTATTTAATTAATCCACTTTATTTGTTAAGTTAACTCGCGAATAAGCAAACTTTAAGCGCGGTAAAAATATTTGAAGGTTAAACCGCAACAACTACGGATCGAAGCCGGATGTTTACTTTTGGACTTTACACTTATGTTTGGATCACATGAGCCTGAGACAATCCATACGCATCCACCGCTGGAATATAACTCTCCTTATAATATTAGTGTTGCTACATTTAAATGCAACCTGCGCACAATCCACGCAGAAGTCTTCAAACACAGCTTTCGAATGTCACTCCAATGTCAACAATGTGAATATTAATGAGCTTACTTTAACAGAGTGTCACAAACTAACTGAACACTGCTAAAAAACAGACTTTGTGAACTCTGAGCTGTATCCGGTGCTAAATAACGACTATATTAATGACTCGTCTTGCTTGGGAGGAAGGCACTTATTCGATACAAAAATAAGAAACTGAAGTGTCTCTCGAACTCCTCAAACTGATGCAACATGTCGGACAGTGTATGCGCTGCTATACATACATATTGTTCCTATCAATACAAGCTAAACAAACGTCGCATCATGTCAACACTTGTGTATCTCAGTCTGAGAGTTTCTCATCACGCTCGCCTTTGAGTAAACGATCTTTGAAGCTTCAGTCCTGTGTGAATTCCTCAGAGTAGTAAAAATCACTCTGGATGATGAATCTCTTCAATATGCTGCAGCAGCAAGACTCAGACACAGCAGTTTCCTTCAGGAGGATCTCCTGGAAGCTGCGTCTACTAAATGTAGGTGTTCACTGTGCACAGAGCAGAGTAACAGTTCACTAGTTGTTCTGTTTTAGTCTTGAGTTATTCTCGTTGTTAGCCGGATGTCTTTAGAGTGCGTTTTAGTTTAGCTTCAGTTTTTACAGAAAGTTTAATTGTTCTTAGGACCAGGTATAATATCTTTACTTCTATATACATGAAACACAAGGTCGGAAAGCGGTGTATGAATGGCCATGAAGTTAAAAGTGTGTTGTGGTTATACACTTGGCTTATCTCCCTCATTCCAGTCATTTTTAGTGTTTGATGTCAAAGAAATTCACTTTGTTCTGTAGCTAAATACAATATAGTTTAGATGTATTGTTGTACTTAATTATATTGTTGTTATATTACCTATTACCTGTCCTTTCTTATCTTATAGCTAAAAAACTGAATAGATTTTTTGTGATTTTATGTTAGGAAATCATTTTGTTGAGTTTTTAACAGCTTATTTTCAGTAAAATGTCATTATTACTTCCATTAACACCGTCTTAGTCACATGTAGGACGGCCCTAAACCATTTTCTATGGATTACACCGCCTATTCCTCTGACTTACTCTCCCTTTCTTCTCCCCCAGAGATGCTAAGAACATGGCTAAAGACAGTGAACGACAAGCTGCTGGAGGCGATCAGAGCGGAGCTGCAGGTGGATCAGCTGGACGCTATGAAGACGTGGCCCTTCTGAAGGAGGAGAAACGCTACCTGCAGGACATCTGGGGCTGAGCACAGATAAGGACATTTAGCTGCAGCCACTGGTCCTTTTAACACCTATTGGAAGAGAAAAAAAGAAGCATGCTCAGCTTGTAACCTTTATAACCGTAAATGTGGATGCTGGAGGTAGTTTACACCCCCACGGCCGACCCTGGGGGTTTTTGTTCACTGCATCATCGGGGGGCTTTGCTGTTTGAACAGAAAGGATTCTGGGTCACAGCAATACTGCAGCAGATTGGTCCTGCAGGTGTGAAAATGCTTTTAGTGCAGACTCCTCCGTTCATCCTGTCTGGGGAAAACATTTAACTTTGTGATGAGACTGGCAGCGCTCCGACCTCGATAAAAAGAACACAACACCCTGAAGTCATCACACACAGGAAAGCCTTGATAGTCCATCAGGAAGTGGTTTTCCTTTCCTGCAACACACTTCCACAGGTTACCTCTGAAGTGATTCATTTTAAACAACACATAACTCATGATTTGAAAATTGTATTTCAATCCAAAAGTTGGTTGGATTGGTTTCTGTTTTAACCAAAATTCTGTTAATTAAGTCATTTATCATTATACTGTAAATCTCAATGCGCTGCTCGGACCAGAGGAATCTATAACACTAACTCTGTCGTCCCCCACTCACCCGGGAGGTTTTCCAACTCCTGCGAAACCCAATTTCAATCCAGAAAACTGTCATTACGACCAACACAGCTGTGCCTTGTGTGATCGGGAATTAAAAAGATTAAATAATTGCGTCTACAGTTTTTCTTCTGTGCACTCCGGTGTGTTTTGAACCTTACAATGAGCATGAAGTGGGTGTTTCTGCTGTGTATTAATGATGCAACGGGAATACTTTAGAAGTTAATACACTCTGATTGATTGGAAGTGATGTTTGGTATTCATTTAGGATATGAAGGTGACTTTGGGGCGAAGATGAAGCCGTGCTAATTGAAGGGTTTTTGCTTCTTCGTGCAGCGCGGAGCCCCAGAGAGAAGCTTCTCAGAATTAAATCTTCTAACAGCAGCCTTTTTATTTATCCTCCAGGAGGGGAAACATGTTTACACTCCCAGCTGCTGCTCCGTGGCTGACACCCCCGTTCGCAAACACTTTTTGAGCCGCGTAACAAAACCTTCGCAAGTGGCAGAAAACAACGTCTGAAAGTGAATAATTGGTTTAATACAGAGCTGTCGGAGGTAGAGCTGCACCTCCGACGCCTCGTCTCTCAAGTGTCCTGCTGCCCAGCCACAGGAGGACAAATCAAAATAATGATACACACACACACACACACACACACGTGCGCACACACATCATGATACACGGGGAGGGAACAATTACAACATCGTGCATGAATGCTGCAACAACAAGCAGTTGTATCACAGTGTCGAGAGAGGGGTCATTATCAGTGAAGAAGATTAAAACCGTGAAATTAATTATTGATATACTTGAGTTTTGCAATACTGTATATAAGGATCCTTCACGCAGCGTCCACACGGCGTGCGTTGACGCTTGCCGGTGGGGCGTGTCTGAAGCTCGACCAACAACCAATCACATGAATCTCCCGCCCCGGACACACAAGCAGCGGTTCGATTGGCTAGAGCTTGTACTGGCATATGATTTGATTGGCTGGCGCTTCTGCCGAGGCTTCAAAAGTTGAACATTGCTCAACCTTTGAAGCGAGCCACGCCAGCAACGCTCCACGTCGCTTCCCAAAATGCAGTTCAACTAAAAGTGACGTCACCCCGTTCAAAGTAAATGGGCAGAAGCGTTGGAAGCTTCAACGCACGCCGCCGTGTGGACGGACCGATGTGTAGGTTAAAAAATATGTGAGGGGTGTTGCTATTTATTGGTATTTAACATAACTGTAATTTTTAACAAATTAAACTATTGTTGACACTTTTAATAATACACATATTATATAATTTAAATAATCCAGAGCCTCCCAATTCATTCGCCAAAAAAGACACTAAAAGCACAATTATATTTTCCTGGAGATTCTGCGTAAAGCGGTTATCGTTAAATCTCTATATTTCGCTCAGTCCCATTTTAATTTTACGCTATTCTTTTACAATCAACAATCCTGCAATAACTTTCTTTTTCCCTTTCTGTTCATTCCTTTGATTTGAACTTGTTTTACTCTATGACAATATGAGTCAAGTCTGAGTCCAAAAAGTTTAACACAAGACCTTGCTACAATGCATTTAATCATAGTCATTACACCCAGTCCTACACTGAAGTTCACTTTGAGCCGTTCTGCCCTTATTACTAATAACATGCCCTCATCTCATATTAAAAACTGACCCGGCTGTGAGACGGAGAGGCTGCCGGCTGCCGGTGTCACCCTGTCCAGAGACCACGACTGATGAAGGTTTCAATAATGTCCTTGTAATTAAAAAAGGGTGACAGTGTCGTCCCGCTGCGACGGCGAAAGACAAAGAGATGGTCCAGAATAACTCTGGGGGTCGTTGCGACCGCAGAACAGCCACACCTAAAAGTTCAAAGGGACTCGCCTGTTTAAGAAAAGAGGCAGAGAGATGTGATCTGCAGATAATGACCGTTATTATGAGAGGAGAGAAGTGTCAATGAGCTCAGAGCTTTTTAGAAAGGCCTGCTTGACACTCGGCGTCTGGGTGCAGAAAGTACAAGCAGTGAAGATGAGGAGAAGGGAGGTGCTTTAATTGGGAGAGCATGTTCAGCTTCTCAGGATGCGACTGCAGCTCAAAGGCATTTCAGGAGTAAGCAGTAGAAACTCCTTTATGGCAAACGTTGTGAATTCAACAATATATTTACCAGGTAATCTACAAAACTCTAGTTGTTAGTAAATTAATACTTTCTGGCGAGTTAGACAGAACTAGTGACTCCTGGACATTCAATTGGGACTATGCATGGTATCTATGACTTGTTCATTGAGAAATCAGTCAATTAATATCAACATTCGTTCGACAAAATGTCAGAAGAGATTGAATAATGTCCACCCCAGTCCCTCAAAGTCCACGGTGATGTCTTAAAGTGTCTCGTTTTGTCGGTCCAAAACTCAAATATATTTACTTTATTATCATTTTAAAAAGAGAAAAGCAGGAAGTCTCAATATTTAAGTCAGAAAACAACTTTTTTTCCTGTGTCTTCCCCTAAAACCCTCCCTTTATAATGTTTTCTAAAATATCAAATCTCATAAATCTTCTTTAGTCTAAAATCTAAAAAGATGGATCATTCTTCAAACTATCTAACTATAGATGCCAAGGAACACATGTTGAATAAAACAACAGCTGCGAGGTCTCCATGTTTCATTCATTTGATCATTAATAATGAAGAGAAGGACCTTCTGCACGAGGGGTTCAGGATTCAGATTCGAGGACATTTGATGAAAGTGGAAATCTTCGCCTAAAACAACTCTTAATACATTTGTCTAAATCTCATTAAAAACCCATCTTATATCTAAAAAGATGGATCAAACGATCTAGATGGCAAGACGACACTTTGCACCTTTCTTGCATTTCATGTATTTGTACTGCTATGTTTATAATTTCATTTTCTTAATGTTGTATTAGGACTGCGGATGGAAAGTAGCTCAAAGCTAAATCCGGCATATTTACACTTGACATATGTCATGTTTTAAGTGTTCATTAATGTCAAATACATAAGTTAGATAAAACAGACGGTGTCCAAAGAGAGGGACGTCTCAGTTTCCCGCTCTCTGACCAATCACAGCAACATATGTTCTCCGTCTCCGGCACCATCACTGCTGAGGATTGATTCCCGACTTCACAGTTTGGAAAGATGAAGTTTTGCTTCCTGTGGAGAAGTCCTCTCACATTAGAGCAGTCAGCAGAAAGCTCCATCTTCACCTGTGTGTTATCATTAAAGAGGACGCTAACGCTCCGTCTCCGTCTGCAGGCAACGACCCGGGAATGTCAACTCAGCTCTTTGATGTGTGGCTACACCGCACGCACACACATACACGCGCACACACAAAGACACACACACACACACGCACACAGTCGACCAGAGTCCCAGCTGTGCACAAACACTTTAACTTCAGCATCTGTCAGGAGTGCTGGGGGAAAATCTATGTTTTTCTAAAAGAGGCTGCAGCCCTTCCACGGAGCTTCCTGTTTTCACCGTGAGACACCAGTGTTGTTCTGCTCTCTGTTTATCGAAGGCACGGAGATATCGCCCTGCTTCCTGTCCCGCAGAACAAACATTTGCTGTAATTGATGCCGGCAGGAGGAGAAAGCATTCAACAAGAGAGGAGTGTACCCCCTGAGGAAGAAACACTGAAACTCTTAGATCAAAATAAATATATAATCCCAGATTCTTCAAACCGGTCAGGTACTGTTTGTCTACATTAAGTACAAACTGCTTGCCTCATCAAATGTATTAATGATGTTTCAGCGATGGATGCTCTCTCTGTCTCCATTTGTCAAATAAATGTTAAAATTGCTCTGGGTTTTTTTAAACGATGGATGAACACTTAGCAGAATTTATAGCCTCCTCAGTCCTCACTGCCGTAATGACTTATGCAGATTGGAGGTTAAGTGCTGAGTGTGTGTGAGCATGTACAAACTTGAAGAATACACTGTGATTCCTCTGTGATGAGTGAGGTCTGCTCCACCTGAGGTACCAGGGTCTCACTGTGGAGGTGCTTCAACATGCATGTGAAGGTTAATGTGGATCTATTATTCAGATATGCGTCATAGTGCACACAACTGTGGAGGTTCACTTTATATTTAGTTTGAACTAAAGAAAAGACTATTTAACCCTTCGATGCCCGAGTGACTGGACCCTACACTCTTCCACAAGTGGGTCAAAAAGGACCCGTATTAGAATAATATCTGTTTTTATGCCATTTTTGTCATTTTGGTTAAGAAAAATCACTTGTATAATATTTAGTATTATATGGTTCATATTTTATATTGGTATGCGGCCATTTTTGACCCACTTATGGAAGCTTGGAGTAGTAATACAAAAACTATAATTTCTTAAAATTTAAAATGTGAATGGATTTCCAAAACACGTTTTTTGAGGAATAGCTGGAATATGAAATGATAATAAAATGTAATTACAAAGATACTTCAAGAAAACACCTCACCGGGTCAAAAGAGACCCACTGATGCATCTAAGGGTTAATGAATACAAACGTTCAATATTTCACAATTTGTTCTAATGGTATGAAAGGGTTCTTGTTCTTGTTGTTGTTCTGGTTGTTTGTGTTGTTGTTCTTGATCTTGGTCTTGTTCTTCTTGTTGTTCATCGTTTTGTTGTTGTTGTTGTTGTTGTTATTCTTGATCTTCTTCTTGTTCTTCTCCTTACACCATGGAGTTTATTATTTTCTTTTTTTCCTTGGCTTGTTTGTTTGTCTGCAGGATTACAGAAAAAACGACTTCCTGATTTGCCTGAAACTTGTTGAAGGTGTCTCCTGGTCCCTGATGGAGGTATGCATTGTGATTGGACTGCTCGTCTCCTCAGTCCCTGTGACTCAAAGTATGTTCCTCTTCCTCTTTCTGAAACCTCACATGTCACCAGGGTCTTTTATAATTCCACCAAAACCCCCGATGCTCATGCCTCAGCGTCAGAGTATGTATTTTATTTAGCTGTGCTCCTTCGACCTTCAAAGGGAGGCAGGAAGTAGAGAGACTTTTTAAAAAAGATGGACAGTCAGTGCCGGGGAATTGGGTGAAATATAGAGAAGGAACAGAGATTGAGAGAGGCATACGAAAACAATTTTCATCAGAGGAGAGCGGGATGAGCAGATAAGAGTTTGTGAGGATAACATAGAGACTGACTACAGGTGGGAACGACAGATCGAAAGAGGTCCCTGACTCTGAATTTATTATCGTGCTTTCTGTGCCGTGGGAGGTGACTTACAGCATCGCTCGACCTTATTTCAGGTGGGCCTCACACTCACCCTACAACACACACACTTTGAAATGAATAACACACACACACATACCATGTATACATCACTTCAGGGGACATTACATTGACTTACATGCATTTCCTGGAGATCTATCCCCACCTTAACCATAACCAACACATGCCTAACCCTAACCCTTACCCTAACCAAGTCTTCACCCTAAAATGAATGATTCCCCCCACAAGTATGGTAATGCTAGGCCACACACACACACACGCACGCACACACACACACACACACACACACACACACACACACACACACACACACCACAATCTATCCTCTTGCGTGACAAAGGGTCCAAGAGCACAGAGTTTGTATACTTTTATCGAACGTGGAAAGGAGGTGAAATACTGTGAAGCGCCTGAGGCAAGGGGAAACGTTAAGGAAGTATTTAAAAAGCGTTGTGTGATTAATCATCTTCCCTTAACGTGACAACTCGTGCGCACGTAATGGGACGGCTGGGATTTCACCGTGTAATTACTGTTTTATTGAAGAATCTATGTGAACACAGAACAGTTACAGGTTACAGGATAAACGGTGAGCACTGCAGCACGTCAGGGTTATCGATGCATCAACGCGGGAATGATGTTTTCTGTTCTTCTGAAAGATTGGGTGTTGAATGCGTTTGAGCATGTGATGAAAGTGGAGATTAAAAACTGCACTGGGAAACAAACCAAAAAGAGACTTTAGGTTCACCTCTAATATCAAGTTTTAAACAGCTTGCTAGTTGTTCTCGTACAGATACAATAAAAAAGTTGTATTAAAGGTGGGGTATGTAATTTATTTCAGAAACACTTTTTTATGCTCTTAACATCTCGATAGCAATACATGAACTGCTTTGACAACAAATACATAAAAACATATCATCTGTTGAAGCCGTGGCGCTGTACAAAGCTCGACCAATCATCTGAGCCGGCTAAAGTAACTGGATGGCCTACCTGCCTGTCAGCCTTCCATCGGGGCACAAACTCATCTCGTGCCCTCATTGGTCATGTGTGCGTTCGTGTGTGTTGGAGGAGGGGCTCTGTGAGGAAGTGGCAGATTTTTTCCGGCTGCGTATTTTCAAATTCTAGCGCACTCGAGCTGGTTTCTCCAAAATGACCTACCCCACCTTTAAGTGAGTTTTAGAGGCGGATTTGCAAAGAGTTTCCCCTGCTTTCAGTCTGTAAGATAAATGTCTCTTAACTCCAGCTATAAACATATGTATCAGTCCTCTCATTGAAATCTTAGTAAGAAAGCAAACATTTGCCATGATATTGAACTTTAAAGGTTATGCTAGTTTTCAGCTTTTTACTTGAAGTACTAAAAGTGCTTTTCTATACCTGCATACACACTCGCTCCACTTTAGCACCTGTCTCTTAAGGACTCCTTCCTGGCTCTGATTTGCTTCAAAGGAAAAGTGCTTTAGTTTACAAGCTGAGGGTGCAGATACTCAGATCGAGAGCTTTTCTTTCTAATAGTACCATAAAGTGGGTTTATTACAACTGTCTTTTATGACTACAAACAATATTAAGTAATGAACCAAAACACTACATAGTGCACTTAAAGACGCCAACATGGTGTGTAAAAAGCAAAAGGGGAACGGCAGAGATTGGTGGTGATTCTCTGTGAGTTCATCCATTCTATTTTTACAATATACAGTCAGTTCACTGCGGGAACGATAACGGGTCCCAAGGTGGATAGAACGGCATACGCAACGCTCTGGGGGGTCCAACGGCTCCGTGTGTACGCCCGATACGATCATGTTCTGATAATGATGAGGCAATAGCCCCGCCTCTCCCCACCTCTGCTGCTCACCCCCGCGTCAAAGTAAACACACTGAATTCAGATTATGTATCTTTCTCTCGATATGGACATAAACGCGAGTGAAGTCTAATCTGACAGGACGGAGACACCTCTCAAACTACCTATACTAGTTATACATATGTTTATTTTGACTGTCGGCCGGGTCACTCATTACTGGATCAGCTGCTGCGTGAGAGAGACTGAGGCTGCCCGAAGAGAGGGAGGAACAAGAGAGGCTCCGTGTATTTATTATTATATTATATAGATTCGTTATTCATTTGTTTTAAAGCTCAATAAATAACAAAGAAGACCTTTGACCGGCACTTTTATAATTTTGTCCGGAAGATTTAAACTTTAAACTGCCCGGTTCCCTCGGCCCCCACCGCGGAGAATAAACAGAAGGGCAACCATGACAACAATGCTTCTTCGCTGCTTTGTGGAAGAAGTTACAGCGCCACTACAGGCTCGGCATATGTACTGCAGCTTCTCCAGCGGGTGGAGTTAAACGGAACATGCACAAGAGCTACAGTGTTATTGTTTGCATTACAAATCTGAAATTAGGATCGTTCAACACTTCAGCATATCTAACACCTCACACAACAAGAACAACACATACAATAGTGCAAGTATTTTGCAGGAAACAAAAGTGCATTAGAAAGATTAGGAGAGTGAAATGACATCCTGTAGAGTAAGAATAAATACTGTTTACTGTAGTAATATATAAATATGTGGATATTAGAATATAAAATTAGACATTTTCTAAACTCACGGTCCAGATTGAGCGCTCTTTCTGTATGGGAAACCATTTGAGCGTCATATCAACTCAAAATCAGGTGTTTTGACTCAACAAGATGAAGCATTGTCTAAGAACAAGACCCGATATCTCACTGCAGTGTCACTTCTGAAGTTATTATGTCTTATATCAGATGTAGAGACACATTCTGACAAATATACTTTACAAGATTTTGAGTTTTTGTAGTGTGCAGATCCCAGTTACAGAGAATTCCTCAGATTGAAAAACATTTCTTCTGCAGACATGTTTTCCACCACGCAGCGCCACGGCTGTTGCTAAGAAACTGCAGTGGTGTTTATATACCGTTTTTAACACTTTTAGATCTTGTTGTGAGGCTATTTCCCGAAATATAATACTTTAAAGGTCACATATTGTACATTTTCAGATTTATACTTGTATTTTTGCTTCCTTTTTTATACGGTTACTGTCTTTAAATACCTGTACTCACACTCACTCTGTCTCCCCCTTCTTTCAAAAGTCCAGCTCTCTGCACATAAAAATCTCAAGAAATGTAGTCAGGCAATTTTATTATTACAGCAATATTCATATCTATCTATCTATCTATCTATCTATCTATCTATCTATCTATCTATCTATCTATCTATCTATCTATCTATCTATCTATCTATCTATCTATCTATCTATCTATCTATCTATCTATCCATCTATCCATCCATCTATCCATCTATCTATCTATCTATCTATCTATCTATCTATCTATCTATCTATCTATCTATCTATCTATCTATCTATCTATCTATCTATCTATCTATCTATCTATCTATCTATCTATCTATCTATCTATCTATCTATCTATCCATCCATCCATCCATTAGGCATATCATTAAGATGTCATAACACATTACAAGACCCCATTTGGAGGCAACAGCTCTGCTGATTTTCTTTCCAACCAGCTACTTAATTGCGATCACCTGTGTCTGAAGGTGTAAATCATCCCTTCACTTTATGTAAAACTAATCGATGGCCTAACATTGGAAAGTCGTGTACGATATATTTCCCTCAAGAGATGGAACTGTGCACACACACCTCGAGACCTACATTTAGCCGTGTATCTGCAGACTAGCGCTGGCTCTGTGATAAATCACCGTCTCCACAGATATCTGGAGGTTTCATGCACGCTCATGAACCTCGCTCTGAGAGAAGAGCTCCACGAGACGTTTGAGTGCTGGGAATCATATCCGTAAAAAGCTCAGAGGAGGCCGGGAAACCTCAGGAAGTAAGTGTGTGTTGTGTTGCTCGAGGGAAGGTTCAGATAACAGATGTGTTTATGTGATGTTCACTTGTATTGCCTTCTCCTTTTTAACAGGTGTCATTTGACTTTATTGACATGTTTTCTTTAATCCATTGTACTGTTTAATCTTCGAAGATAATTTCTCTTCTTTAGGATCCTTTGTCTTCTTGCTTTGTTTGGTTTCTGAAGCTTCATTGTTCTCGTGTTTCCTACTTTCCTTTCTCTTCGTCAGTCAAAGCCTTTTGTAAACTCACTTTCTAAAGCTGCTATGAATAATGTTATTACATCGTTTAAACGGTTGCTATTTGATGTTTTCTTTTTTCTGATCAGATAAGAATCAGAAGCAGTATTGTGCAAATATGCGCGTACTCATTCTGGAGGTAAAGTTGGAATTCAGAGCAGTGCACTTTATATACGTATATCACATCGAGTCTTAACTGACGTCCCTCAGGTTGTTTGTGTTTCATTATGTCTTTGAGTGATATCAGTATTTATATCATCGATTAATCTTTTTCTCGATATACTTATTGCTAGTTTGATCTTTAGGATGTCAGAACATTGTGAAAATGTCCTTAAATACCTTGCTCTGTTGTTCCAAAACCCAGAGATAGTCAATTGAATTCGATATAAAAAGGAAATATCCACATTTGATTGGCTGATTTTCGGACATTTTGGCATTTAAAGCGACTTAATAGGCAATTATTTTTCTATCTATCACCCATCGATTCATCTTTGGCAAGCAGACACGTTTGTTTCCTCTACAACATCTCTTACAGTCACAGTCTTCTTGAGGATTTGATGACTTCTGCAGTTCTCCACACACGTATTGGCTCGTTACAGTCTACCTAGTATTTCATATCTACCTACATAAAGCAGTCATTGATCTTTGAACCACATGCAGTCCAGATTTTTACCATATTTCCAGGCTGTGCAAATGATAGTAGCAGCTTGTGAAAGTGTTTTCTTCTCCAACACCAACTTCTCTTAAATAGCAGTTTTGGATCAGGATCGTTTTGTCTCATCAAACAAGTCTTTGTAAAAGTCAGCGGGGGGAAATTGCTCCACCTGACTCTGCGTGCATCGAGTCAGCACGACATGTCGTTCTTGATTTGATCACATGCGAACACCTGGATCTGCAAACAAACGGCATGTTTATCAAGAGAGGTTTTCTTTTTCAAACACCAAAAGAAACTTCAGACGAATATCTCGAGTGTCAATAGTGAAGCGATGAAGTTGCAAGCGAACGGATGAGGAGTTTAGGAAGATATGAGGAGAAGCTTCACCAGAACAAGATTAGTGAAGCAGCATCAGGAAGAAGTAACAGCAGATATATGTATCGGTGTTTCTTACCTTGGGCTCAGACCCGTCCAGATAATCTAACCCTGAGTGAGTCTCTGCTGTTAAACCGTGAAGAAGAGGCTCATTACGTATTCCTCCGAGTGTAGACTGAGCGATGGGGAGGCTGATATGCATACATTGCTCCAAAACCCCAAATAATATGCCACTCAAATACCTGAAACTCAAACACCCCGGTGGCTCGTTTAAAAGTCGAGTTTAAAATTCAGTTTGACTTTTGATCACGGGAGAAAAGAGGCCAACAGACAGCTAAGGGTAAAATATTCTGTGACGATGAAAAGTGGCTTTAATGACACATCACAGATTCAGGAACCACAGGAGAGGGAATACAAATCATTAAAAGTCCTATTAATAAGGGTTTTCAATTAGTTTACAGCGACCGTTTGAGAAATGCTGCTAAATGTGGAATAATATTCTTGTCATGTTCCAGTGTGTGCTATGTATCCTTTATAGCATAGATAAACCCTTGTCAACATGCTCCTATCTGTGAGTTAATTGCGAATATTGTTTATCATTAGCTGAAGATATGCGGGTCCCCTCCTCTTCTCCCGGTACACAAACTCGCTCGGATCAGTCATTAGCCCGCATGGTTTTTCATACCACTGCTATGCTGACGACACCCAATTAATTCTGTCCTTTCCCCGCTCAGAGACCCAGGTCGTCGCACGCATCTCTGCTTGTCTAGCTGACATCTCTCAGTGGATGTCTGCTCACCACCTCAAGCTCAACCTTGACAAGACTGAACTGCTTTTCCTTCCAGGAAAAGATTGTCCCACTCTTGACCTGACGATCAACATCGGCCCCTCTGTTGTTTCCCCGACTCAGACTGCAAGGAATCTGGGTGTGACCCTAGATAACAACCTGTCCTTCACTGCAAACATCGCTGCTACAACCCGCTGCTGCAGATACACACTGTACAACATCAGGAGGATACGTCCCCAGCTGACCCAGAAAGCCACGCAGGTTCTGGTCCAGGCTCTCGTCACCTCACGCCTAGACTACTGCAACTCCCTCCTGGCTGGTCTACCTGCGTGTGCCATCCGACCTCTGCAGCTCATCCAGAATGCAGCGGCTCGTCTGGTCTTCAACCTTCCTAAATGTTCCCCCCCCACTCCGCTCCTCCGCTCCCTCCACTGGCTCCCGGTAACTGCTAGAATCCACTTCAAGACACTGGTACTTGCGTACCATGCTGCGAATGGATCTGGCCCTTCCTACATCCAGGACATGGTTAAACTGTACACCCCAGCGCGTGCACTCCGCTCTGCATCAGCCAAACGACTCACTGCTCCCTCGCTGCGAGGGGGACCCAAGTTCCCATCAGCAAAAACACGTGGGTTTGCTATCCTGGCTCCAAGATGGTGGAATGAGCTCCCCATTGACATCAGGACAGCAGAAAGCTTACACACCTTCCAGACTGAAAACTCATCTCTTTCGACTCCACTTCCAGCCATAGAATTACTAACAAAGCACTTATATACTAATAAAGGACTGGCTTCTCTAAAGCCAGCTGAGTAGCACTTGAAATGTTTGGCTCTATGAAACCTGATGTACTTTATGATTCTGTTTTCTTCAGGTTGTGTCTTCCTGGTCGATTGTACTTATTGTAAGTCGCTTTGGATAAAAGCGTCAGCTAAATGTAATGTAATGTAATAATATGCATGTTTCAAAATCCCAGCCTTATTTGTAGAGATGACATACTTTGAACATTATTTGAACACTGAATAAACTGGTGTTGTTGTGTTAAAGGAGTGCACAGCGCTGACTGTGGCATAGTGCTCGTTTGGATAACACTGGGAATTGATGTGGGTCACTCTTCAGGTTAATGGAGCTCGCTGCCTTTACCCCCACAGGACCTCATCTTAAAATGGTATCACTATTTATAAATGGATTTCTTTCTGTTTCTCTGGCAGGTCCTGGGAGGGAGGTACAAGAAGAGTGTGCCGGTGGGAGTTACCTCAGACTGTGGAGGGTGGAGAAGCAAAAAGGAGGAGGTCATTTAGGCTGTTATGTGTTTGTTTGTCCGTCAATAGTCATGATATACCTATAGTGACTCCAAATACATAATGTGTGAAACCTAAAATCAAGATACACACACACTTAAAAAGATTATAGTAGTATATTTGCAGCTAAACAAATATTCCGTTGGAAGCAAATGAGAAAGATCTACATGTATCGCAACCTTGACATCCTACCTCCACACACACACACACACACACACACACACACACACACACACACACACACACACACACACACACACACACACCACACACACACACACACACACACACACACACACACACACACACACACACACACACACCTTCCTGTCGTCACTGTGTGTGAGGTGTGTGTGTGTGCAGAGATGAAGACAGGGGGCTAACCTTGTTGCGGTCCTGAGAGAGATAATTGCCGAGGCCAGAGATGGAGACTCGTCGGCTAATGAGGCGAGTCACTAATTAACCGCCGGTGTCACTGGCCTTTTACATTCACATGTCATAGCGTGTGTGTGTGTGTGTGTGTGTGTGTGTGTGTGTGTGTGTGTGTGTGGCCAACATCCTTTCAGCACGTAGGCATTTTTTACAATGTTTTTGATAAAGAGAAAGTCTAATTTGTGCAACCAAGCATCTCATAATGCAAAACATGTTGCTTTTAGAGGTAGCATACTGACATGAATTGTTTCCCTCCATGACACACCATAACAGAACTTAAAAACACTGTCTTATGAAATGTAGTCTTCAGCATTTCCTCCTGGATCTTTCTCTGCTAGAGTTCAGGAGGTTATTGTATTTACACGACTACTTGTGGTCTTCTCTGAGGAGTTTTTCAAACCCATGGACCGAGTCCTCTTCAAGCTGTTCTCTATAAAGACATCTCCACGCTGTTGGTCCTAACAGCAGCCAGGAGGCCGTTCGACCTCTGCTCTGTATCCAACCTGCAGGATCTGAAACACGAAGGCATCTGGGGCTCTTAAAGCGTCAGGATGAAGAGGTTTTACCCTCCACTAGTATGTCAGGGCATTTTCTAGGTCTTCCTGCCGCATGAATACAAAGTGTCACACCTACGTCAAGCACT
Source organism: Harpagifer antarcticus (assembly GCA_902827135.1). Classification (NCBI taxonomy): domain Eukaryota; kingdom Metazoa; phylum Chordata; class Actinopteri; order Perciformes; family Harpagiferidae; genus Harpagifer; species Harpagifer antarcticus. The sequence goes on from CADEHL010001389.1 coordinate 743,231, forward strand.
TTGTGAAAAAAAGTGCTTTATAAATAAATGTTACTTACTTACATATCTGACGAGGTGTCACTTAGTGTGAGGGACTTCAGTGTCAGTTACAAAGGTCTACTTCCTGTCAGCTGTAATAGGTCTGCTCACTAAAGGATATCAAGCCCAGGTCAAGTATCTCGGTGACGGTTTTCTCCCTGTAGAAACAGCTCGTGTGAAAAGACCTCCAGACATCTTTCTCCTTCAGCTCCGCATCAAGAGGGCGGAGGAGATGATGGGACTTTACTGTAATTGGAGAGAAAATTGGAGAGCTGCCAATCGAGTTGCTTCCCACGTCAGCAACGCCATCCTTCATTTGTTGAGACTCTGAATAGCGTTGACTCTGTTGGACATGGCTACAAAGTGTGTTGGTTTGTAAGTGGAACACATTCAGCTAATACCGGAGCAAAGAGGAAATGGAAGATCCCCAGTGTGAGAAGTGCATTCAATGCCCGTTTCCCAGCACATTTGAAATGGGACTGCAGCAGGAATTTAACTGCAGACACTGTGCTGCAGAGTTTTATTGCTTTTTTATTCCACTACTTTCATTTCAAGCCATAAAAAGTAACATTTTATTCCAGCATGTCCCTGGCACTGCAACCTTTTCAGTACAGAAGCTACAACGTGATGTAATTCACTTCATTTCTGATTGTCTGGTGGCATGATGAAGTGGTGTGAAATAATGAGCCTGGCCTTCTCCCTCCGGCCTCTCACTCAGAGGGGCTTTGAAATGCATGTTAAGAGTGTTCTTGATCAAAATGACCTGCCTCCATCCTTTACACTCCAGCGGTGCAGAAACTACCCTTGTGTTACTTTCCATTTGCAGCAGAGCTCCATCTAATATGGCGTCGTTTCATAAGACTTTGTCCGTCAGACTCCTCCTCCGCTGATTGATAAGAAATGATCTGCAGAACTTTCACCACGGCTTCTTCTCTGAGTGAGAGACACAGAATACTAAACACTCCGAAAAGGTCAGTCAATATCTAATTGCTTTGTCAACTCAGTCTTTATTCATATGTTAAATATTTCATATCGTCATTAAAAATGTACGAGGCGGGGACAGTTGAGTTCCACATTTTCCATAATGAATGACATCTTTTCCTGTCAGTTACAGGATGCTTAACATGGGAACTCACACCTGCAGGAGAGATCACTTTGTCTCCGAAGTGTAACAATGTGAAACAAAGGAAATGTTTGATTTTATCACGAGGATTAACGATAAGAAACCGCGCAGCTGCTGCAGGAATATAATCCCAGCACTGTCTGCTCACATCAGGGGAATGTGATAATGCTTTTATTTGATAAGATTTTAAAAACAATTCACTTGTTAAATCTAGGAGGAGATCATCTCAATATTAGCAGCTTTGGGACTACTTCTCTGTTCCCTAAGATGATGAATTCACTTCATTTTCTCAGAGTGAGTTGCCCTCCTCTGTTATATCAGCTGCTCACGCCAAAGCAGAAGCTAGTGTGCGGATAAAACACAGAGTCACGCACCGAAGAGCAAACTTTGTCAGCCTGGATTAACACTCAGGCTCCGGAGCAGGAAGGCAATTACTTGTGTTAACACTGATATCCACTGCAACGGCCCTCCAAGGCTGCTGTGGCTCTGTGTGTGTCTGTTTATGTGAGTAAAAGAGAGCGGGAGATAAAGAGCTCCCCTTCCTTCTTATCGCCCATAGAAGAAGCTTGAATGCAACAGAGACAAACACACAGTAATGAGGTGACACTGAGGAGGATGTGTGCCTCTGTGAGAGGGAGACGTTCATTTGCATCTCGATGACTTCATTTTAAACTCCAGTGCATTTGAATACGTTATGAACCTCCTTTCAATTACAGGAGAGTGTAGAAAAACAATGAAGAGTGCTGCAAAGGAACCGGTAATTGAGGTTTGGAGAGGTCCTGTTTTTAGTTTAAGTGCACAGAAAAAAAGCGGCCTTCAGTCTTTAAAGGAGAGGAGTTTTTAGCTTGAGCGTGGATGATCAGTTTTACAGGGTTTCTAAGGTGATAAAACTGCATTGGAAGTTTCCACATGACGGCAACGGTATGTGCGTTTCTGTGCGTGTTTATAGTGTTGTCGTCCTTACACTTTACACTTGGGAGCTGCTCGGAAAGTTACCTCACAAAAAAAACCTTTCCCCAAACAGGCTTTCAGCTTCTCTTTCTGTTTCCCAAACTTTTCATTATTTTTTACTTCAGAGCCAGTCGGATGCTGCAAAGCAAGGTCACCCCCAACACCTTTATTTATCTTTTAAGGCCTCACACTGGCAGACCCCACCCTCACACACACACACGCACACACACACACACACACACACACACACACACACACACACACACACACACAACACACACCACACACACACACACACACACACACACACACACACACCTCATCATCACTGCATGTATTCCGCCCTGCCCATGCCAGGTTGATTGACAGCTGATTACGTTGTCTGACCTTGGTAGGTTATATTTCACAGACAAAAAGAAAGTAAGCGTGTGTGTGGGTGGGTGTGTGTGTGTGTGTGTGTGTGTGTGTGTGTGTGTGTGTGTGTGTGTGTGTGTGTGTGTGTGTGTGTGTAGACTGAACACATCCTATGAAGAAGAAGAGATAGTAGACAAAACAAGAGAGCGATAGAGGAAGAGAAGCAGAGATAATAGAAGCGAGACACAGAGGGTCGAGTGTGCATTGTAACGAGTACATTGGCTGCTGTATGTGTTGAATGTAAAGTGTGTGTGTGTGTGTGTGTGTGTGTGTGTGGCCTAGCATTACTATGCTTGTGGGGACCTAAATCTGTTTACATAGTCACGTGTGGGGACTCGCCTCCCTTATGGGGAGAAAATGGAGCTCCGCATGAGGGGAATCATTCATTTTAGGGTGAAGACTTGGTTAGGGTTAGGGTAAGGGTTAGGGTTAGTTATGTGTTGGTTATGGTTAAGGTTAGGATAAGTCTCCAGGAAATGCATGTAAGTCAATGTAATGTCCCCTGAAGTGATGTATACATGGTATGTGTGTGTGTGTGTGTGTGTGTACAGGAGGACAGGCGTCGGGGGTCACTGGTTGAATAGCCGCTGGCCCACAGAGCCATTAAACACTACAAAGCATCTTGATCAGCCTGAGTCTCGAGGGGAAGGAACGTGCAACCTCGACCTTGAGCGCCATCACAGTTCAGACACACACACACACACACACACACACACACACACACACACACACACACACACACACACGACACACACACACACACACACGGACACACACTCCTGCACCCACACATTCACTTTAAAAGCTTTCAAAGTGAACCTGAAGAAAAGCCAGTGAAGGTGAGCGCAGAGTGAGAGGCTTCTTGTCCTCGTGTTGGAACGTCAGTGAAGGTTCAATAAGTGATCTTTTGTATTTCTTTTAACTTTCCTGAAACTTTTTTCCATGTGTTTTTATTTCCGTTGGCTCCCTTCCTCCCCTGCACTCATCCGTTGAGCTTTATCGTTGTATTTCTTTTACAACCAGATGTTGGACTAAGACTCATCAAAGAGAGAAGACACCCCTTCAGTGTGTGTTGTTGCAGCTTTCATAAAAGGGATTCTCAAGGTTTTCAAAATGAGAACTATTTTTGAAGAAAACTTTATCTAACGTGCAATACCGTCACTAGACTATAAACACGAAACGCCCTCACCTCTGCCTATCGCTTCTAGGAGTCACTTTCTTACAAAAAAACATGAAACTGTCTCCCTAAAAACCCATCTCTGTTCTCCTCAGATATTCTCTGGGCTCTGATCGCTCGCTGCTGGAAGTCTCCCTGCTTCTCCTCCTGCTCTTATCTGTGCTCCCAGATCCCAGACGTGGACACGCCTCAGCTGCAGATCCACGCTGAGCTCATCTCCTGTAATTGAGATGTTTTTGGAGGTGAGTTCTGCACACTGATTTAAAAGTAGAAAAAGGAGATAGAAGCACCTATTCTCCGGAAATAGCCTTCATGTCATGCCAGTATTTGTAGCTGTGGATGTGCTCATTGTTCCGGACCCATTATTTCCTAATGATGAATCCTGCTAATGGTTAGTCTCTCCTGCGCTGCTCTGCTCTCACAATGGGCTTCTTGTTAATTGGCCCGTTGACAGTGATGCCCACCCACTCATGGCCAACTGGGGTTTGATAAATGAGGCGCTCATTTTATTCACACTCCCTCCGTGTTGCCAGACCTGAGGAGGGTGTGTGTTTTCCAAAGCACTTTAAGAAAGTACGCTTGCACACGACCAATCACGAGAGTCACACCACCTCCACCTCCACCTCCAAACGCTCTTAAGGCTTAATTCTTAGAAATGCGTTTGCCGTTTTCAATGTTGTGTTCAGATGCAGGTTTGATTGTCGAATGTATTCCAGTTATAAAAGTAGGTTGCTTTGTTCAAGGCTCATCATTGTGCGCTTACATTCAGCATTCATACAAGGACATGTCCAGCACAAAAGAGGCAGCGATAACAGCTTCGCCGTCACCACTTAGCCTTGGTGGACCAGAATGCATCACTGCCCTTATCTCTCAGAGTTCTTCCGCTTCTTACATAGCAACGAGTTTCATACCAAGGGTTTACATCATAATGGAGTAATGCATGAACTTCCTGCCACATTTATATCAGTTTTGGTTCATAAACATGCAGAATTGAATATACATTTGTTGATACCAATCATATCTAATAATATTAAATCTATTAAATCTAAAATATTGGCAGCAATGTCAACTATATCTTATAAAACCGCGTAATCCCCATGAAGCAGCTAAGGCTTTGAAACTTTAATAGGTCATAAGCTTCTTTTTCAAAACGTTGTATCAGATTGTTGAATACTAAATAGTATTATCTGACATTTTGTGCACTAAGATTGGGTCAGATGTCAAAATGTATCCCCAAAGTGATGAATACTGTGTGATCACCATAGCCATTTGAGGCCGGAGCTTTCCTTGCTTTCAGCTGTCAGATTGTAAACAAAGTCACGTGACTGGGGGCAGATGACGGCGCTGACAAGGTGTGTGTTATCCTTATCGCAGCGAGACGCTTCAATACTAATTGTGGCCTTGTCATGTTGATTCGGCCACAACAGAACAAATAAATACAAGCTCTTGCTCTCTCCAGAGGGGCAGGTCAACCAAAAAGGACTAAAGGGCCGTACCTGTGCACGTCCCTGCCCATGAAGCACCTAAAGCTTTGAAACTTTAATAGGTCATAAGCTTCTTTTTCAAAACGTTGTATCAGATTGTTGAATACTAAATAATATTATCTGAAACCTTGTTGTCGGGGCTTTAACGTTGCAGTAGATGAGGCAGGAAGAGAGACATGTTGTGCACTAAGATTGGGTCAGAATGTTTCCCCAAAGTGATGAATACTGTGGAAATGCGTGCGTAAAGAGTTATTAAGCAGCAATAACCTTGAGGGGGGTGGGGGGCACAGAGCTACCAAATTAACCTCAGGTCAACATCATTTTGCAGACAGGCTGCACAGATAATGTCATTTCAACGCTCATCTCTCCAAGGTTGCATTATCGTCTGCCACAATAGAGAAGACGTCTGCGTCCTTGCAGAGAGTTTAAAACTTTTACATCTGGAAATGTTGAGAGTACGAGGAGGTCAATCAACATGCTCGCATGTTTTGGACAAATCATCTGTTAGCTCCCTGCAGTAGACGTCTTCCCTCCTGTCTCTTTCGGTCTCGTACTCCACTTTACTCTGCACACCGTTGCTACTTCCTCTCGTGCTGCGTGTCGCCTCTTAATGGATTGATCTAAGTGCTCTCCTGGCTCTGCAGCTGCTTGTTGTTGTTCTTTATTGCGGCAGAAGCTTGGCCTTAAGGCGATGTCGTTTCCTCTGTGATCCGCAGACGACTGATGCCCTTGATGAGAGCTGCAATCGGACTCATTAGCGAGCAGATGCGAGGTGTCGTCGCAGCGTCAGGCACCTGCGGACACCTTTTTCGCCAAGGTGTGAATAATAAATCGGGTTTTACTTACAGACTCTCTTCAGACATTAAGCAGTCGACACCAGACTTCCTCTGTACGATCTCCAGAGCCAACAAGTCGCCCGAGGACAGATAACAGCGGCAGATTGCTTCCTGTATTCTCAGCGCTCCTTCCAGTTTACGGGTGCCTAACTGAGCGTGGTGACACCGCCCTCTGCCACACACATGTCACAGAGTTTGATAATATCTCAGAGGACACTGAACAACAGCGGAGGCGTGCGTCCTCTGGCTTCCCTCCAAATCCTGCTTGGATGGGAAAACTGATTAGAGCGTCCCCGTGTGAAGAGGCCGAATCAGATCATGTTAGTTTGAGGCTCCGAGTTTGATTAGGGATTAATTGAAATAGGAACCATGCCTCCTGGGAAGCGAGCGGAAATAAAAAGGGTCATCAAGCTTCACACTCTCCTCACCCCCCTCTATCTCGCTTTATTGCTATCTTTGGTTTGGCTAGCGCACATTAATACTCTCTCATCAGAAGGTGGGAGAACAAAACAGCGTGCACACTGTCGTCCATACTAATTGATCACATGCTGCTGGCTTATAAAACACCTGGCTTTAACACTGATAATAGAACTGCAGGGTCTCTTTACCTCAAAGATGATTTGTTTCAAACTAATGGGAATACTCTTATCAGTATTACTAAAAACCTCTAGACAATATGAATGAACGTCCAAATCTTCATCATCGAATGGACGAGCGATTAGACATGCTTCATGTATCGTCTCTGGTTGGCTATAAAGACTCTTCAACATGTGGAAGTTGCATATGCTCAGCGGGGGGTTCAGTATATTAGCATGGCTTTAATCTTCATGGGTTAATGAAATTAATATGCAGCCGTTCTGGTTCAAACCCTTTTAAGCATTTTGCCTCTCAGCAGCCTGATTCCATAATCATCATAACAACCAAGAAACAGCTTTATTTTGATTAAGTATAAAACTTTTTGAACGCCCGTAGCACACATCCATTACCAACTTGATTTAAGCGGAGATTGGTGTAAGTGCTCTTGAACAAGGGAAAACCTCTCGACCTGCTCTCTTCTCAGCGGGGGTTATATTAGTATTGTATTACGCTGTGAGAACTGCCGGATGCTCAGCCATTGTAAAAGGGCTTGATTGCTGTCGTGCAGTTTACGAGGCTCCATAAATCTCCCTCGTCCTCCCATCCTCTGTTCTCCTTTTGATGGAAGCTATTGACCAGAAACATTCATATAAGAAGAGCTTTAGTCTCGCTCCATAAAGCTTTGCAGTCGCTAGAGAACAGCGGGAGAAATCATGTTCCTGTTTCTGATGTGAACTCTTCCTCAGACATCAGCAACAACACAAGAGGCCTACATAATATATGTGTTTCTTTGAGAGATTAATCACATTATCTTTCGTCATGATTGGGTACAGTTACTGGCTGCATGGTTGGTGATTTCCCATCTGCATATTAGCATAGCCAGCTTGTGTTAAGTATGTGTGTCTTAGTCATTGCCTGATATCTCTGGATCTGCCTCCTTGATGGAGAGTTGTATTCTGAATGCAGACTTTATCCACTTGCCTCCAGTTATTTCTCCCCATCTGCACCTTTGGATATAGCACTATATATGTGTGTGTTTCAAGGTGTGTGTGTTTCCCTCTCAGGACCAGCAGCTCCATCCGTCTTCTGCGCTCAGTAATGGGGGCTCATGGTGGCTTACGCTCGGCTCCCTGATCCGTCCTCATTTGGTTGGCATTTCGTTACAGACACCCAGACACCTGCCATCCTCTCCACCTTTTCTCCTCTGCTTTTCTTCCTCTCTTTTTGTGTGACAGAAACAAACAGACTTCCCTCGTGTGCATCTCAGATTTCAGGCCACAGGATGAGGCGAAATGAAGACAAATTGACAAATGGCGACGCTGTCTTCAAGGCGACTGTGAGCATAAATCCACTGACATACTGTTGGAAGTGTGTCCATTCCTCATTATGATGCCCAAGAACCTGCAGGACAACCCAATGTCAGATGCAGAGGATCATCTTTGAATTCCCAACGAAATGATCGCCGCAATTTCAGCTCCGTGGCTCTGACTGATGTTTCCATAGTGAATTTAAAGCGGGGTGCGCAGTCTAAATAAAGGGGAGAGTAGAGTCGACCCGATAGAAGGATACCGCATGAATACCCAGAGGCTTCAAACAGCAGCCTCACCACGGCTAAAGGCAATTCCCCTTCATAGTGGTTCTCTAGCCCTGAGCTGCCGGGTCCAAAACAAAGCCAGTCAATCCAATCCTGACGAAAGGTGAGGGAGAGAGAGAAAGGGAGTGTGTGTGTGTGTGTGGCCTAGCATTACTATTACACAGTCACGTGTGGGGACTCGCCTCCCTTATGGGGACAAATTGGAGGTCCCCATAAGGGGAATCATTAATTTTAGGGTGAAGACTTGGTTAGGTTTAGGATTAGGGTAAGGGTTAGGTTAAGGTTAGGATAAGTCTCCAGGAAATGCATGTAAGTCAATGTAATGTCCCCAGAAGTGATGTATACATGGTATGTGTGTGTGTGTGTGTGTGTGTGTGTGTCTGTTTGGCTCTGAGGTGTTTATGTGTCTAAAACCCAGAATCACTCTGTCCACCGTCTGAGAGGAAAACTGCGAGAGCTTCTTCTCAGCCCACTCTCTTAATCCTGTGTCTCAGCAATGAATTGGACCTCTTCATTCTCTTCAAGCCAGCGTATATTAACGCATCTCCAAAATGTATACTCACAGACTTTTATTCCTATTTATGACATTTTCTGCACACTTTAAACCCAAAAGCACATCGCTCACTTTTGACATTTAAGTGTCAAAAGCACAGTTTTGTATGCCATTCATGTTTCAACAATGTCATAGAAAGGTATATCCGATGAAGACATAGTACAGCATGTCAGAAATAATCCTAAAAAAGTAAAGTATCACAGTAAAGTTTGTTGAAAATGCAAGTAAAAATCATAGTATATTAGGTCGAACGTCATTGTTTTCAAAGTGTCATAGTGAAGTATTTCAGATAAATAGTACGTCAGTCCGTTTAGTGCAATGTCAAATGTAATCCTAACTTTAACCTTATCTTTTGTTTCAGGAAGAAAACATCATTCTGCTTAAGGTAAAAAACAACCTCCAATATAAATGTGTACACACAGACTTTCCTCCCGTGACATTTCCCTACCCTTTAAACCCCCGAGCGCGTCGGCTCTGTGGGAATAAGGGTCCATTGTGTTGGTGTTGAGGTGAGGGCTCAGTCAGCACTACAGCTTCTCTGCTGAGCGCTGCAAGTACAGAACATCTCAATTTGTTCTGCGGGATCAAATTCTACTGCCTTGCAAATCTTGCCCACGAGCAGCCGGAGCACCCGGAGCACACGGAGAACTGTTGGAAATATAAAAGAGCCATGCTTGAACCACTACAATCCAATCGGGCCTGGGGTCTCTATGTGTGGGAGTCTGGCTGTGCTGGATGAAGTCCTTATACTGTAGGTCCAGAGAAGGTTGTGGAGCAAAGGACAACTCCATGCTAATGACCTAATCACTCACTCTTGCCCTCCATGTATCTGAAACTCTTCAGGAAATTAAAAACCTCATCACTAATAGCCGATATCACCTCGCCGAGGACGGGTTTTGCAGCATAGCAATTTCTTTCTGATATTTCATCACTTTTAAAATCATCAAGGTGGTCAGAGGTGAAATGAATCCCCATTTGTTTGCATTAAGGAAAGGGCATGTTGACAAACTAGCGTTTAAATTAGAAGGGTTAATGATTGATTAACATTCATTTAGAAAGGTGAGCTATTAACTCTGTGCCCTTTGGTTTCACACGGCCAGTTTGCTGGTGAATTGTTCTTTGCTAACAAGCGTGCAAAGGGGAATCTTATGAGCCAAACATGTTATTTTGTGGGTTTGAAAGTAAAGTTATAGAAACACTTCAGGACTAGAATATCCCCGCATGTGAGCCAAAATGCTTCCATCAGAGTATTGTTAGCAAATTGCTGCTTTGTCCAGGTTTTTTGTAGATTAATGCAAGTCAACGGTAGACACTCAAGTCAAACTCATGTTGGATAAGTTCGCTAAACTAGGTTGTTTATCAAGTCCCTTTCTCGTGTAAAGCTTATGGTCTCAAATGTTTAACCATAGAGGATACATCCCTTTGTTTACTGTCTGAAGCCAAACCAAAGATAGGAAAGTATGTCGTTTTTTCACTTTTCCGACATATGATATCCTGTCTTATCTCGACATAATACGCTATGTTTTTTTTCACTTTTTTCGACGTACATTATTGTGTCTTAACATACTATACTATGCCTTATTTCGACATAATATGAAAACACATAGTCTCAGTCTGTAGGGACCAGAGGTTGGAGTCCCGATCGACTGGTAGCAGGAGTTCCTGCCAGGTGCCCTTGAGCAAGGCAACTGCTCCCTGGCAGCCTCTTCGCTCTTGTCCTCTCCAGATGCATGTGTATTCTGTAAAGGGTGTATAACTGTGTGTGTACAGTATTATGTGTGCATGTGTGCATGTGTGCATGTGTGCATGTACCTACTAGGGCTGCACGATATTGAAAAAAAATGACATTGCGATATTTTTTTCCCCTGCGATATATATTGCGTTTTTCTTAAATACACTGAACAAAAATATAAACATATTATATATATCCCATTGTTCATGAGATGAACTCAAAGATCTAAAACATTTTCTATAAACACAAAATAACCATTTCTCTCAAATATTGTTCACGAATCTGAAAGAATGTGTGATAGTGAGCACTTCTCCTTTGCCGAGATAATCCATCCCACCTCACAGGTGATATCAAGATGCTGATTAGACAGCATGATTACTGCACAGGTGTGGCTTAGGCTGGCCACAATAAAAGGCCACTCTGAAACGTGCAGTTTTGCTTTATTGGGGGGGTCTGGGGGGGTCCGAAAACCAGGCAGTATCTGGTGGTAGGGGTAGGGTTAGGGTAATGTTGTGAATCGAGTGGCCTGTGTTCGTCGTCCATTACATACGCCTGCCCATACCATAACCCCACCACCACCATGGGCGAACCACGCCCCTTAGCTGTGATATAATGAGCATATACCACGGCCTGTCGTGAGCTATTGCTTAAATATAAAAATGTTTTAGATCTTTGAGATCATCTCATGAAAAATGGGAGCAAAAACCAAAGTGTTGCGTTTATATTTGTGTTCAGTGTAGATTTAACCGGATGAAGGATTTTAGTCACGGACGTCTGGATCTTAACTGGTTGACTCATCATACCGTCATGATCTAACATGTCATAATAATGCATGTTGCTTACCCTCAAATAAGGGGGTTCATCTGTGAAGAAGAGGAGAACCCTTTTTGGATCCAAAATGGCAGATGTTGCTTTTCCTTTTGGAAGTAAATCTTCATTCTCCCCGGTATTGTCCTCCAGTGCCTCGCTCATTTCTTACCGTGTTTTGATGGTCTGCAAACTAGCGGGGCGGGGCCTGCTGTGATCTGATCAAGAATGATTGTGATTGGACCCCTGACATGAAAGTGTTCCTTTTGTAGCAAGCAGCAAAATAATTGTAACATGATTGAGTTAAAAAGTGTTATTATAAAAAATTAATAAAATCGCACGTCCCTGCGATGTGAATATCGCGGTTATCGCCATGACACGATATATCGTTCAGCACTAGCACCTACCTATAAAATATATTTCTTTGAATAAAGGTCCCCCCTTATATAAAAAATATATTTGTCGTTAAAAATAACCGAAAAGTCATAGTGTAGCATAGTGGTACTCAAACGTTTTTATTCAAGGTCCACTTGTGAATTGTATACAAGGTCACTGGTCCGGATCAATGCCAGCAAAGCCCCCCTATAAAAATCTCAACGATTTTTGGTGGAGCCAAAGTGCTGAACATATAATACAAATAGCCTACAGTAGAGACACTTCACAGCAAATACAACAGCACAGATTGTTCAGAATATCAGTATGAGAAAGACGACACCCTCTGTTCTCAGACCCTCTGTCCTTAGACCCTCTGTCCTTAGACCCTCACATCGTACAAGGAAACACTTCCGGAGAAACCCCACAGTTTAAAGGGAACATGGAGAAACCTCAGGGAGAGCAACAGAGGAGGGATCCCTCTCCCAGGACGGACAGACGTGCAATAGATGCCGTGTGTAAATCCAAGAGATAATACATTTGACAGCATATAGACCGAATGTTAGGAAATGCATTCGGTAAGCGTGCCGTGCCAAACCCGGCCCGTTTTTTGTTGCGTTTCCACTAGGGCTAGTTCCGGCTCAGGGCTACCTTTTCACAGTTTTTCTGGCTCTCCAAAATCGTGGTTCTTTCCGGGCCAATAACCGGGCTGAATATGCTAAACTAGTGACGTGAGTGGCTACAACTACAACACAATGAACATATTGTACCGTGATTTAATTGTAATACATGTTTCTAAATGAAGCCGAAGTAACAACATACTGATACCGGTTAGTAAAAACCATGAATTAATGCTTTGAGTCTGCAGACAGACGGCAGGCGAAGAACCTTTTAAAATGCGTGTTTTCTGAATGGAGATCGGCTAAGCTAACAACCGTCCACACTCACAACAACGGCCTACAGACATAAATAAAGCAGCGACTGTATTCGCCATGACACAGACAGTCTGTGGTTTGCACTTGTTTAACTTCTGTCTAGTTTCTGAACAGATATGAGGAGCTGTGAGCTCTGAGTGCTAACAGCTAACGGCTGATGTTGGTTTTGTGGTTCGCATTGAAGATGACGTCACGGCTCCGCCTACACTGCGTTGCTATGGTTACTGCCCCAGTTGCTAAACTGTAATGGAAATACAGCATAAAGTGAGCCTGGCCTAACTATACCGTACTAAGCCGAGCGAGGCCCTGCAGTGGCAATGCGCCATAAGAGTCCCTTATAAAGGGTTCACGAATAGTTTGTAATTCATTTATTAAGACATGAGATAAACAGGGCACCTGTGACCGGTTGTCATTATTAATAGCGAGCCCACATTTATCTGTACTGCTAAGTCTTATATCGGCTACTTAGCTTACTTCGTCTTCTTCATCAGCCAGCATCCTTGGTATCTGTTGCTCACTGAGTTGATTCTCGCTGAGTAGCCAATATAAGGCTTAGTCATCTTGCCAGATAGTGAGCCTGTGTTGATGTATGAAAACTATGTTAGAACTGGTTTATAAATGCTTCTTAATGATTAATAAAGTGTTTACAACCTAATTATAAACCCTTTATGAATCCTTTATAAGGGTAGTCTTATTGGAAAGTGGTACCAAAGTATTTGTACACTATGCCTTAGTAGGATGTCGAGAAATACGCCTGGTATGTTGCAAATATGAGAAATAATGTCATGGTATTGTTTGTGAAACATTGTATTAGTCCTAGTGTTTGTAAAACACATGTGTAATATAAGTTGAAATTCAGTGTCATAAAAGTCAAAGTATATTATGTCGATACATCTCATGGCATTGTCTCACAGATATTGGTTTTATGGCACAGCAGGAATCACACACACTGCCGTTAGCTAAAGTTAGCTTCTGAACTTTCTATGCACGTCCCTGGTTAGCCATGAATCATTTGCCAACTCTCTAAATCTGCGGCCAGTCTTTGAAACTTTGAGAACCCCAGGTTTAGTTTTCTCCCTCACTACCTGAGCCACCCTGCTGTAGATCAGCTCATCACAGGGCTCATTAGCTGAGAGGGTGAGCACAATGGGCTGCTGAAAGGAACAGTTGCTTTAATCCTAAACAGTCAAACCTGACTCTAATTGCCACTGGTAAAGAGGAAGGATTTGCTTCTGTCTGTTTTGGGATTAGGGCACAAATGAACACGGATTAATCCCCTGAACAGCTTGTGTGACTGACTTGACTTCACATTACCGTATGTTCCTTTCATTTAGATCGCAAGGTCATCTAAGGTTAAACAAAAGGGGTAATTGTGACTCATTTAATCCCAAAACGGAGTCTAGTTTTTCATTTCTTCTACAATGCCAGTAATCAGTCTTCTAAAGAGCATGAGTGTTTCTTTGATAGTGATGCTTTACTCTTATTTCTGTACAACATCCATTAATACCAGAGTTTTACATAACACGGTGATTGCTTTCCCGGCCCCTGTAATGATCGTGAAATAAAGCAGGTGCCCGCTCATTACACTTCCTCATTCTCCATTGTTTTCTAGTTAAAGGTAATCAATTTTCTTATGAGGGTGAATCCCTTAAGTGTTTCCCTGCCTATGTGGAGTGCTCTCATTAATCAAGCAGACACACCATACCTTGGAGGGTGCTCTGTTTTAAATTCTGAATACAGGCGGTAAAACTGAAAAACGTTGTATAAATGAAAGATGACCCTGTATTGTTTTTACACCTGCATTCACCTCCTCTCTGTCGACTTCTCTCCTTTCCCATCTCCTCCCTCCCTGTGGCGCTTCATCTGTCATCCCTCAGCTTTTCCCCCTGACCTCTGCTCCCTCTCTAATGAGATATCAGAGATGCTGCTTCATGCTCCCATAGTCAGCGAAGAGACTGTATTCAAACACACTTCTACGGTTGGTTTAAGCCTTCTTACATCTGATTGGCTAAACAGTGAATCCTGCCACCTAGAAAACAAAACACACATTAGTTAGCATTCAGTAAATGACAAGCCACCTATGTGAATGATCTTAATGTAGTAAGCCTGCGCAGTGTGGTGCCTGAACATGTGAACACACTTAGAATTAGAGCTAATTATGCAAATGTAGCTTTTACCATGTTTGAAACTGTCACATTAACACACTTTCATTCACATTTAAGAAGCTGTGAAATATGAATTTACCTCAATCAGTCACTAAGTGTTTGACCGGCGACAGCAAAAAAGAAACAGCAGGGGTTAAAGAAAGAATAGCAGTGCGGTATTAGGACACGCACGCACGCACACACGCACACACGCACGCACGCACACACGCACACACACACACACACACACACACACACACACACACACAGTCTGCAGAGTAAATACTAAAGGGAGGGATGAGTACTGCTGTCTTTGTTCTGTGTGAAGCAGAACCATCTAATGGCAGCAAACATATATTAGGTATTAAGTTACTGTATATCGATTCTCAAAAACACAAAGATATAAAATATTAAAATATAGCAATTAGTCCAGCGTCTCTTAAATAATTCCTGTTTCTTCTTTCATGTACAGTCAAGGTTTCTCTCTCCGCCTCTCCGCACTAAAATTCCATTTTATAAATGTGTAATAAAAATGTATAGATCTCAGTATCACGATATGTTTTGTGATACTGCATGGATCTCAAAAACACTGTATGGTAGATAGATACATTACAGGTTGTGTACCCGAATCTCCCGCTGGTCCAAACAAAGTAGGAACAGCATCGTCCTCCAATATCAGCTTTGCAAGTCCGAAGCTAAACATTGTTACGTTTTTAAAGCTTTGGTCCATGAAATGCCGCACACACAACAGTACGGGCTGGTAAATCAGCTGGAACAGTGTTAAAAAGGAATGTCAACCACTGACTTCGTCGTGGTTCTGCCTTCGGTACTGCAAACATTGTGGATTTCTCCACACAAGACAGGCAACAGACCCTCCGCGACATGCCTGGATAGAGCTTTGAAAAGAAGCAGGTTTTACGACACTTAATATGGTCGGCTGGCAGAGGAAGTGACGTCACGCGGCGCAGGAAGTAAACAATGGAAACTGAGAAATCTCCAACAAGGCTTTTGGGGGAGGTCTTCTCTGTGTTAGAGTTTTACTCCCTACAGGGTGTACTTTGAGGGGTTTTGACTTTGCAGACTGTTTACATGCATGGACACCTTCATAACACACAAGGAGACGGGTAATAACCGGAAAAGCATGCAATGGGCCCTTTAAGTTACTGTATATCGATTCTCAAACACACTGAATTAGTTTTTAATGAACAGATATAAAATATTAAAATATAGCAATTAATCCAGCGTCTCTTAAATAATTCCTGTTTCGTCTTTCATGTACAGTCAAGGTTTCTCTCTCCGCCTCTCTGCACTAAAATTCCATTTTATAAATGTGTAATAAAAATGTATAGACCTCAGTATCACGATATGTTTTGTGATACTGCATGGATCTCAAAAACACTGTGTGGTTTTTAAATGAATACTAGGATGGTGCTTTATACCAGGTTTAAGGATCACCGGGATGTCAAATGAAATATGGATATCAGGTGAAAAAGCGTCTCTCCCTCTTTTTACACACAGGTGTTTCAAAAGTCAGTATTCTGACCAAAAAGTAGATCCCGCTCTTCTGGTTGTTTTGAACTTTCTTTACTCATATTTGTATGCAGGTAGTGAGTTCTGTAAACTCGGACAGTTTCCTGAAATAAAATGGAAAAACTGGCCGAATATCACTTTTCTTACAGTTTCAGAATATAATCAATACAGAGCGCTACTGTGTAACTTTTGATAGTTGGTTTCTTTAGATGTTACACATACGCTGGTCTGTTCATATACTGTGAGAGTTGCTTCTGCAAATAACTTGTGGGAAATTGAAGGATATTGCATATTAACAGTATTAAGGTATTAACGACCTTAAGTGTGCTTTTAAACCAACAAGGTCCTCTCTCATGTGAAAAGACTTTGTTAACCTTGGTCCTAGCGATCCAATGTGGAAAATACATCTTCCAAAAGATATATAATGCCTGTCGACAAATTAAATCCAACCTCCAAATAGACAGAACAAAGCCCAAGTGTACAGCAGGGCCTTTTTTACATTACATTACATTACATTGCATTTAGCTGACGCTTTTATCCAAAGCGACTTAATAAGTAACAATCGACCAGGAAGACACAACCTTGAAGAAAACAGAATCATAAAGTACATCAGGTTTCATAGAGCCAAACATTTCAAGTGCTACTCAACTGGCTTTAGGTAAGCCAGTCCTTTGTTAGTATATAAGTGCCTTGTTAGTAATTCTATTGCTCGAAGTGGAGTCGAAAGAGATGAGTTTTCAGTCTGGAAGGTGTGTAAGCTTTCTGCTGTCCTGATGTCAATGGGGAGCTCATTCCACCATCTTGGAGCCAGGATAGCAAACCCACGTGTTTCTGCTGATGGGAACTTGGGTCCCCCTCGCAGCGAGGGTGCAGCGAGTCGTTTGGCTGATGCCGAGCGGAGTGCACGTGCTGGGGTGTACGGTTTAACCATGTCTTGGATGTAGGAAGGGCCAGATCCATTCGCAGCATGGTATGCAAGTACTAGTGCAGTGGTTCTCAACTGGTCAGGCCTCGTGACCCACTTTTTACTTGATCAATACATCGCGACCCAACATTTTGAAGCACTCAAATCTATTCAACAAAAAATCGTGCTGTAATATATACGCTTTTCAGCATACAATATTAATAAAAGTGAAGTACAGCCACATGCTGGAAACCCAACCCCAGAAGGGGGGTCTGGGGGATTCTCCCCCAGGAGATTTTTAGAAATACTAACATAAACTATGCATTCTGGTACACTGAGAAGAAAATAAATAAATCTATCACTACCCGACATATTAATAATATTTTATGCCATTGTTTGTTTTTCACTTTGTTCTGACATCTTGCTGCGAGAAGAGCAAAGAGGAGAGGGTCTGTGTGACTAAATTGTGGGTAAGGGGAGATAGCCCCCATTGTTCTGTGACCTGTCAGTCATCAGACCGGGGGTCATATTTCATTATGTGTTCATTTCTATCTCAAGTTGTAACCATGGATGTATAAAGAAGAGTTCTACCGCAAAGTTATTCTCCGTGGGGACTTCCGGCAACAATCTTGATTCTGATTGGCCAGAAGACTCGAAAAAACATCAGCAAAGATATTTTATTGGGAAGATGATCACTACGTGACAGAAGTTTTCAAAACGGTTTATGGTCTCCGGTACTTCCAGTCCAACGCCGACTGCATGCACAGCGTTAGAAAATCGGGCCTTCAAAGTTTGACTTTTCCCCCCAAAAAAAAAAAGAATCCAATTTTTTTTTTTTTCCAATTTTTTTTTCTTCACTCACACATCCGCGACCCACTCGAAACGGGTCCGCGACCCACTTTTGGGTCGCGACCCACCAGTTGAGAACCACTGTACTAGTGTCTTGAAGTGGATTCTAGCAGTTACCGGGAGCCAGTTTGCAAAACACTTTTGGGCCACTAGAGGGCGGTGCAGAAAAGTTAAAACAACAGTGACGTATCATAACTTTTTTAATTGAAACTTTTTAGCTAACAGTTCAATATTTAAATGTCCTGTAAACTTGTGTTACTGTTTCGACAAATGTTATTCCTTTATTCCGCCCCTTTTAGCTCTTTTGTTGGCCCCACCAACTCCTTATCCGTCACTCTCGCTGCTAAATTCTCCTCTATGTATTATTTATAGTCTCTAACTGTGTCTGTTGTTGGGAGGAGTTGTTTCGGGTTAAGTAACTCCATGACATCACATTTCCAGGCTCAAATAAGCAAAGAGCATGAAGTATGTAATCAGCTATTTTTCACCACTGGCAATAAGCAGGATTTAGTTACAGCCGAGTGCTGTGAGTGGACAATACGCTTTGTTTGGACAAGAGCAGGGCGGCAGTACATTTCCCCTGACACAGACTTTAAAGGCTTTCTCAAACTGTTTCCTCCGCTACTGGAAAGAAAAGTTTCCTCATGCAAAGGAATAGTTTTACATTTTGTGAAAAACGCTTATAGCTTTCTTGTCGGGAGTCAGACGGGAAAACGGTCTTTTTTTCCAACGAAATATCATCTAACTTTTATTAAAGTAGCAACTAATAAGTCAAACTACTATATTAAGAAAATGTATAAAGAAAGTGTAATTAGAAAGTATGAAGTTGACTTTTGTGTTCGGGTTTTATGTTTCAGTATGTGTAAGCGACTGAAAGAATATCGCTTTTATTTGACTTCTTTATGGTTATTTCACAAAACAGTAGAAGTGTACATGTCAGAATAATTGCTTTTCTTCTGAGGACGACAATAAATGGATGTGAGTGTGTGGACGCAGCAGTGATATCTGCGCTGAATAATTCGGACGTGAAGGTTTCCACACCAGGGACGCCGGAAGTCAGTCAGAGTTGGGGGTGCGGCGTGTGGGAGGGGGTGGGGGGGACGATTTTTCTTTTTGAAATATTGAAGTTAAAGCATCAATCTGGTGCACCTTGAGAGCAACATGAAGAGATCTATGGATACCTCTCTCAACACCCAGATGAAACAGAACTGTAAGCAGATTTTCTTTTTCTTATATTTGACAAATCACTCCCCTTTCAAACTCTATTCTTGTTTTGTCATATAGTATTTCATAACTGTTTTTTATGTATTCTCTCTGGCTGTCCATCTCATAATGTTCACATAGAAACTAGCTGTCATTAGGAATATCATTGAGAAGAATTATCATTTATTGCAAAAATCTGTCACAAAAGAGGTTGCACATTTAAATGCAGGTGTTGTTATGGCAACGCCAGGATCAAGATCAGCTGTGTACTGTAAGGCTCTTCTAGCTTCATGTCGAACAGTAAGTCAACATTTCCCAGAGAGCTTTCTTTGAAATCACCAGGTAACGCTAAAAACATTACATTTAGATTGTATGGCAAAGTGTTTATTTAATATCTCTGGCTAGATATTTGCTAACGGTTTAGCTTACCCCCGCGATTCAAAGTAACGTCAACGTAGCTGTAATTTATGCTTTGCTTTGAACGTATTCTGGTGTATTTTAACAGGTGGTTTGATACTTTTATGTGGCGATACTAGCATGAGGAAAATGATGGGTACATTTTGTAATTTCCTCCAGTAGTAAAGAAAGGAAAGATATTTGATTATTAATTCAGAGCCGTCTTTGAATGAATAAAAAGCAGTTTAAATGCCCATCTTTTGTACATTTATATACAACAATAAATATTTGTGAGTGCATTGAGAGATATTGTTGTGTAGAGTCATTTATATATAAATCACAAAATACATTTGTGAATCCTTCTGTGAGCATTTATTAATATTGAGACTGACTCCATACGGATGTTAAGTTCACCTAGGAATGGTATCATTGATATTGTCTGTATTGGTCACATGATGCCCCTTGACTGAAATGCTTCCTGTTCAATATCCCCACTGATTTCCTTAACACTCTGGGATGAGAGTCCACATCACAATCTACTCTAAACTGTCATTTCCCTTTCGTCACTCACCTCAGCAACGGACCTCTCTCCACTGTCCCTGTGTTCTGCCTCTGACTCACTCTCAAGCGCCTAGAGGTCAAGAGAGGTGGTGAAGTGATCACTATTTATTGAGCAGTATACTCTTTCACCTTGAATCATAACAAGTCATACTGAATGTAAATACAACTGACTCTAAAGTAAGTCCCAGTCTGTGACATTGGACATTTTGAAGACTCAAAGTCCCAAGCAGTAGGTAGAATATTAGCTAGTCTATGTAATGTGCGCAGAAAATAAACAATTAACTGAATACTGTGATGGAAATTGCCTATAAGCACTCAGTAAAACATAAACACACACAAAAAGCTTCTGAATGACAAGAGGTACAATTAAAACATAATGCATATTATCATTTTGAGAGAGAACTCAGAAAATAATCTCTTATCGAACTGAGGCTCCAGTAAAACACACTGACTGCGTCTCTACATGGACATCATGGTGTTTACATGAGCACAGAGAGATGGGGTTATTCATGTTCCCTGTTTACATGATAAATACTAGTAACCTGGCATTTCGATGCCTTTTCTCATCTAAACTATTCAGTGTGTGTATCTCTCTATCATGACATAAAGACGAAACTCCTCTCCAGAAGTGAGACGCCGCCACCGCCATCACTGTTAACTGATTAACTGCTACCAGCTGATTACTTACTTTCCTCTTCTTTGAAAACAATGTTCTTATGTCCATGTTGTCTGGGGGAGAAAACATTTCAAACCAAGAGATCGTCAGCTTTGATTTTCGCTGTATTAACCATTTCCTGAACATTTGGTGTGTGCCTTAACTCCGCTACCGGCATCGCTTCATACAACAGATCTGAGCTGTCCACCTATGGCAACACTCCGTGAACATGGCGCGCTATGAGAGAATCTGCCTTGGTGCAAAGTAGCAGTGAAAACACGGTACGGAGTTTCATTGATTTGGGCATTCTCTCAATAAGCAAGTGGAATGGATTTGATATGAAGCACTGACACAGCGCTCTACAAAGTGCGGCGAGTGGATGGACCGATTCACGGACTTTCCTCATAGTAAAAGTGGGGGGGTCTAAACTAATCATTTGAAAAAGTGGGGGGGACTTGTCCCACCCTCATATAATGCCTGCGACGCCCATGCTTGGAAGTTTACAGACATTTACATACCTTGTTCTCCTGGCTCAAGTGGTGGCTCTGGGGTTGTTGTGTGAGCCACCACTTGAGAATTGTCGTCTTTTTTAAGAATTTTTTTTCTTATGTCCATCTTTAAAAACTCAGAGTCTGACTGACAGTTTAAACATTGTCACAGCTCACAGGATAGGTACCTGTCAGCCAATAAGACAGATGTTTATATCCATTCAACTCTCTGGTTGGTCTGGTGCCTCTGTTGCATTCACTGAACACGGGAAATTACAATCCTGCTGTCCTCTCATGATGAGGTTCAGGTAAAGCACGGTTAATGTATTATATTGAGGGAGAATTGTCCGAGGCTACAGAAGAAACATTCGGGGCTTTGGTCCTGTATAATAACGTCATATTAAATGCAGTCGTTTGGTCTTTAGCAACAGCTTTTGAGAGCAGTGCATACATCAGTGTTCGTTTTAATGCTGCAAGTTTGTTGACGGCCCGTGTGTTGATGGGACTTCTCATGCTCCCTAAATGTTTCTCCTGCCTTTCGCCTGTTCTTAAATCCTCCTTTCACAAAACTCCCATCCCTGTACTTGTCTGCACTGACAAGCTTCTGTTCTATAGCAGAGCAACAGAAGAAGCACACCGCATTATCTATATTATTTATAGACTGCTTACACTAAAATGCTAACTCAAAAATAGTAACTCAAAAATAAAACTTTTGTATTGATTTGTTTAGTGAACTTTTTGGAATTGCAGTTACAACTCTCCGCCAACAGATGGGGGTGCTGCAGCCCCCCCCCCCCCCCCCCCTTCCTGCGTCCCTGTTCCACACCGTCAATATTTTAGTTTATTTGAAGTTTGATTTAAAGAAATCCATTCCTTCGACTCCCTTCTCTGTTTTACGCTTTCAAATATTGTTTTATTTTCAGGGAATAAATAAATGTTGCTTCAGGCTATTAGAAAAAATGATAACCTTGTCCTTATGAACGTAGGATTCACGTCAATGGTTTTCTCTTTTACAAAACACGCTAATAATGCTAATGCGAGGATAATAAAATGGCGGCTTCACAAAACCTTTTGGGAGTTTTACGGGGCGTGGTTTGCAATCCTCCCAGCCAATCAGAAATGGGAACCATTTTCTCCCACGAAAGTACCTGCTCTCTAGCAGGGACTAAAACGGGGGTGAAAAGTTTCTCATCAACTCATTTCTAGTTCCAGATTGTTTTGGAACTATATCGGAACTATACTGGGAAAAGTACTCCGGTGTGAAAGCGAGTTATAATATCTATTGTTCTCAGTTTTCTTGTGAACAAGATCAAACATGTCCTTGCTTTTTCTATCTGCACACAACACAGATTAAATGAAAGAGAAGCAGAACATAAAAAAGTGAAAGCAGCGACCTGAACAGCTTCTGCAGAAAGAGACTCACGTTAACAGAGATGGAAAGCTTAAAGTTAAAAGCGAGTCAGTCACGTAAGATAACGATGCAGATATTAATGTCTCTGTCACAACTCTTAAAGACCATTTAGAGCTGCATACGTTGGTTTTCCATTTCACTCAAAGGATACAGAATATCAGATATATCAGGTGTAAGATATGTAAATACATAAGTTTATCATTTAATTAAATCATCCAATACCTTCATCTAGTCATATCAAGCTCCATTGTTGGAGCACTTGATCAGAGAGTATACCTACAAAAGGTAAAAAATAAATGTGCTCAGTATACATAGGACATTCAACATTTAAATATTATATAGGTGTGCTATCTACGCATGTAAACGTAGTAAAAAGTTACGATTTTGAGGTACTTTCTCTTGGGTATTTTCACAATGTTACTTCCTGCCACATTTCAGTTTCAGAGATAAATCGTACAAAACATATTTTGAGTGGAGAAATTAAAGTAAAATCTGAACCCGGGAAACGATTAAAGGCACAGAGAAATAAAACACAACAGATCTTTGGTTAAAGCTTCTTCTTTGTTTCCTTATTTCAAGTTTAAGCTCATGGAAACGCCACATTTGGAAGATATACAGGTTGACAAATGATTAAGACTTTAGAATAAATTATAATGTTTCTCTGATGTAAAACACTTGAAACAACTAACTAACTAACGTAACCTCCACGTTGGTAATTTACACACCAGTGTTGACTCTGACCTTGCACTCTAAAGACACCTTCATTATATTTGAATCATGCTTCTAGTGTATAACTTTTAAAGGTACAGGTACCTAAGGAGGGCTGACGGAAAGCAGACATCTCACACGTCTAACATTAGAAACAGATGATTCCCAACAACACTGAGGATGACAATAAACGGACCTGAGTTTGTGGATACCAGGGTTGGAAGAAATAGGTTGACAAATGATCAAGAATTAAGAATAAATTCGAATTTTTCTCTGTTGTAAAACACTTGAAACAACTAACTAATTAACGTCATTAAAAACCTCCACGTTGGTCCATTAGACACCAGTTTTGGCTCTGACTTTGCACACCTTCCCTCGTAGATAACAGCTGCAGAACAGACCTGACAGTCATCGATGGCCTCAGGGAGCGGATCCAGCGCTGACAGAGGCCTTCTGTTCGAAAAGGTCTCCCTCCGCTCGGATAGCGAGGACACGGATCAGCGCCAGAGCAGCTGGCCGAGGAGAAGCAGGGTTTGTGGGGAATCTGGCAGGGAGACACGGAGGAGACATAGTGGGTAATTGGAGCACAGCAACATCCGCCATTTTGGCTCGTTACCTAAATAACAGCTTTGATTGAGGTGAATAGGCCCATAAAGGGTTGTGGTTGAGCCGATAAGCCACAGTGTGGTTTTGGCTGCTGTGTTTCCAGTTGGCATTTGGAGGGCTTCTGGCTTCCTGCAGCTGGTCCTGGATCTGCAGAGCGGCACCTGGGGATCCAGATGTCTCGGGGGTTGAATCTATGGAGGCATCTCTCGACTGGCATTAGCGCCTCGGTGACATTCATCCTTCAGACTGGCAGGGTGGAGGCGGCTTCCTGTCGGCCCACATATCACTCTGCAACTTCCTTCTGTCTGGGAGAGAGAGAAAAGCAGAGTGTGTGCAGAAAGTAGAACTGATGGAGAACTTTATAAAACAGAAAATCCTAACGTAACGAGCATAGGTTCTAGATGAGCAGCAAAAACACATTTTCCTAGAAGAACAATATTGATCTTAATAAAACACAACAGATCTTTTGTTAAAGCGTATATGTGGTTCCCTTATTTCAACTTCAAGCTCATGAAAACACCACATTTGGAAGAAATAGGTGGACAAATGATCGATTTAGTTTCTCTGTTGTAAAACATTTGAAACAACTAATTAACGTAATTAAAAACTTGTAGAGTTACACAAACAGAAAATCCTAACCTAATGAGCGTAGGTTCTTGATACGAGCAGCAAAACACATTTTCCTAGAAGGACAATATTTATCTTAAAGCACGGGCGTTTTTAGTGAGATTAGAGCAGCTTTGAAAATCCTCTCTCATGTGGTCGCTTTGAATATGTAGTAATTTGAATGTGGACTGAAGCTGCATTAAGGAATGTTTGCTTCAAAACATACACAGAGAAAAATATACTAAAGGGCATGCTCCGATGCATCTGTGGATGAAGGAATTTAAAGTCTGAAAGTAACAACAGCTCCAGTGCTTCACCTCGCCCTCAGGTGGGAATCAATGTAAGGTTAGCTTTACCTACGTGATGACATGCTGTGAAGAGAATCTCATATAAAGTGTGATGATTTTGTGCAAACTTTACCTCCCACTGCCCAAAGGTCTCACTGCATGACAGGCGTTGGTAATCACTGTTATTTTCCTCATGACAGCTCATAAATTGTTCAGTAGTCTTCAGTCTTCCCTGAGGTTGTTTAGTCAACATCTCCTTCCATCAATTCTCAGACCTCACACAAACACAACGCAGCAGCATGCATTCATCACCGGGGTTTCTCCCTAAAAGCATTTTTCAGAGCGTGGGGTCTCATCCCAGACTCCATAACTTCTTCTGATTACCCCCACGGAGAATGACTAGTAGTTTTTGCCTGCGTTAACCACCGGCACTGGATGACAGCAATGTCATTTTCGAGGCATTTTTGTAGATCAGAGGTGGGAAGAAGTGGAGTACAAATACTTTGTTACTGTACTTTACTTTGACTTCTTACATTTTGAACACAAATACCTGTACTTTCTACTTCTTACATGTTGAACTCAAATACCTGTACTTTCTACTTCTTACATGTTGAACTCAAATACCTGTACTTTCTACTTCTTACATGTTGAACCCAAATACCTGTACTTTCTACTTCTTACATGTTGAACCCAAATACCTGTACTTTCTACTTCTTACATGTTGAACTCAAATACCTGTACTTTCTACTTCTCTCATTTCCCAAACAGCTGGTTCCTTTAGTCTGAATGTGTGTTTGGTGGCGTGATCATTATTCTTTAGAGTCATTGCGTGCCTATTGATTTGAACACGATCCGTGTATCCATCACTTCCTGGTCTTCTCTAAAGAAGAGGGACCAATGGAAACGTTGTCATGTTGCCGTTGTTCAGCATGGAAACATTCATTAGCTAACAATGACATTATTGTTCTATTAATATAAAGGGAGGTCAGGTACTCTTTAAAGCAGCTGCTAGCTATGGGTACTTTCTACTGAAGTACACTTCAAAGTTCTTTACTTTGACTTGAGTAAAGAAGTTTAGTCAGTACTTCTACTTTTACCAGAGTATTTTTAAACACGAGTATCTGTACTTCTACTTGAGTAAAGTGTGTGTGTACTTTTGCCATCTCTACTGTACTGGTGCTCAGAGAGGCGCCTATAGGCCGGACTAAAGCACGGTGATCCATGAGAGTGAGAGAAGTTGTGGTCTCGAGAGGAAACAGAGGTGTTTAATGGGATGTTCACGCTCTGTTACCTGCCTGACAGCAACTATCTCCCTCACTCACCTTGTTTGCCACTCAATGGCCTCTGTATACAGCCTGCTAATTAGCTGAGCCCCTGAATGCATCATGAGCAGAATGGTCATAGGCACAGAGGAGCCTGGCTCATATTTGGGCAAAACTATTAATAGCAAACGCATTTTATATTCAAATCACATCACATGGGTATCAGTCAGGCAGGCGTTTAGAAAATGGCCGTGGTAGGAGAGCTTTAATACCCTAGATACGTCTGGTTAATTTGTACATTTTTCAGCAAATTGTCATTTACTAAAGGTTATATCGAGACTCTATAGCAATACTTTAAGATATGGTTCTCACCTTCTTGTATACAATGTAGACACATACGACACTACAGCTTCGTTTTGCTGGCATGAACAGTCAGGGAACGCCGAAGTCACGAAGATGCATCCTGTACTGAACATGAATGTCTGCATATCAAATTGTTTACAATCCATCCTGATAGTTGCTGAGATTTACAGTCTTCCTTGCTGTTTGCCATTTCACTGAAACCTCCCACATACATAAACATAAGCAGACGGTGTCCGTATCATCCCGAGACTCACACCTCAGGACACTTTGACTCAGTGTCTCCGACAGGCACGAGCCCTGCTCTCCTGACCTTTAGCTGTGACCTTTAGCACTCCCTAAATGCCACTTTGGGAAAAGTCATTTATTGTCCTCAGCCTCGCTGTCAAAGAGGAATGTCACATAGCTCATGTTTCTGCAAAGTGCTGAAGGAAGCAGCAGAACTTGTGTGTGTGTGTGTGTGTGTGTGTGTGTGTGGGAAATGTACATTATGTACGAGGATGATTCATCCATCAAAGTTTAGTGTTGTGAGGAGAACCAATATTGAGAGAGAAATGCAGCTGCTCACACCACTCATCCTTAAACCAACAATGTACAGACTCACACAGAAATAAACCCGCTCAATCATCACCTGTGTGTGAGGCAGTGTCTGCATCCCCTGCTCTCTGCCTGTGATTTCTCTTTCGGCTGTTTTGTGGCATTTCTGTGAGTCAACCTCAATAAAAACGTCGTGACAAGGTGCCTAATCGTGACCATGCATCTAAGAGAAAAGGAGACACGAAACAAGTGGACATATCTCGTTCACAAAGCGAGTGAATCTGGGGTTGTCTTTGAGCACCATAACCCTAATAGTTAATACTTTATCAACCAAAACAGGAAATACGTACATACACACATGCACATACACGCACTGTCCTCTAGGGTTAGAGGAAAGTACATCATAGCATAAGATCGCAATATGTTGGGTGGCAAGACTCAAACTTTAAAATAGACATTTAAAAACAAGGTCAGCAGGATTGGCAGGAAGTTGGTCAGAAGTTAAATAAATCAGAAATGCAAAGTTACCTTATAGTCTTTACCATATGAGATAACAGACGATGACAAATGGCGTAATTTGCATGAGAGAAAAAGCTAATAAATCAAAAGACATTGCAAGACGATTGCATCGTGATAACATCATATTAAAGATCGTCTCGCAGTGCTTTTCTCGGATAGTGAGGAGGAACTCAAACTAGAGGGATTGATTTTCTACACTGGGCTGGATCAGCTTCTCCCCCTCCTCACCGCCCACTGACAAAACACCGGGGTGATTAATAATAACACCCCCTCATTTACCCTCCGCACACAGATGGGACGTCAGGTTGAAGGTTGATGGAGAACAGCAGCGTGTTTAGTGCTACAGCCCGTCATACAGATGAGCGTTTGGACTCCAGGCTCCACCTTTACCCCGCGATCTGTACCCTTCAGGTATCCTTCCACTGCTGCGGGAGCCATTTGTCACTGCAGGGCTGAAGACTCCTTTAAAGCCCGTGCAGAGGGAGTCTTTAGCTCTGTGATTTATGTGCTCACGGTGCGGTGGGTTTTCAGTGCTTTGCTCGAGGAACAAAGTCTCCAAAGACGTCAGAGAAAGCAGACAGGATCTTTTCACTTCCATCACGTCATTCATTAGAGCTGTGCAAATGACAATTAATCCCGATAACTCACACTCTGACAAGTCATTTGTGTACGAAGCAGTCTTTAATTTATGCACAGTAACACAAGCAAACATGTAAAAATAGTTAGTTGCAACTGAACCATTGAATAACCTAATATTCGGTTAAACAGAAACTTGATGAATGACTTTCATCTTACAGTAAATGGGTAGCACTCTAAGTTGGGAGAGTACGCTCCGTCTGTACAGTAAATGCTATGAACATCCTGCTCTCACAAATTACATTTTTAACTCAGAAGCCAAAGGAATAGCGAACACTATCAAAATTCAAAAACATTGTTTCTTTTACAAAAAATATAAAAAAGTACGGTGAGCTTGATGCCGGCTGATATGATAACTCCTGATTTACTTTGTCAGAATGCACATAAGCTTTTTCTTTTTAAAAGGACATTATTCTTTACTTGAGACATTGAGTAACTGTATTAAAAAAACTACAGACATAGGCTTCAAACGTAACATCCTGTACAAAAGAAATGCACCTTAAAAAGCTTCAAAGGCAAAATAAACTGAATGATGAAATACTGCGAGCCGCTAGAGCCTGACACAGAAAGAAGGACACACTCGACCACTTCAAATATCTACATCCTGATCTTCGGACTGTTGGGTTGCTGCAGCAGGACATCGTAAAAGCCATCAGACACCTCCACAGTCTTTGTTGTTATGACTTCCAAACGCAGCTAAGAAACTGCAAGTCTTTTAACCGAGGAATGCAACTAACCATGCAAAAACGGAACAGAAAAACACGTCAGATGAAGTCATGCAAAAGCAGTTTGTGGTTATTCCCATCGTTACAAATACAGGTCTGTTCGAGAGGCGTCACCGGAAAGTTAAAAGGGGATCCCATTCCCCGAAGTCTCTTTGCTCGGATTCTTCCCTTTTCCTTGGAGATCCAGTTTCTCAGCGAGAGTCAAGGCAAGATTTGTCCCAAAAAAATGTAGTTTTCCGAGTGTCCCTGAGAGGAAGTGGGATTTCCCTCTGTGGCAACACTGTGTGTCTGTTTTCATTATACAGCTGCCGTAGAGTCTGAGAGTGGGAATGTCCCGCACATGGTGTCACAAATCTCAATACAAAGCACAACAAATGGATGACAGGGGGAGAGTCTGAAGGGCCGAATCCGGCTTAATAATCATCGTAGGTGTTAAGGTCGGTGAAGTATGCGTTGGTATAGGTTTTCCCGGCAAGCTGAGGGTTAAAGTACTTATTTCTTTCCTCCAGAATCAGGTTGTTTTTGTTGAAGGCCTGTGGATGGAAAGGAGAAAGGGAGTCAGTTAATGCGACACAAGTGATTATTCAGCCAAGATGGCAAGGTAAAAGCAAATCCATCTTTCTTAACAAAAAACGGAGCAACACAAATCAATGGGAGGCCGCTCAGTGAATGAAACATACATCCTCACAGAGCGAGGTCAAAGCAGGCTGGACAAATGATAAGCCATCACAAGGCTAAGTTACTTTGATGTGCGTCCGTATGTCCACCTCTGTCATCTCTAATACCTCCGCAGACTCATGCCCCCTTTGCATTGTGGGTCCTCTGGGACTATTTAAGCTATAAAAATCGATCAAGAGTCTACTTCCTGTTACACAAGAAGGAAGAGCCATGGAGGCATCTTCCCTGCGTGACATAGTAACCACGTAATGAGCTTCTGATGTGCTTCTCAATACAACACCAGCAATTTGCCAAATGGATGTGTTCGTCTGCAGTGTGTTGCCGTCCCTCGGGCAGAGTAATTGAACGCTTGATGATGCTGCATTTGCCGTTGATGAATGTTCCCGACTGATAGGGAACGAGACGCTGGACAAAGAACTCGTATATATGCGTCTTTTTCATAATGTGATTTGGACCCGAAGGGGATGCAATGACAGCTGCGCTACGACGCTTGTTAGCATCATCTACGTTTTTAATTACCTGAAGAATGATTACATTTGAGTTGTGCGGTGAACAACATGTGCTTAAGCTGGGAAGTGGTAGAGAGGTAACAGAGGAGCATAATCAAACCGCATCACAATGGATTTTCTTTCTCAAGTAAAAACTAATAGAGGACGAAACAAGAACATGGAAGAAACATGCAAATGGAGGCACTTTTGAGAAATAAGGGAGGGGGATACACTGCCTTCTCACAAGCCGGGAGGGAGGAGGGTGATGGGAAGATGAAGGGGAGCAGAGAAAGAGAGTCTGTACTCCAACCTGCCACACACAGGAAGTGGAAGGGCGGAGCACGGTGGGGAAGAGGAAGTAGTAGTGGTTGGGGTCAAAGAGTTGTTGTGGGGAGGGGGAGTCAAGAGGCGATATGTTGTAGAGGTTAGTAGAACATCTCCAGGCCACGCATGGACACCCCCATGTTAGCAGAGAGAGGCTGGTGCATGGCGGGGTCGTCCAAGGGCAAGAGAACCGACACATCTGGCTGCAGAGGAGAGGAATGGGCAAGAGTCATCCTCAAAGAAACCCTAAAGGCCATATTCTGAGTTACAGGAAGCCTGGACATATCATCAACTGTCATTACACACTTCAGTTTAAGAGTGTAGTCATAAACTCGACTGCTGGAGATACTCCAGTTGGCCCAGACACCAGCATAATAATTCTGACTCATCAACATCAGGATTTGAGCCAAACACTCTCCGATATGGCATCAGGTGTTCATCAACCCTCCCTGTGAACGCTCTGCAGATACTTCATATCCAAACTGTCAGTGAGCAGAGATTGGAGAATGTGCTTTTAGTGTTCATTTGTCATGCCTTTCCTTGTGTATCTTCACACGGTCCGTCTATATTCATATCCGCCTCTATCTGCAATACGGCTAACTGGATCACGCTTTGTGCGTCTGACTTTAATTGCATGACAGATGAACGCTCCGCGCACCTTTATTCTGACTGAAATTAAATTACATTCGGGACGTTTGCTCCGAGCCAAATGATCTGTTCTCACTCTGTGGCAGTTTCACAACACACTTTCATATCTGAGGAGTCGTTTTTATAAACAGAGATCCAGGTACTTAGTTTGTAATATATGTGATATTAAAGACTTCCTTTGACAGCGTATCAAACACAG
Organism: Harpagifer antarcticus; assembly: GCA_902827135.1. Taxonomy (NCBI): domain Eukaryota; kingdom Metazoa; phylum Chordata; class Actinopteri; order Perciformes; family Harpagiferidae; genus Harpagifer; species Harpagifer antarcticus. The sequence continues at coordinate 774,527 of CADEHL010001389.1, forward strand.
GTGAGAAGAAACCCTGCATACGAAATGTCAGCGTTACAGTAAAGTCTAATATTTATAATAATACCGAGATGTTCATTAAACTCCTGAACAGTGATTGTCCAACAAGAGCCTTAACAATGGCCTGAAGCATGCAGGGTCTGTCAAGCTTTCATTTCTCTACATGTTGAAGTTGTGCAAATGGCGCTTTAGAAAGAAAGTCTGGCCTAGCTTCAACCTGCAGTACAAAGCTATTTCTTTAGACACGTCGTCCTCTTTGACGTTTGCCTGGGACATGCAGCTTTATCAGTGTACATACACTTGTTTTAAAACCAGTTATATGAAAGGTTAGCCGGAGGAAGGGCCAACACTTAAAGCTAACAATCATTTGATTAGCTACAAAATGCTGGTTCATCAGTTACATATTCTGCAATTGAACCTAGCACTATGTAAGGGTGAAGTCAACTAGCCATAAGGTTTTATAGAGCTTGATAACATAGAAAAGACCCCACAACATCTCCCAGCTAGCTAGAAATTAAGAAATTGCTTTTGTCAACATTAAGCAGGTGCTTGCAAAAAAGCTTATCGAGCTCTTAGCAACTTTTATTTTGTATCTTTCTCTGCTATTTAAAAACCTAGAAAAGTTGCACATCCAATAGCTTTTAATCAGCAGGAGTCTTTAAGTGACCTGCTAGTGCCAACACTATCTCACAAATGTGTTTTGAAAGAACATTTTTGAGGCACATACTGGTTTGAAATCATGCTAGCAGATTCGTTACTTGTGAATTTTAAGATTTCAAGTAAGTGTGATTGAATTGCTCTTTAATACAAAGCACTGTATCCTTGAAAGAAGGCCAGCTGCAGATAGAGAGGCTGTGGGACAAGCTCTAATCAGCAGCTCAGTGTGGCACTAAAGCCCGATGCGTCTGAGGATCTGAGAGGATCTGCATCTCTGCCAACGTGACCGTCTGCAATTACAGATGCAACCCGGACTCAGAGAAGCAAAGGAAATGTGCAGATTCGAGAGCGTCAGATCCGATTACCTACCCACGCACCTATCAGTAATTGCATTAGTGTGTTATGAGAAAGCAGTGTATGACCACTGACACAGAACAAAGTCACACACTGAGACACACACGGAGAAAAGCTGCCTATCAGTCGGAGGCATGCAGTCAGGAGTGTGTTAGACGGAAGAAGCTGCTACACCTGAGAGAGAGTGTGTGTGTGTGTGTGTGCGTGTTGTGCCACATGTATTGTTGACATTTATGTTTAGTGTTTGTTATTGTTTTGTTCTGTTATAACTCCTTGTCCGGAATGCTTTGGCATTTTAAAATGTGGTCATGCCAATAAAGCCCCTTTGTATTGTATTGTATTATTGTGTGTGACATTAAAGGTCCCCTATTATGCAAATTCCACTTCTTCGTGTCTCTTCTACATCAACATGTGTCCCCTCTTCTTTATGTCTCTTCTACATCAACATGTGTCCCCTCTTCTTCATGTCTCTTCTACATCAACATGTGTCCCCTCTTCTTCATGTCTCTTCTACATCAACATGTGTCCCCTCTTCTTCATGTCTCTTCTACATCAACATGTGTCCCCTCTTCTTCATGTCTCTTCTACATCAACATGTGTCCCCTCTTCTCCATGTCTCTTCTACATCAACATGTGTCCCCTCTTCTTCATGTCTCTTCTACATCAACATGTGTCCCCTCTTCTTCATGTCTCTTCCACATCAACATGTGTCCCCTCTTCTCCATGTCTCTTCTACATCAACATGTGTCCCCTCTTCTTCATGTCTCTTCCACATCAACATGTATCCCCTCTTCTTCATGTCTCTTCTACATCAACATGTGTCCCCTCTTCTTCATGTCTCTTCTACATCAACATGTGTCCCCTCTTCTTCATGTCTCTTCTACATCAACATGTGTCCCCTCTTCTTCATGTCTCTTCTACATCAACATGTATCCCCTCTTCTTCACGTCTCTTCTACATCAACATGTGTCCCCTCTTCTTCATGTCTCTTCTACATCAACATGTGTCCCCTCTTCTTCATGTCTCTTCTACATCAACATGTGTCATCTCTTCTTCATGTCTCTTCTACATCAACATGTGTCCCCTCTTCTTCATGTCTCTTCTACATCAACATGTGTCCCCTCTTCTTCATGTCTCTTCTACATCAACATGTGTCCCCTCTTCTTCATGTCTCTTCTACATCAACATGTGTCCCCTCTGTGGAAAGAGACTCTGAAAGTCTCAGGAACAAAGATTTTCTCTCTTTTTGATCCATTTCTATAAAAACCTGTCTGAAAATGAGCTGATCAGATTTTGGCCACTTGATGATGTCATAACGATGTTTTGTCTTGTGTAACCATTAGCCAATCAGCAACCAAGGTAACCCCCCCCCCCCTATCACCTGAATCTCCTCCTAGAGCTCCATTGTGTTCTTTATAACCAAATGTCTCTCAGAGGGGCGTGGGGAGGGGCTCCTTATTTTCATCTAAACTAACAGACAGAGAATCAGCACTTTGGAAACAGGACTGAAACAGAGGGGATTATGGGTAATGCTGCAATGACCTGTTTGGTGTTTCAGCCAATCAGAGACAGGCTCTGTATATATCTGAGACCTGTGATATATTGATGAGTATAACAGGGGACCTTTAAGTGATTAAAGGAAGTGTTGTGGACGTCAGACCTTGATGGCTTCCACAGAGTCGTATTTGTCCAGTTTGTTGATGTGGTTGGTGATGCTGGTGTTGAGCGGAGCCGCTGAGATGGGGTGGATGACGGTGGCGTCGTGCGCCTGCTGGGTGTAGCGCTGACAGTAAGAGTAAACCAGTAAAGTGACCAGACATCCCAGTACGGAGCTGCTCAGCCCCACAGCGATCATGTGGAAGAGGTTGAAGTCTGCCAGGAGATAGGAGAGAAGGAGGAGAGGAGATATGTGTCAATGCACACAAGTGGAAGTGGTAATTGAATCTGCTAAACATACGGTAATGATAGAATGTTCTGACCGGCTGAATCTAAATGTGTCCTCTGCTGTCAAATAAAAGTCAAATCTTTTTACTCTTCAACAAAATCTAGTGATATTTGAATTCATCTGCATCACGAGTCTCATCTTTTCCAAAATATTGGTAGTTTTATATAACAATTGATGTGATGCATTGTGTTTCCTTACTGAACCTCATGTTTCATTGATAAAGAGATATTTCAACCCAAACATGAGTTACACGTCGGAGCATTTTCTCAACCGGCTTTCACTTATGCTCAAGCAAAGATATACAAGCGAACAACAGGTGGTTTGTTGCCCTGAGCATCGTCTGCAGACAGCTCCTCTCTCAGCCTCCAACAAGCTAAATAATGATGTAAGGACCAGCCTGCGAGGCAAAACTCAGGGCGTTAAAGCTCCCTAAAGCCTCCTGTAGATTCTTCATATCTTGACTGTTGCTGCAGTGAGACACACTGTTGTAGTTTTACTATAACTGTGTTAATCTAACAACTGTTTTGACCATTCATAATGCTTCCAAGGCTATTTGACTGTCGAGATTATGCTTTAATATAATAATACGTCATCTTAAATGACAATGATTTTGTTCAGATTAATTATTTCGTCCAACAGAAGCAGTTATTGTGACAGTATGCACAACAGCAACATAAGAAGACATGTTACCTGTGCTTCTCTCAAGATATTTTCTTATGGAGGACACAAACTCGGCACATTTTATCCCGTGCAGCTCTGACTTCCTCTAGATTTGATTCGATCAACGTATCTCGGGTGTTTTCGCAGCTGGATTTATGTGCGCTAAGCCGGTTTGGAAAGCTGGACATTTTATAGCCATAGTTATTGTATGGTATGTAAGCTAGGCCAGGTGTTATCCTACCCACTTCTCGCCTACACGCGCACACGCACACACACACACACACACACACACACACACACACACACACACACACACACACACACACACACACACACACACACACACACACACACACACACACACACACACACACACACACACACACACACACACACACACACACACACACACACCACACACACACACAACACACACACACACAACACACAACACACATTACCTCCACAGCGCCTCTCCTCCTGACTGGAGCGTGCAATCGAGATTTCTGACGAAGGAGAATAAACAGCAAAAGGCAGCAGAATTAGAGCCAAAGACCACAAACGTACAAGCGCACCCCTGTTAGCGTGACAAATGGTACCCTTGACGCAGAGTGTGGAGATGAAAGCTGCACCCAATATGGAACAGATTATCATACAAAACTCCGCCAGCTAATCACGTCTGTGGCACCTGGAGTGGTTTATGAAAAGTATCGGCTTCTCATTAAAGGAAATGAACTACAAGACGTTTTAATGAACCCTAATGGACTACCTTTCCCATTAAAGGGGATGGATGATACGGTATAAAGGCAAATGGGTAATTCTATAAAGACCTTTGAAGGGTTTTCACGACTATTACATCCCTGCTAATTGATACAGAAAGGTTACGGAGTTATGACTCAATCAAATGTTTATTCTAATCCAACAATTCATGATTCCTGAAGTGTAAGAACTGCAGGGCATTCAAAAAAAACTTGTTTATAAATATATACACACATTTCATAGCGGTTTTATTATTCGCAGTCATGCCATGTTAATAACCTAAGCATCCTTTGGTAAAAGATCAATGCTCTAAAGGTGTCTCACATTACCGGCTGTCAATAGTTTGAGCAGAAATCAATACTGATGACGTGTGTATGTTTTAAAAGGACTTTCTGAACTTTAAGTCCTTCAGAAAGAGTTCATTTAAACAACTGTTCAACTGGCTATTCGCTACCCTCCCTGGACAGTGATTGCATTCTACTTTTATCATATTTTCCATTACAATCAGAGTGTAAATGCAGTTTTTTTAAACAAGACAACACCTGCTAGAAATATCATATATTTTCAAATGTAGATAAATGAATAGACTTTGAATAAAGTCTCAAATGCTTTACGACAGGGGGTCAAACTCAAATTCAACACGGGCCACATTAGCATTATGGTTGCACTCAAAGGGCCGGTTGTAACTATATAAATATATACATATATATACAAAAGAATATATTATATTACATTAATGCCTCTGAATTGGATTATTATCGGATAGGGTAATAACTTAGTAATTAACTGCGTCTGAAAGCAGAAGTCCAGGGCAAATAATTCGCAATGCATTGTGGGACATGTCGTCTGTAAAGTGGCATGTAACCGTATAATAACGTATTATATTCTTTGGAAGCTCTTGCGGGCCACATCAAATGAAGTCGTGGGCCGGATTTGGGCCCCGTGCCTTGAGTTTGACACCCCTGCTTTACGATGATCAGGGCGTGAAGTTACTGTTTCTGTAATCTGGTGGCTTTGAGCAGAGCATATTATTTGCACGTTAATACGTCATTATCATTATTAAGGTATAGTTAAAGTTAGTCAGCAGGGGTGAAATCAATACAGTTGATCTCCTCCTATCTCTTCTTACCAGTTCTATAATATGTGATTGCATTGTTAGCAAACAACAGAGAAGCTGTGGGACACACTGTCCACACATTGTGAAGACGTGTGCATAATTAAGGGGAATTTATAACAAAGATGTTTGAAAAATAATTAAGAAAAAACCCTGAATGACCAGGTGCAAAAAGCAGCACTCGGGAGCCATTCCCTTCATTTCTTCCAACATAAAAAACGGAAAACTGCTGGTGTAAGTGCTTCTGCCCGGCCTGACAAGACTCCTTGACTCATAATGAAACTAATATAGCAGGGGGGGATGTTGAAATGAGGAGGGAGACGGCCCTTAAGTGTCGCGCTGGGGTTCACGCCCTCGTGTAATCACCTGCCGCACTCAGAGTGCTTGAGCAAGACACTTATCCCGACCGTCCCCAGGAGAGCTGCCCTGTCGCTGAACCTGACCTGAGACCAGCGAGTCCCTCAGAGCCACCGCTAACGCATTTCATTATCTCAGGACTCTAGGAAATGAGCTGAACTACCGCTGTGGGCATATGGTGGTGTTGGGAGGTGTGTGTGTGCTCAAGGTTGTGTTTTAGTCACGCACGAGTGCCCAAGATGTTCCTGAAGAAACAGAAGCGGCTGTGTGTGTGTGTGCCCAAATACCTGTACTTTCTACTTCTCTCATGTTGAACTCAAATACCTGTACTTTCTACTTCTTACATTTTGAACCCAAATACCTGTACTTTCTACTTCTCACATGTTGAACTCAAATACCTGTACTTTCTACTTCTTACATGTTGAACTCAAATACCTGTACTTTCTACTTCTTACATGTTGAACTCAAATACCTGTACTTTCTACTTCTTACATGTTGAACTCAAATACCTGTACTTTCTACTTCTTACATGTTGAACTCAAATACCTGTACTTTCTACTTCTTACATGTTGAACTCAAATACCTGTACTTTCTACTTCTTACATGTTGAACTCAAATACCTGTACTTTCTACTTCTTACATGTTGAACTCAAATACCTGTACTTTCTACTTCTTACATGTTGAACTCAAATACTTGAACTTTCTACTTCTTACACGTTGAACTCAAATACCTGTACTTTCTACTTCTTACATGTTGAACTCAAATACCTGTACTTTCTACTTCTCACATGTTGAACTCAAATACTTGAACTTTCTACTTCTTACACGTTGAACTCAAATACCTGTACTTTCTACTTCTTACATGTTGAACTCAAATACCTGTACTTCTACTTCTCACATGTTGAACTCAAATACCTGTACTTTCTACTTCTTACATGTTGAACTCAAATACCTGTACTTTCTACTTCTTACATGTTGAACTCAAATACCTGTACTTTCTACTTCTCACATGTTGAACTCAAATACCTGTACTTTCTACTTCTTACATGTTGAACTCAAATACCTGTACTTTCTACTTCTCACATGTTGAACCCAAATACCTGTACTTTCTACTTCTTACATGTTGAACTCAAATACCTGTACTTTCTACTTCTCACATGTTGAACTCAAATACCTGTACTTTCTACTTCTTACATGTTGAACTCAAATACCTGTACTTTCTACTTCTTACATGTTGAACTCAAATACCTGTACTTTCTACTTCTCACATGTTGAACTCAAATACCTGTACTTTCTACTTCTTACATGTTGAACTCAAGTACCTGTACTTTCTACTTCTCACATGTTGAACCCAAATACCTGTACTTTCTACTTCTTACATGTTGAACTCAAGTACCTGTACTTTCTACTTCTCTCATGTTGAACCCAAATACCTGTACTTTCTACTTCTTACATGTTGAACTCAAGTACCTGTACTTTCTACTTCTCACATGTTGAACTCAAATACTTGAACTTTCTACTTCTTACACGTTGAACACAAATACCTGTACTTTCTACTTCTCACATGTTGAACTCAAATACTTGAACTTTCTACTTCTTACACGTTGAACACAAATACCTGTACTTTCTACTTCTTACATGTTGAACTCAAATACCTGTACTTTCTACTTCTCACATGTTGAACTCAAATACCTGTACTTTCTACTTCTTACATGTTGAACTCAAATACCTGTACTTTCTACTTCTCACATGTTGAACCCAAATACCTGTACTTTCTACTTCTTACATGTTGAACTCAAATACCTGTACTTTCTACTTCTCACATGTTGAACTCAAATACCTGTACTTTCTACTTCTTACATGTTGAACTCAAATACCTGTACTTTCTACTTCTTACATGTTGAACTCAAATACCTGTACTTTCTACTTCTCACATGTTGAACTCAAATACCTGTACTTTCTACTTCTTACATGTTGAACTCAAGTACCTGTACTTTCTACTTCTCACATGTTGAACCCAAATACCTGTACTTTCTACTTCTTACATGTTGAACTCAAGTACCTGTACTTTCTACTTCTCTCATGTTGAACCCAAATACCTGTACTTTCTACTTCTTACATGTTGAACTCAAGTACCTGTACTTTCTACTTCTCACATGTTGAACTCAAATACTTGAACTTTCTACTTCTTACACGTTGAACACAAATACCTGTACTTTCTACTTCTCACATGTTGAACTCAAATACCTGTACTTTCTACTTCTCTCATTTCCCAAACAGCTGGTTCCTTTAGTCTGAATGTGTGTTTGGTGCGTGATCATTATTCTTTAGAGTCATTGCGTGCCTATTGATTTGAACACGATCCGTGTATCCATCACTTCCTGGTCTTCTCTAAAGAAGAGGGACCAATAGAAACGTTGTCATGTTGCCGTTGTTCAGCATGGAAACATTCATTAGCTAACAATGACATTATTGTTCTATTGATATAAAGGGAGGTCAGGTACTCTTTAAAACAGCTGCTAGCTATGGGTACTTTTTACTGAAGTACATTTCAAAGCCTTTACTTTCACTTGAGTAAAGAAGTTTAGTCAGTACTTCTACTTTCACCAGAGTATTTTTAAACACGAGTATCTGTACTTCTACTTGAGTAAAGGATGTGTGTACTTTTGCCATCTCTGTGTGTGTGTGTGTGTGTGTGTGTGTTCACCTGGTATAAAGTTAGAGTCAGGGGGGCAGGGCCGGGTCTCACTGTTGTTCCCTGAGCACTGGTTTCCGGTGGGGAACAGGACGTCGCAGTGACGGACCCTCGTCTGCGCCCCGTTGGTCTCACAGTGGGACCACTCGGACCACTTGGACCAGCTCTCTGCAAAACACAACGACAGTACGTTTAAAAAGTACTCAGATCCTCCAAAGTAGGAATAACAGAGTCTCAAGATACTAGACATGTCCAGGCAATCTTCTTGAATATACTAAGACAATTTAATAAGATTGCTATGTCATGATGTAAAGTTCATAGTGTCTACAAATACCCCATATGACACACGCTGTACAATTCAAAGTTCAACTGGCCTTTTCAGCACCTTAAGGACCCGATAATGCGTTTACCACTGATATTTATTCATTTCCCCCGTCCCTTCTACATAGATACGTTAAATGTGCTATTATAGTATATTACATTATTCTGTTATTTTTACTAAACATGTAGGAGCATTTTATTGTTGTAGATCGTCAATATGGAACCAATTTCAAATGTAGAGCGAGTACGTTAGTAGTACAGTACTGCATCATATAATTTAAACATTTCATATGCCTACAATTTGAATGTTAAATGTAACTAGTAGCTGCATGAGTAAAACAAATGTAGTGCAGTAAAAAGTTTAAGATTTGCCTCTGACACATACATTGAAATATTCAAGTACAGTACCTCAAAATCGTACTTCGTGTGTGTGTGTGTGTGTGTGTGTGCCCTCAGCTGCATTTCAGTCATGCATGAGTTTCATTCGAGTGGCCCAGAGAGAGACACTAAAGAAAATAAGCAATGAACCTGTGATGGATGGGTGGAAAAGTCAGGGCCCTGGGCTGCTTATCACTGAGGTGTGTGTGTGTGTGTGTGTGTGTGTGTGTGTACCTGGACAGGACTGTGTGTGGCACAGAGCCTCCTCAGTGTGCAGGCCCAGGCAGATGTCCCCTCCGTGCTCAGGGAGGGGGTTGCTGCAGGTTCGAGTCCTCATGTAGTGCCCTCCCCCACACGTCACCGAGCACTTTGACCACGAAGACCAGCACGACCAACTGCCGTCCACTAAAAAACAATCAATTACATTTTTATATAAACATTGTCGCTGATGGTCGACAAATCAAATGCCTTCTATATGAAATTACTAATGGAAAGAAAACATATTCTGTAAATCACTGAAGTATAACAGTTTCTCCTTTTTTCTAAAACGTTTGTGTTTCCTACGATTTATGTTCCAGGTCATTTGAAAACACATTTCCTCTGAACGTCGAGTGTTGGAAATCATTTCCAACAGCCAAGCATGACGCAGAAGTGTGAAGCAATTTGAGTGTTTTGAAGTGATAGGAAGTGTGCTTCATCCAGCTGTTACAACACAGGCTGACCCCCCCTCGAACTCAGCGCTCTCTCCTCTGATTAATAAAGATAAATGAAGCGTCCTCTGCCTGTGTGGTGCCAAGTGGCAAACACGTGAATATGAACAACAGCATACAGATGAGACGACAGACACATCTTTTTAGATTAGCTTTTTAGTAGTAGTATAAGTAGTAGTAGTAGTAGTAGTAGTAGTAGTAGTAGTAGTAATAGTAGTA
>CADEHL010001390.1:0-127500 GCA_902827135.1 Harpagifer antarcticus
AGCTGATGCCATACGTTTTGTCAGCTGAATAAGATCAGGGAAGCGTCTGGTAAAGTTTTGAAAGTCAGCTTGAATGGAAAAGCTTTTTTTACTCTGTTGCAGTAAATTACATCAACAGGCTGAGGTGCGTTACCTCGTCTTGCTGCTGAAACTTCACAGTCTCCCCGCAGATTCAATATCACTCCTCAGATGACTTCACACAAGACAGAAATTGACTCTTGAACAATCTCTACTGTTCTTCCACGTCATCGTTTCTGAGTGCCCGCTGTGCAGGGACGTATACCCAGGCAGAATATCACATTTATCAGCCTCTAAAGCAGCACCTTATTCCAACTATTTTTAAACCCGATAAAAGGGAAATAATAATGGAATCTATTACAGAAGCAGCGGGGTAATGTACTTATGTACCCATTTCTGAGCTAGAAGTTTGCTTTAATGGACGCCACCTTGTCGCCATGCCATGAAAATCACTGTTATTTGAAAATTATCCATCCTGCTGATTCCATTTGATTCCAGAGCCGCAGCAGGGCCTTTAAAGAAGCCTGTGAGCTGTGGGCTGCATTCATTGGACGAGGAGAATACAGGGAACACAAAAAGGCTTCACATGTACTCTGACTGTTGGCTACCTCTGACTGAGCCCAGTGTGGAACATGAGGTCTGATTGCACAGCGGGAACCTCTTGCATGAATGTCACCGCCTTTATGTCCGCCCCAATTTTTCTGTCTAGACATGAGTCAGAGCTTCAGTGTGTGTGTGTGCTCACCGGACAAACAAACAGGTCATTCGGTGTGTGTGATGAAGACACTCGCTGCACGAAGAGAGTCTGAAACTACGAGACGATAATACTTTAATGGTCAGATCAAGTCTGACATTTGACTTGCATCACTAACATAACAGCACAATCACTGAGAGAAAACATTTTCAATGACCCTTTAGCGTGCATTTGATGTGGGATTTAGCTCTAGAAGCTCCACCTAAGGCTGCAGCAAGGCTTCGCTCCTTGACGCAGTGAAACATTCATGTGAACACAGAAGCATTCAGAAGAGCCTGTGAGGCTTTCACTGCCTATACTCACCATTAATTGTTGCTTTCAACTAAACTCAAAGGATCCTATCTTTAAAAGGCTCAACAGGAACTGCGGTTTAATTTAAGGTGGCCCCTCTGGCCTTGGTACTGCTAACTGGTAGTGAACAACGTTTTATTTGTCTGATGGGAAAGCGATGCTCTGCTTGGTGGGCCGTAAACATCGATAAAGAAAGTCATTTTTCTTTTTAAGAGCAAGACACAGACGTCTATCATTTCTCGTCTCTCAGTTCCCTCAGAAGTGAATCAACGCTGTCTAAACTCGTCCGTTATTCAGACAATATGGTCACTTATAATCAAATATTCACATTGAGAGGCGAGATTAATCCCCTTGGGAATGTGCCATTGTAGCGTAGAAATTATTTAACTTGCGACAAATCAATATGACGGGTGTTTGCTGCAAACCTTTAAAAGAGAAACTGTTGGACGGACATGTAAGGTAAATATGAAGCTAAAGCAAGGGACTAAAGGAGCTTTAATGTTGCTAAGTGGATTTGACCTTGGTAGCGAACCAGGCTAGCTGTGGGATGGATGTCTTTATGCTAAGCTATGCTAATCGTCTCATTGCTGCAAAATCATATTAACAAACACATCTTATATCTAATTTTCCGTAACTAAAACAGTGAACATTTTCCCGATATGTCGACCTGTGCAGTCTATTTGTCCCGTGATCCTCATCCTGTGTGTGCTCCTCTGGTTGGTCGAGGTGTGGAGGCGAGCAGACAGGAAGGAGTGATGGGAAAATCAAAGTGTGAAAGACAGTTAATGAAACGGTGACCTTCAGGTCATGTGTTCTCGTGCGCGTCAGAGATTTATTATTGGGCTTTTTCGGCATACACTAACCGCCGCCATCACAAAGGCCACAGCATGATATACACACACACACACACACACACACACACACACACCAACACACACACTTCATGATTCCTGAGGTCCCACTCAGAGGACGCTGTGCTTGTAAATGTCTCTCGCTGCGACCCTTGACCTTTTTGATGCTCCAGCTTCTGAATTTCAATCAGGTGAGTTCCTTCCCCTGCTCCATCAATCATCCCCCCTCCCCTCCTTGATCAATCGATCCAATCAATTACGTGGATTGATAAAATGATGGATGAACTAAATAAATGTGTGTTCTCAGCACACGTGTGTAATATTTGATTACTTACCAGGTTACTTCAAGCTGTACGGTGAATAATAAATACTATACACACACACATACCATGTATACATCACTTCAGGGGACATTACATTGACTTACATGCATTTCCTGGAGACTTATCCTAACCTTAACCATAACCAACACATGCCTAACCCTAACCCTTAACTTTACCCTAACCCTAACCCCTAACCCTAACCAAGTCTTCACCCTAAAATTAATGATTCCCTCCAATTTGTCCCCATAAGGGAGGCGAGTCCCCACACATGACTGTGTAAACAGATTTAGGTCCCCACAAGTATAGTAATGCTAGGCCACACACACACGCACGCACGCACACGCACGCACGCACGCACGCACGCACACACACACACACACACACACTATTCATAAAGCTCCACTAAGAGTGTAATCTTCTGCAGCTTACCCTTTGCAATAGAAAATGCTCACTTTAAAGCCGGGGTCAGACGGTAAGTCGCCCTCCAGCTGCCGATCGGAATTGATCTCATTAATATCTATAACGTCATATAAACTCGTCTATTACCAGCGTTCAGGGAGCTCTATGCAAGTCAATGGGGACTCCCTGTTAGTTAGCCAAGGGGTCCTGGTGTGTGAGGTGCTCCGCGGATTGGTCCATTTGAGCCAATCCGGTCATTTGTTGTTGATCTGGGTGTTCACACGTCACAGAACCCAGGAAGCAAACAATGGAGAAAGAGAAATGTCCAACGAGGCGTTCTAGGGCAGCACAGAGGTCTATTCTGTGTTAGAGTTTTACTCGCTACAGGGTGTACTTTGAGGGTTAGTGACTCTGCAGACCGTTTAAAAGCTACATAACACAAGGGGACGGGTAATAACCAGAAAAGCATGACATGGGACCTTTAAGGTCTGAAAACAAATTAAAAGATGGATTTAATTTAATTTAACATTTGTATTCTTCCTCAAGGCTGAAGAGTTTTCTTGTTGTCACTGCCTTTTATTAAATCAAATTATTCATGTCCTACACTGCACTGCAACATTGTTATTGTACACTGAACAAAAATATAAATTCAACACTTTTGTCTTTGCTCCCATTTCTCATGAGATGAACTCAAAGATCTAAAACATTTTCTATATGAAGAGAACACCTCTCCAACGTGCCAGACGCCATCGAATGTGAGCATTTGCCCACTCAAGTCGGTTACGACGACGAACCGGAGTCAGGTCGAGACCCCAATGAGGACGACGAGCATGCAGATGAGCTTCCCTGAGACGGTTTCTGACAGCAGAAATTCCTTGGTTATGCAAACCGATTGTTGCAGCAGCTGTCCGAGTGGCTGGTCTCAGACGATCTTGGAGGTGCACTTGCTGGATGTGGAGGTCCTGGGCTGGTGTGGTTACACGTGGTCTGCGGTTGTGAGGCCGGTTGGATGTACTGCCAAATTCTCTGAAACGCCTTTGGAGACGGCTTATGGTAGAGAATGAACATTCAATTCACGGGCAACAGCTCTGGTGGGCATTCCTGCTGTCAGCATGCCAATTGCACGCTCCCTCAAAACTTGCGACATCTGTGGCATTGTGCTGTGTGATAAAACTGAACGTTTCAGAGTGGCCTTTTATTGTGGCCAGCCTAAGGCACACCTGTGCAATAATCATGCTGTCTAATCAGCATCTTGATATGCCACGCCTGTGAGGTGGGATGGATTATCTCGGCAAAGGAGAAGTGCTCACTATCACACATTCTTTCAGATTTGTGAACAGTATTTGAGAGAAATGGTTATTTTGTGTTTATAGAAAATGATTTAGATCTTTGAGTTCATCTCATGAAAAATGGGAGCAAAAACAAAAGTGTTGCATTTATATTTTTCTTCAGTGTATTTCAAACCCCCCTCACTCACTGGGATGGGCCGGAGAATCGGAGCAGCGGGAGCGGTACTGCAGTCGCTTTACCGCACCGTTGTGACGAAAAGGGAGCGGAGCCAGAAGGCAAAGCTCTCTGTCTACCGGGCCATTTCCCTTCCTACCCTCACCTATGGTCATGAAGGATGGGTCAGGACCGAAAGAACGAGATCGTGGATACAAGCGGTCGAGATGGGTTTTCTCCGCAGGGTGGCTGGTGTCTCCCTTAGGGATAAGGTGAGAAGTTCGGTCATCCGGGAGGGACTCGGAGTTGAACCGCTCCTCCTTCGCGTCGAAAGGAGCCAGTTGAGGTGGTTCGGGCACCTAGTTAGGATGCCACCTGGGCGCCTCCCTAGGGAGGTGTTCCAGGCACGTCCAGCTGGGAAGAGACCAAGGGGTAGACCTAGGACCAGGTGGAGGGATTATATCTCTTCTCTGGCCTGGGAGCGCCTTGGGACCCCCCAGTCAGAGCTGGTTGATGAGGGGAAAGGAACGTTTGGGGCTCTCTGCTGGAACTGATACCCCCGAGACCCGACCACGGATAAGCGGGAGAAGATGGATGGATGGTATTTCAAACCAGTATTATTGCCTTTTAGCTTGTTTTACTTTAAATTCTCTTGGTTCTGTGCAGACTTTTATTAATGTACTTAAATGCCAAAGCACCAATGGGCATTATATGTTTTAATATGTGTGTAAAGCACTTTAAATGGTGTTGAAATGTGCTGTATAAAAACACCTAATATCTCATCTAATAACTCAATGCAACTTGCTGTTTTTTTTAAACCGCTCTCCAGCTCATCAAAAAGCAAATCACTCATCATCCGAATATCCAAACCATGTGTGGCACCTGTGGAACAAACCAAACCCAAAAGCATCGTTTACAGAAGTTATTTTCAAAATGCCTCCAGAATTAAAAAGCAGCAGCTTGCAAACAGCAGCTCATCACATTCCTTTCAAAAATATGCTCACAGTGCGGCGACAGTAATTCACTCTGACAGCCCGACATAAAAAGAATCATTAGGAATTTGTTCTGGTAAAGAATGACTAAACCGATGATGAGTAGGCGCTGGGTTCGGCTGCGACCTTTATTTAGAAAGCACTGCGAATGAAAAGGGGACTAGCAGAAGTGTCAGGAGATGCATAACACTATGTTTTATTAATAAGACACCAGACTACGTCTCCTTTGAGCTCTGCCTCGTCCCCTCAGTGTGAGCGGCTGACTGTAATGTATGTTAAACAGCGTATGAATGAATCTGTGTGTGGCAATATTCCAGGACACAAAAACTCAATTTCCCAGCGGCCTCATTTCCTCTCGCTGCTCGGCGGTGACATTTAAATAAGCACCTGATTAATAATCTCCGCCAAAGTGGTTGATCAAGCTAATGGAAGGCGGCCATTAATCACACTGTAGCTGGAGCTGTGGAGACGGGAAGAGAGATGGGGAGGAGAAGGAAACATTTCCACACTTTGATTACTTCCAGCTCTTTCAATCACAACTAAAGCACCATTTTGGCAGAGGTGATTGTCTCTGTCATTTTCTTTCACAGAGCGCTATTGAGTCTGCAGTTCCAATCTAGCAGGTCGGCAGGCTTTCAGCTTCAGAAACAAGCACACATTCAGAGGTGGGAGTAAAGGTAGATTGTAAAAAATACTTTGTTACAAGTAAAAGTCCTACATTTAAAACCATAATCAGGTAAAAGTACAAAGGAATTGGCATCAACTCAAAGTTAGTGCAATTCACAATTTTTCTTACTTAACAATTAAGTTATTTACAATATGTTAAGGTTACAGGCTCCTTCAATATTTATACATTCACTTAAATGTTGTTACGATACTGCTACTTGTATTCTGGTTTGCATATTTCTTTCCTGTATCGTCTAAATAATGTGTGCTTTCCTTTATCTAATATATCAGTCTAAACTTTTATAGACGTTCACCTTTTATCTGCACTGTATCTTTGCTGCTGTAATGATGTTATTTTCCCTGTTGTCAAATCCCTATTCTAAGGGGAAGCATGACGGTGCCTTTTCCTTTCAATTTCTGGCTTTGTGTTTCTTCACCTCTTACTCATTTAATATTTAGGAGAGTGCATTTACGTAGTTACGTTCTGCCTCTCTTCCTCTGTTTCTGGCTATTCTTTTCATACCCTTGTTTCTCTGAGAAGAGAAGAAATACTATTCTAAAAGGAGCTGACACATGGTGTCTCTTCACTTGTACACTTGAGGGGTCAGAGTTCATATGGTGAGGGATTCCATGAGCGATATGCGCCGGCCTGTGCCTTTACCTTGGACTTCTAATAGAACTGCTCGGGTCTTGATAGATTGAGTGGGGAAGTTCATGAGATCTTTCTAGAGGGTTATCAAGAATAACTTGTATCCAATGACCTTTTCCCTCTCTGTCTGTGTCTGTGTATTCTCTTGTTCCGATTAACCCAGCCAAATCTTTCTTCTTGTTTTGTATCTCTATCTACGCCGGGATACGGAGTCGAGGCTGATCCTCTTGCTGTAGTCCTGTGTCTTGGATCCTCTATCCTGAGTTCTGGATTAAGTCGTGGACTTCGGGTCGTGGCTGAACCTGTCTCTGCGGTCCTGCCTTGGGTCTCGTCATGCTGCTTCCCTGATGGCTTCCTCAGGATTGTAGCTGTCATCCTCGTGGATTCATCTTCTCATTACAGACACATGCATTTCCTAACATTCGGTCTATATGCTGTGAAATGTATTATCTCTTGGATTTACACACGGCATCTATTGCACGTCTGTCCGTCCTGGGAGAGGGATCCCTCCTCTGTTGCTCTCCCTGAGGTTTCTCCCATGTTCCTTTTAAACTGTGGGTTTCCTCTGGAAGTGTTTCCTTGTACGATGTGAGGGTCTAAGGACAGAGGGTCTAAGGATAGAGGGTGTAAGGACAGAGGGTGTAAGGACAGAGGGTCTAAGGACAGAGGGTCTAAGGACAGAGGGTGTAAGGACAGAGGGTCTAAGGACAGAGGGTGTAAGGACAGAGGGTCTAAGGACAGAGGGTGTAAGGACAGAGGGTCTAAGGACAGAGGGTGTAAGGACAGAGGGTCTAAGGACAGAGGGTGTCGTATTCTCATACTGATATTCTGAACAATCTGTGCTGTTGTATTTGCTGTAAAGTGTCTCTACTGTAGGCTATTTTTATTATATGTACAGCACTTTGGCTCGACCAAACATCGTTTATAAATGTGCTATATAAATAAAACTTGATTTGATTTGACCATTCAATATCATATTATATAACTGGATTGTGATTATTAAAGCAGTACAGCTTGTAAAGTCATAGCTAATTTGATCTGATTTATATATACTGTTCCTATTTACAATATAGTATGGTAATTTATTAATTGATTCATAGTGTATGAGCTAAAACTCAAGATGTATAGAGTAAAAAGTGCAATATTGGCTTCCAAAATGCAGTGGAGAGGAAGTAACAAGTCGCATAAAATGAAAATACTCAGTTAAAATACTTAACATAAATGCAATACTTTAGTGACGGTACTTTATATATTTCCCATCACTGCACACAGGCTACACAACAACAACAGCCTGAGCAAACAAAAGGTATAAAAACATCTGGGTATTTTCTGCTGTGAAGATTAGTAATCCCACAGGACGGAGCTTTGCTGACCCTGCTGAGGATTCACACAGCCTGGGTGTCATGGCCGCTGAGCTGGGCCTCTGCCCGGACAGAGATTAGTGGCGGTGTGTATCGCACAACACCACACGCACGCACACACGCACACGCACACACACACACACACACAACAAACACACACACACACACACACACACACACAACAAACACACACACACACACACACACACACACACACACACATACCATGTATACATCACTTCAGGGGACATTACATTGACTTACATGCATTTCCTGGAGACTTATCCTAACCTTAACCAAAACCAACACATGCCTAACCCTAACCCTAACCCTAACCAAGTCTTCACCCTCATGGGGACCTCCAATTTGTCCCCATAAGGGAGGCGAGTCCCCACACTATGTAAACAGATTTAGGTCCCCACAAGTATAGTAATGCTAGGCCACACATACACACACACACACACACACACACACACACACACACACACACACACACACACACACACACACATACACCAGCAAACACACAACAAACACACACACACACCAGCAACAGCAAACACACACCAAACACACACACACCAGCAACACCAAACACACACACAGCAGCAAACACACCAAACACACACACACACACCACACACACACACACACACACACACACACACACATACACAAACAGCAGCAAACACACTAAACCTGTCTGCAGAGGAACGGAGTGTGTGCTTCGTGTTCGTTGCACAAACTGACAATGTTTCTGTTGTTTATGCAGGGAAGCTTAACTCTTTTCAAACAGGCATTAATGCAGCCTGCCCTTGGATCGCCCTGTATTTATCAAAGCAGCCGCCAACACTAAAACACACGGAGTGCAAAACATGGTGCCATTCACATACTTTACAAACCCCAGGCTTGACAAACACACAACACAGAAAGACTCTCATGGTGCTGTTTACTCAGTTTGGTTCATGGCTTTGTTTGCGGTGCGGAAGCTGAGAGAAACTGGCGTCTTTTCAGAAACAATGAGGTTGTTTTTTGGCAAGTTATGATCACGTCCTGTGTGAAAACAACCATGACAAAAATGATGAATTGTGGAAGTGTGTAAAGATCTAACATTTCAGAATAACCGTTAACATCATCCGTGTGAAATGTGGAATATATCATATGTTAATAATATGGTAAATGTCTTGTATTTCTATAGCGCGTTCCCAGTCTTTCAGCCCCTCAAAGCTCTTTACACATACTAGTCATAATTAATCCATTCACACACATCCATGCAAAGGCAAAGGCTGGCATACACCTGCTCAGGGAGACTAACACACTCACACACACTCACACTCACACACACTCACACACACACACACACACACACACACACACACACACACACACACACACACACACACACACACACACACACACACACACACACACACACACACACACACACACACACACACACACTCACACACTGCTGGGAGTAATTTGGGGTTTGCCTATGAACCACAGACCAGCAATAGTCTCTTATGGTGGAATATAAGTGTGCAGGTAAGACGGTTAAAGTGGGTAAACCTTGGGAAAGCTGCAGAATATTCCCCAGACCTATCTTAACCATCAAAGGGTAAAAGAGGTCCTTTTCAAGGCACTTAACCCCAATACTGTGTGTCCCACTGCTGGTGTTCAGTATGCAGACATATGAGTTCAAGGGACTAACTGATGCAGCACTTCAGGTTCAGATCGATTTCAAGAACTTGTGTGTGTGTGTGTGTGTGTGTGTGGTGTGTGTGTGTGTGTGTGTGTGTGTGTATGGCCTAGCATTACTATACTTGTGGGGACCTAAATCTGTTTACACAGTCACGTGTGGGGACTCGCCTCCCTTATGGGGACAAATTGGAGGTCCCCATAAGGGGAATCATTCATTTTAGGGTGAATACTTGGTTAGGGTTAGGGTTAGGGTTAGGTTAAGGTTTAGGGTAAGGATTAGGGTAAAGGTTAGGGTTAGGGTAAGGTTTAGGGTTAGGGTTAGGCATGTGTTGGTTATGGTTAAGGTTAGAATAAGTCTCCAGGAAATGCATGTAAATCAATGTAATGTCCCCTGAAGTGATGTATACATGGTATGTGTGTGTGTGTGTGTGTGTGTGTGTGTGTGTGTGTGTGTGTGTGTGTGTGTGTGTGTGTGTGAACTGCAGCTTCATGTGATACATTATTGATCTCCATAAGGGCGGCAGTTATAGAACAGGATAGAGTGTCAGGTTCAAGGACGAGCAACATCATGACACCTCAGGGTCATCTGGTTCATGTTTGACATAAAACCAGTGGATTATACTCTGTCGGACCCCAATGGTGCTGTACAAGGACATAAGGAATACATTCATGAATTAAAATCAAGTATATTTATGAAATTAAAGAATTAAACAAACATGTGAATAAGTTAAACACGATGGATGCAAATTATGATGATGCAAACTTGACATAGCTGTTTTTCCTTGTGTATGTGTGTGTGTGTGTGTGTGTGTGTGTGTGTGTGTGTGTGTGTGCGTGTGCATGTGTGTGTGTGTGTGTGTAACCATAACAACCCCTCTAGCCTGCAGAGATAGAGCGAAGACATTTTACAAAATTGTTTTTCTTTCAAGAGTTCTTTTTTTCACAAAAGTTAATATCCATAATTTCATGTTATTGGATGTGTCTCTTAAAATTAAACGTTGTTTGTTGAAATGTCGGACACAAGTGGAATCCTATTAAATTTAAGATTACATAACAAACATATTTGACAAGCGTTGGATGATGAAAAATATGTTTTGTGAAATAAAATAGCTGCTTTGAGAGCTTTCAGACGCACAGAGACCTTTCTGCCTGAGCAGGTGATTTTGAACACATATATTAGCATACCGCATATGCCAATTTAATACATCCCAATTTTAAATATGACATTCAACTGTGTGAATCTACTACAGATATGCCATTTTAATGAATGCACATATATTATATTTCCATATGGGAACAATAAATTGCGTTCTGAAACCTCTCTGATGTGGTTTAATGTGTTTTAATTGCGTTCACTTACTCCCTTAATTAGATTTGATTTCATTGACTTAAAGGTCACGCTCCTCTCCAGCCCGTTGAGCACGTTGGCGTCGCCGGAGAAAACCTCTTATTTGTTGAATGAATCTGCTCATTTGTCCAATAATCCATCTCTCTGTGTTTTGTTCCTGTAACATTTCTGCTTTGACAGGATGGAACAAACTGCAGTGACACATGGAATAAAAGTGTCCATTAAGATGCTTGCTTTGAAGGAGAGCAGGAAGTCACTTAATTTCAAAACGTTTTACTCAGTGATGGATTTCAGAATCTGTGTGTGTGTGTGTGTGTGTGTGTGTGTGTGTGTGTGTGTGTGTGTGTGTGTGTGAGAGAGAGAGCTCTTGGTCAAACTGTTAACTGCTTTTCCCCCTTTGTTCCTCCCATAATACCTCTGGGAAAACAATAACAAGGACACAAAGCAATGCTACTCCAGCACCTTGTGAACAATGTACCCCCAGTATATATATGCGTGTGTGTGTGTGTGTGTGGGTGTGTGAGTCTGTGTGTGTGTGGCATCGCGTTACTATACTTGTGGGGACCTAAATCTGTCTACACAGTCATGTGTGGGGACTCGCCTCCCTTATGGGGACAAATTGGAGGTCCCCATAAGGGGAATCATTCATTTTAGGGTGAAGAATAGGTAAGGGTAAGGGTAAGGGTAAGGGTTAGGGTTAGGCATGTGTTGGTTATGGTTAAGGTTAGGATAAGTCTCCAGGAAATGCATGTAAGTCAATGTAATGTCCCCTGAAGTGATGTATACATGGTATGTGTGTGTGTGTGTTCTGGTATACTGCAGTGGTGTAGTTGTGTCATGGTTGGTGTGCATGCTGCGGAGCTTTCAACTATGTCACTGTTGGGTCGTTTTATTTGTAACACTGCATCAATAGGACATGCCATAGGTCATGTTCCTCCATGCAGAGGAAGAAGCAGCTTGCTTGTTAGGAGATTCAAAGATGCCGGCAGATGTTCTGGTAACAGTGTTATGATGAATGGCTGTGAAACCCTGTGGTTCAGGCTGCTGGTAAAGTGTTGTTAACTAATGCTTCCTCTGAGTCATCGTCTCCATCTACGGATGCTTCTTTCCTCCTGGTGTCATATTTGGCAGACAGTGACTTATAATTTAATAATGTGCTTTTGTGTTGGCTTTGTAGCTGTGCATGTGGACGATTAGCTAGCTAGCTCACAGGTTAGTGAATGACAGCAAGATAAAGGACTTGTGTTCCTTGTAGATATCTGAGAAATAGCGCTTCATCTGACCAATAGCACAAAAGGAGACACTGCCTTAAAGGCTAAACTCAGGGAACTAACTTCTCATGTGCATCATTTAAGCCAGTGCTTCTCAAAGTGTGGTCCGTCCGTGAGCGTCCCCTAGTGGTCCGTGAGTATATTGGTAAAATTTCACATTTTAAATAAATTAATTAATTAAAGTTTTCCGCACTCTCGCGGGAATATCTCCGCAATGGAGCGAGCTTAAGTTTCACTTTCGATTGCATGATATAGCCCAGATAAACACCTTCATCACACATGTTGCCACTTGTTTGTACCATTTTCAGGCGATTTGTAAAAAACGATGTGTTTTTGGATATTTGTGGAGTTAGGTGGTCCGCGAGTGTTTTTGTATTGGTTAAGTGGTCCTTGGTATAAAAAAGTTTGAGAAACACTGAAGCGAACGCCACATGTAGCCATTAAAGTCTGTTTTCAGGCTTCTGCATATGTGCTCATTTAAATAAAGCCTAGGTGCAAAATTAGATAAATTGCCTCAAGTGACGTCAGCCTTGATTGGAGCTAAAAAAGAGGATTTCTCTTCTTCTGCATAAATTCTGACACTGTTATTGTTAAACTGTCCATCGTGCGTCCGACATCATTTTATAAGTGTACCGCTCAATCTGTGAAATACTGTTTTAGTGCCATATATTTGATATCTGCATAAAAGCACCACTACACTGTTTATGCAGCTTCATCATACTGCGATCCACATTTAGAGTGCATTTGAGTGTGTGTGTGTGTGTGTGTGTGTGTGTGTGTTTATAAAAAGCAGTGATGGTGCAGACGGGAACCCATTCCTGATGGAGCAGTTAGTCGTCCCGCGGCATCACAGGTGTTTCTATCTAAGTGACGCCCCAATGTCAGACACATTCCAACCCCTTTCCATTTGGGCAACCATGCAATAAATCAACCCAACATCGTCACTCCGCCACTCATTACTGCACCAAGAGAGACTGCAGGCGCAGAGAGGGGGGGGGCGCAGGGACATAAAGGGACAGAGCGAGGACACTTCTGCTGATCTGCAAACAATGCAGCCCCAGGAAAGGTAATTTGAGAGTCTGATTGCTTTCTAGAGATAGTGTTTCATTTCGCTGTCATGGAATTATGAGAGGTGGCAGACTCCTGTTTCAATTTTCACTGCGTCTGCTCCTGATGGCCCGGGGGGGAATCAATGGCTCACAGACTTTTCTACACCAACAACGGGGTTCAATTTGACCCGGTGGGGTGATAAAGTGCAGCCAAGCACACTTTAGCTAGCACAAACACAAGTGGATTTAAGAGAGGAAGGCAGAACTAATTATTTGCAGCGTTAGCAATATGGTAACATGCTTTAGGATTAGAATGTGATTTCAGGGGGAAATCGAGTGTTATATTAGCCTTTAAATAGAGTGAGTCAGCAGAGGCAAATAAAAGACAGAAGCGTTTCAATCTGCGGAGAGAAAGACGGGCGGGGAGAGATTATCGGAGACAGATTAAGAAACAGGGAGGGCGAGGATGCAGATTGAGAGTTTGGCCTCAGAGCTCCACACTTTCTTCCATCACTTAAGTGCCCACATATTGTTGAAGAGAAAAAGGTTTTACAGCAGCATTAAGAATATGTGTGCACAGCAACATGAGACAGAAGCAGAGGAAGGTGTAACACCTGCACTGCTGGTAACAATCAAAGCTGTCAGCTGTGATGGAAACCTCTCAAACATTCACTTTCCCTGTGAGAATATAATCTCTAGAACAATGCAACAGCTTCTTAAAGGTAGTGAAGTGTACTGCAGTGGTGACGCATTTCCTTTGAGGAGAAACCCAAGAGAGGGAGAACTTTAGGAAACACAACATGTTATCCAAAACGTGTTTAATAGTCTAATAGAGACAGTATTCATAAGTAATGTTGCACCCATGGTGAATCAGTAATCTTTTGGACAGTTCACTACAAAAGGCAAACTAGTTCACTACAAAAGGCAAAATGTAATTGTAACATTTAAAGGGAAACTTCACTTACCACGAGTCAACTAACTAAGATGGGAGGTGTTACCTTTAACATATTACGAAGTGAAAATACTTTGTACATTGTAATGTTCGTGGTTCAGATGTGTATTCCTAGGCTTGGGCCTCTGATAGGAGTTTAATTTACCCTAAAGAAATGTGGGAAATATGCTTTCAAGTTGCATCATGGGAAGTGTAGGATCAAGTTATTACAGAGCTTTACTCTTTGGGAGTAAACGCAGCATATCTTGGACTCTAATGAATTGAGTTTGGCCACTCGTTTCTTTATAAACCAACTGTTGTATGACCTCTCTTTCTATTTAAGGTGCTAGAGAGGTATCATACTACTGTGACCCAAAATGACGCGACCAGGGAGACTGAACCAAAAGGTGAACTAGTAACTTTGTGAATTGTGAATCCAAGAACAGAGGAGAAAGACGTGTGGCTTCATTACTGCAAATGACCCCTAAGTATACAATTGTGCAGAAGCCTGAGGTAATGAATCCAACTGCCCCCATTGTTGTATATTGTATGTATACATGTACAGCAAAACAGGACTATCATCTGTGTGCAGTTTGCAGACTTGGAAACCGTTTAAAAGTTTAACAATAATCCCGACTGACTGCATGTTAGGATGCTTCTCTCTTCCTCTCAGCAGCCCCTCACAAATCATTACCACCACACTGTCTCCTCACTCTGTCTCCAAGGAGATGCAGCTTCTTTAACTCTGACCTCTCTGACCACACAAACAAGAAGCCGGAGAGGAAAGACGAAGCGAAGCGGCTTTTCTCTGACATGCAAACCCACAAACTTCGAGCTGCTGTCTCCTCCACTTTGACCCCTGTCTACGAGGGTAAGGCGGGTGTTAAATGGTCTGGATCACAATGGAAATATTTAGTGGTGGGCTACCTTGGGTGAGGTCTGACTGAGCCTCTCTCCACTGAAACCAGAGGATAATCCATCTGCTGGTGTCTCTCCAAGCACTATTGGAAACAGTATGAGGACACATGAGGCCATTTTGACCCTTTTGTTACATCATTCCACTCTGATAGAACTGAAATGGATTAAATGTCCTCTTTTATGTAAGGTATTTTTACATAATCCTTTCATTCATGACAATAAAAGTAGGTTTGGTCAGTTTAAATTGGATTTGTTGGATTCATTTCCTCCCTGCAAAAGCTCATAAAAAAGTAATATACTTTACAATGCCGTCTTTCTTTTACGTCGTCTCCTCCCGACACTTTCTAAAAAACACTCCTCCTGCTAAATGTAGCCAACCAATCCTGATGGAGCATTACAGGCAGAACATATTTACGCCAGTCAGCAAATTATTCTTGGAGAGAGAGACTGACGAGTATGGCTTCACGCCGACCAGAACGCTCATTTCATTTGACATTATTTGGGGTCAAACAAAATCACTTTGTCTCACATGGGTGTGTCCCAGTCAAAAGCCCAGCGGATCCCAGTGGCTGGGGGTGTTGCCAAATTGCTAGAGGGCGTTGCTAAATTTCCCCATTTGTTCAATTACAGGATTTAACCATGAGATGGTTCATTCACAAATACACAAAGACAACTGGGTGTTGTAGAACTTAGTCTGTTTGCAATGTTTGCAGCTCTGCAGTTGTGTGTGTTGAATACTGTAGCATTTAATCACTTATTTGTTATGGTTTCCACGAGCTACTATAATGAAAACACATCAGTTTTAGATCAAATAAAGTATATAGTTTGCTTTATGCAGTATATTTTTTGTAATATTGTTGGGGCGTTTTTAAACAGTACAGTAGATTGAAGTAAATCAACTTATACATTAAGATACGATAAGATGGACCTTTATTAACCCCGTGGGGAAATGCAGTAGTTCAAACAGCAACAGCAACATTAACCCCATTATAGCAGATGCCACATTGAATGGATGAACACATTTATGCATCAATAATTACAACAGAGTATTTCTAAATACAAGTTGTAAAAATACTTATATGTATTTAATATTAATAACATAATGATTACTTTCAGATGATAATACTTTTCGGGGTTAGGTCCGGTCTGACAGCGCTTAGCTCTCTGCTGCAGAGAAGATCACTGCTCTAGACAAAGTCAAACATCCAAACGGAATAAATATAATTAATTATGATGAATACGTTAAGTCTTTTTCATTGTTTTTCACTTTTATTAAATGTTTGATATTTCCGGCACAGACCCTTTCATACTCTGACCTGAGTTTCAACAGTCACATTAAAACAGTTACTAAATCAGCCTACTATCACATAAAGAACATATCTAGGATTAAAAGACTAATGTCACAGCAGGATTTGGAAAAACTTGTCCATGCTTTTATCTTCAGTAGACTGGACTACTGCAATGGTGTCTTCACAGGTCTCACTAAAAAATCTATTAGAAAGCTGCAGCTGATTCAGAACGCCGCTGCTCGAGTCCTCACTGACACTAAGAAAGTGGATCACATCACTCCTGTTCTGAAGTCTTTACACTGGCTTCCTGTGTGTCAAAGAATAGATTTCAAAATACTGCTGCTGGTTTATAAAGCACTGAATGGTTTAGACCCAAAATACATTTCTGACCTCCTGCTAAATGATGAACCATCCAGATCTCTCATGTCTTCAGGGACTGGTCAGCTTTCTGTCCCCAGAGTCAGAACTAAACATGGAGAAGCAGCGTTCAGTTATTATGCTCCATCTGGAACAAACTCCCAGAAACCTGCAGGTCCGCTGCAACTCTGACTACTTTTAAATCCAGCAAGAAGACTTTTCTTTTTGCCGCTGCTTTTAATTGAACTATTCATATCTTAAACTGCACTGTAACTTTTATATTAATGTTTGTTTTATTATCTTTTCTTTTTAATAACTTCGTCAACGAAAACTGACGAAAAATGTTCGTCAACAACCTTTTTTACATGACTAAGACGAGACGATGACGAGCTAAAAATAGATTCTTGATAACGAAAACTATGACGAAATGTATATTTAGTTTTCGTTGACGAGAGGAGATGGGACTAAGGTGTTAATGGTGGACTATCGGACATTCAAAATGCAGCATATTTTCCCCCAAGTGTCCATCTTGTCTGTCAAAATGTATCTTACGTTTCTAACTTGCAATATCATTATTTCCGCTCTCTTCACTCCAGAAGAGCGATCTCCCTGTGTCTCTCTGTGTGCGGGGGGCGGGGCCTAACAGACATGCTGCAGCGGACACAGAGATCCGCCGGGGACGGAGCGTTCAGAGAGTATAGAGACACATTTTGACTAAAAGTTGACTAAAATGTAATTTTTCATCGACTAAAAGTTGACTAAAACGTTTTGAGTTTTCGTCGACTAAAACTAGACTAAAACTACGAAGGATAGGAATGACTAAAATGTGACTAAAACTAATAACCATTTTCGTCTAAAGACTAAATCAAAAACAGCTGCCAAAATTAACACTGAAATATGCGAACGCAAGCCTACAGACTGGGGGTTGGGAGATCACAGGGGGGGGGGGGGGGAGCTGTGGGATGTGACCACCCCCCTTGGGAGACTTACTCCACACATTCCGATGGCCAATTAGTTTTAAACAAAGAGTTTGCAGCATACAGCACAGGCAACATGGGGGGTGGGGGCTTCTCAAAAAAATGTTGTGTCAGTTTTACGTCGCCACTTCCATTCACATTTTTCATCATTGTTCCACAATGTTTATCATGAAATGAATATCCATATATTTTAGACTATACTTGCACTGCTTACCGTTTTTCATACTTTATATATCTTAGCATATTCATACACACTGTTCATACTGCTCACAGGCTGCTGTGTATTCATACCCAAGCTCACTGTTTATTCATCATTCAATTAATTCTATATTTTATTCTGTAGATTGTGTTACTTTTCACTTTACTGCTTAGAAGCTAAACTGCATTTTGTTGTCTCAGTACCTGGAATCTGTGCAATAACAATAAAGCAGGCATCTTTATTGTAGCCTCAACAATCAAGTTCTAAGTAGTGCAATATGAAATAAAAACTAAAAGAATCTGTGCTGTTGTATTTGCTGTAAAGTGTCTATACTGTAGGCTATTTTTATGATATGTACAGCACTTTGGCTCCACCACAAATCGTTTATAAATATGCTATATAAATAGAACTTGATTTGATTTGAAAAACAACTACACTCTTTTGGCAGTGTTGTGGAGCCGAGAGAGTCGGAGGCGGGGTATCAAAGGTACAAGCTAGACTTTTATTTAGCATCTGAAAGCCATCGTACACAACTTCAAGTGTGAAATCGCATGAAATTGCCAGGTAGGTAATCACCCACAGTGGTTAATGACAGGTGAGTGCTTTCCTCGCTGCATCAAACCATGGCCATTACATCCAAATAACTAAATGCAATCTAGAGAAAGAGAGAGCTGGAGTCACACACTAACAGAAATCTAATGTCTGCACGCTGAAAAGTGCATTTACTCTTGCAAACTCTACGTTTTACTGTTCCAAAGAAGTCCCAGCAGAGCAGGCAGAGGGTAATGGAGGGTGACCGCAGGGTTGGACTTCATTTCGACCACAATTTAGGAACAATAAACAGCCGAATTGAAGTGGGGTTGGCTTTAGAAATCCATACGCTTCAATCATTTGAACCTCTCTATTATTAGAGCTTTCTTTTTTTTATATTACAAATGACAGTTTCACCAAAAGACTTGATTGTCAAAGTGTTGGTTTCTTTCTTGTTTCACCTCCTTTACACTTCCGCTGTACGTTCAAAATGACAACAAATACTAAAGCAAGCATCCACCATGCCTTTACATTCACTTGAAATGATTACTGTATGCTAAACATGCACTGAGAGCCAATACAGGCAACACATCATCTTTAAGGAATACCTATTATAGTGTACTTTGCCTACTTTGACATGCTTTAACTGATTGGTCAACTGCTTACTAGCGCTGCTCGATAATGGCAAAAATCATAATCTCGATTATTTGGGGCAATAATTGATATCACGATTATTAAAAACGATTATCCATTTACTTTGAAAACATCAATTTATTGAAAAAGAAAAAGATGAAGTATCTTTTTAACAGTTGATTACCCTGAACTTTAAGTTTAATTCAATTGAAAAACCAATTAAAAAAATTAATTATTTTTAAATAATAATTTTTTTTTTTTTTTAAATCGTTTTATTTCGATTATGTTGTTTCCATAATCGCTGCAAGCCAAAATCGTAATTGCGATTAAAACACGATTAATTGAGCAGCCTTACCGCTTACTGAAGTCCCTCCCTTTAGCCTTTAATGTGCAATGTGTTGGAGCCCTAGCCACACAAACATCTCACACCACAGGAAACACCCCAAAAGCACAATAGGGCTTCTTTAACATGTAGAAGCTGCAGAATATATCAAACTCTTTCTTAAATGTGGCCTTGTCTCCAAGAGGAGCTGAACATCCTGCAGCTGTTTCTTTAATTTAAAAAGATTTGATCCTCAAAGTGTAGCAGAAAAAGGTTGTTTTCTTTCTTTGTTCCACCTTGCTTTACATGTGTAGGTTCAGAGCAACATCAAATGCTGAAGCTTACATCCACTGCGTCTTCAATCCACTTGAGAGTATTACTGTACGTGCTAAACATGAACGGAGAGACAATTCAATTAAAAATGAAGCAGCTGCAGTACGTTTTAGGCAAGGCAAGTTTATTTAGATAGCACCTTTCAATACAAGGCCATTCAAAGTGCTTTACGAAAAACGAAAGACATTAAGAAAATGGCATTTAAAATCAGTCATTAAAAAAAAAAGATAATTATATAAACATTAAAAGAAAAAATACATTGAAAAAAAGTTACAGTGCAGTTTAAGATGTGAATAGTTCAATCTTCAGTCTGGATTTAAAAGTAGTCAGAGTTGCAGCGGACCTGCAGGTTTCTGGGAGTTTGTTCCAGATATTTGGAGCATAATAACTGAACGCTGCTTCTCCATGTTTAGTTCTGACTCTGGGGACAGAAAGCTGACCAGTCCCTGAAGACCTGAGAGATCTGGATGCTTCATCATTTAGCAGGAGGTCAGAAATGTATTTTGGGCCTAAACCATTCAAAGCTTTATAAACCAGCAGCAGTATTTTGAAATCTATTCTTTGACACACAGGAAGCCAGTGTAAAGACTTCAGAACAGGAGTGATCCACTTTCTTAGTGTTAGTGAGGACTCGAGCAGCGGCGTTCTGAATCAGCTGCAGCTTCCTAATAGATGTTTTAGTGAGACCTGTGAAGACACCATTGCAGTAGTCGAGTCTACTGAAGATAAAAGCATGGACAAGTTTTTCCAAATCCTGCTGTGACATTAGTCTTTTAATCCTAGATATGTTCTTTAGGTGATAGTAGGCTGATTTAGTAACTGTTTTAATGTGACTGTTGAAACTCAGCGCTAACTTTTATACATTCTGCCTTGGCTCCAAAAACCATTACCTCAGTTTTATCTTTGTTAGATGCTTTCTAAACTATTGCTTCATCCCCAAGAGGATCTGGAAATCCTGCAGGTGTTTCTGCAGATTAAAATAACCGCAGAGAGCGAAGTGTTTTACCGCAGCAACCACTGTGTAATAACTGCTGTGCTCTGAAGGTAAAAGCTTTACTCAGCGGGGTGTTAGAGTGTCAATGTGTCCATCACACTGATCCAGGTGTAAAAGCTCAGCACTTCTGTACATTTGCAGTCAAGGTATCATCTACCTAGACTGCAATCTAACTTATTGATGGCACTGGGAGCCGATAATTAATATCCCAGAACTGAGGAATCATCACTTCAAAGCCACTGCGTGCACATTTGCATTTCCACGTACGGTGTCATGAGAAATACAGATGTTTTAAGCGAGGTGTGTGTGTTTAATTTGTTTTATACATATGCAAACTACAGTTAGACGATCTAGTTACATTGACACAAACATTAAGGCCCCGGCCACACGGAGACGAAAACGAATCGAGGTCGATATCAAAAAAGTCTTCTCTCCACACGGAATCGGCTCAATAAACGTGTCCGTCCACACGAGACCGCTCGACCCGCTGGAGACGCTGTAGTACATATGCCCTATAATAAATAAATCATAATTTGAAAAATTAAATCATAATTTAAAAAATTATTGATTCGAAAATAATATGATGCAGTACAGTACTATTACGTCTGGGTCTCTGTGTTTCATTAAAGCTCGGCTCTGTGTGTGTGTGTGTGTGTGTGTGTGTGTGTGTGTGTGTGTGTGTGTGTGTGTGTGTGTGTGTGTGTGTGTGTGGAATGAGACATTTTGTGTGCGCGAGAGAGAGAGCGCACCGGGACCGGAGATCGTTGTTGTTAGCTTCTGGTGCTAGCGAGCTACGCTAACGGATATAAGGAGTTTTTTCAACAACAAAGTGGAGGAGAGTCCTCTCCTGTCAGACTGAGAGGCTCAGTGAACTAAAGGACTCTCTCAGTGTTATCTCAGTGGGTCTCAAACGTTTTGGTCACCATTAATGTAAACAATTATTTCCGAGGCACACGTTTATATGATCATTATAGTTATACAAAAATAAGAGAATAAATGAAAAACAGGTATGAAATACTATATGACAGTACAACAGGAATAAAGTTTAAAAGGGTGATTTGTAAAATATCCATAAAGAAAAAGGAAATCTGTTTACAGTTCTGTTTCAAATGGGTGTTGAGAGAGGTCTCCATAGATCTCTCATGTTGCTCTCAAAGTGCACCAGGTTGATGCATTTAACTTCAATATTTAAAAAGAAATCTTCCCCGGGGAGCATGCCCCCGGACCCCCCCCTAGGTGAGGTCCACACACCACCTATAAAAATAGCACTTGACCCCTGCTTACACCTATATGCCGTGAGCTGATTATCGAGCCTTCATCGTAACAGTGGCGGGTACACTGTGTGTGCGTGGGGAGTGTTGCAGTAGAACATTCCTCTGTAGCGCTCGGTACATTAATGGGAAACCCTAAATGTTTGAGCACCCTCTATGAAACGTCAAGCTACCCCACAGCACCCCCAAAAGAAATCTCTGGCGCCGCCACTGAGCCTGACTATTTGTGTTGGGTTTGACTTTTTTTTTTCTCCAATGAAAAATTCTCCCAGAAAGTTACTGAAAGATACACTTTTGTGTTTAAAAGCAGACCACTAACATGAAAGCACTCTGTTTTATTAGATTCCGTCAAGCAACTGACTCTTAATGTCAGTTTGTGATTTTGAGGCTAATTCAGTGAAACAAGGCTGACAGAAAAGGTTTGAGAACCGCTGGTATAAACTAACAAAATGTGCCAAGCAGATCCTCTAGGGCAGCATTTTAAGTAGAAAGGGGAGGGTCTTATGTATTTATTTTT
This sequence comes from Harpagifer antarcticus, assembly GCA_902827135.1. NCBI lineage: Eukaryota > Metazoa > Chordata > Actinopteri > Perciformes > Harpagiferidae > Harpagifer > Harpagifer antarcticus. Next base: position 22,389 of record CADEHL010001390.1, read on the forward strand.
GAATGAAAATGAAATGCTTTGCCCTTTGCTTTTGGAGTAGATGAGCACTTCCTGTTTTTCGGCCCTATTCCACACTTTGATGCACCTTTATGTTGGCTTCTTGAAAACTCAGAAATGTGCAAGAAGCAACAACAACAATATAAACAAATGCAGTACAGTGCACCTTGCTTTTTCAACCTGCAAAAACGGTACCTGATCAAAGCTAACATTCACCGCAGGCCTACAGACAAGAAAGTAAATAAGCGTATTCAAACTTCTATAAATCAACAGCCTCACAGAATAAAAGACTTCAGATGTATTCACTACAACACATCAAGATGTTAAACCCCCTCCACTTTCTCTCCAGCAGACACAAATAGGTACGCACATAAATACACCTCCACTCTCTGCAGTGACACTGGATCGAGTGCCTGTTGGCACACCGAGCCGCTGATGAATCAACAGAAACTCTCCGACTCCGCTGTGTCCGAATCCTGAGGTTCAGTGTCACACAGTACATTTCCAGAGATGGAAAAAGTACACACATCCTTTACTCAAGTAGAAGTACAGATACTCGTGTTTAAAAATACTCTGGTGAAAGTAGAAGTACTGACTAAACTTCTTTATTCAAGTGAAAGTAAAGAGGCTTTGAAATGTACTTCAGTAAAAAGTACCCATAACTAGCAGCTGCTTTAAAGAGTACCTGACCTCCCTTTATATCAATAGAACAATAATGTCATTGTTAGCTAATGAATGTTTCCATGCTGAACAACGGCAACATGACAACGTTTCCATTGGTCCCTCTTCTTTAGAGAAGACCAGGAAGTGATGGATACACGGATCGTGTTCAAATCAATAGGCACGCAATGACTCTAAAGAATAATGATCACGCATCAAACACACATTCAGACTAAAGGAACCAGCTGTTTGGAGAATGAGAGAAGTAGAAAGTACAGGTATTTGAGTTCAACATGTAAGAAGTAGAAAGTACAGGTATTTGAGTTCAACATGTAAGAAGTAGAAATTACAGGTATTTGAGTTCAACATGTAAGAAGTAGAAAGTTCAGGTATTTGAGTTCAACATGTAAGAAGTAGAAAGTACAGGTATTTGGGTTCAACATGTAAGAAGTAGAAAGTACAGGTATTTGGGTTCAACATGAGAGAAGTAGAAAGTACAGGTATTTGGGTTCAACATGTAAGAAGTAGAAAGTACAGGTATTTGGGTTCAACATATAAGAAGTAGAAAGTACAGGTATTTGAGTTCAACATGTAAGAAGTAGAAAGTACAGGTATTTGGGTTCAACATGTAAGAAGTAGAAAGTACAGGTATTTGGGTTCAACATGTAAGAAGTAGAAAGTACAGGTATTTGGGTTCAACATGAGAGAAGTAGAAAGTACAGGTATTTGGGTTCAACATGTAAGAAGTAGAAAGTACAGGTATTTGGGTTCAACATGTAAGAAGTAGAAAGTACAGGTATTTGGGTTCAACATGTAAGAAGTAGAAAGTACAGGTATTTGAGTTCAACATGTAAGAAGTAGAAATTACAGGTATTTGGGTTCAACATGTAAGAAGTAGAAAGTACAGGTATTTGGGTTCAACATGTAAGAAGTAGAAAGTACAGGTATTTGGGTTCAACATGTAAGAAGTAGAAAGTACAGGTATTTGGGTTCAACATGTAAGAAGTAGAAAGTACAGGTATTTGGGTTCAACATGTAAAAAGTAGAAAGTACAGGTATTTGGGTTCAACATGTAAGAAGTAGAAAGTACAGGTATTTGTGTTCAACATGTAAGAAGTAGAAAGTACAGGTATTTGAGTTCAACATGTAAGAAGTAGAAATTACAGGTATTTGGGTTCAAAATGTAAGAAGTAAAAGTAAAAAGTCGTCAGAAAAATAAGTCGTGTAGTAAAGTACTGACAACAGAAAAATGTACCTAAGTACAGTTACGTTTGTTCTGGTGTTGTGGTCAATCACACTCTGTCTGAAAGATGCTGTATACTCTCATCTGTATGTCGGTGTGATACCATGTGCATTAGTACCCACGCTGCATGTGTGTATTTGCACGGATGCTCGGATTCCAGCGTCCAGATGTTTCATTTTGTCGCACAGCTTCTTCCCGTGACTGTTTTTACGACCGCCAATCAACATGCTCCCATATGGACACATCTCCGGTGACAGGCTCATCATTTCAATCAAGGGAAGGCCACCGGAATGCCAGAATGATATGAATAGACCACCCTGTAACCACTGATGATCAAATACATCCAAATCTGGTCATGCATTAGTTTGGAAGGTATCATATTGCAGAACATTCACAGTGTGATGAACGATGCAGAGAAGTCATGTAAATGCGGGTCAAAGCATTAATCCAAGCTTCTGAAGATGTTCTGTTCTGTTTTCGACCTACACTCTGACCTCCATGTAGAGGAGGAAGGGAACAAAAGAATAAAACCGTATTGGAATAATAAGTGAGCAATAAATTAAAAGAAATACCACTGTCCTCTTAGGAATGCAGAAACACTGCTTCACTATAAGCCAAGGATTTCTCTTCTTATAAAACATTACCAATTCAAGAACATTTCGCATGTCGTCTGTCTTTCTTTTCAATTAAGTTCAGATATCAATGGTGCTGGTTAAGAGTCGTAGTTTGAGTTAAATGTCCAAAACAACCATTGGATTCATTGGCATAAAATCCAAAAATGCACGTTCACGCACAATCTCTTGGATCCATTATCTATCTATTGGTTACTATTTCTTTCTTTTTTTCCTACAATATTTGATGAATAAACAGCTGCAACGAGAACCATCAGGACCAGCTTTGGTAGCAAATTCTAGCATCCACACGCTAACAGTTAGGTGAACATGGCTGAGCGTTAGCACGTTAGCATTTAGCTCGAGTGCAGCGACACAGAGCCACTTATGTGCAGCTATAGACTCTTTCCATAAAGCAATGTCAAGACATAACGACTGTACAGATGGACAAAGAGAAACAGCTGGTTAAAAAAGTAAAGTCTATCTGCAACACAGATGACAGCATTTGGGCGAAATATTCACACTAATAATGAGTCTTTCTGCTGATATCCCGAGTCGATGCAGGAGCAGAACAGTGCGTCTGAAGCTATAATCATTCCCAATAGGCTCTCTGTGATTATAATCTATGTGTCCTCAGTGTTGAGGATGTCCATGAGATGTAGAGACTTCATATCCTGTTTCTTTATCCCCTCCTTTCTTCAGTCGCCATCTATTTTCTATTCTACTGCACTCAACCCCCCCCGGCACCTCACTGAAATATCCGCTTCTTCTATGGATAAAAGGAGAGAAACTGTTGCCGTGTTATGAAGAGGATCATCCATTTGTGGCGATATATAGAGATAGCAGCATCGTTACGTTAGTACAGTGTGGAGGCAGGAACAACGGATAACACAAGAGGGTGAAACAATGTGGTCTGTTTGCTGTGTTCATTTATTCCTACCTTCACCAAGGCGGTTCTGTTCGACCGTCGCAGCAGAATTATGCTACATTGATCAATCACAAACAACTCACGCTACTTATTCAACACCGTCTCACGGCATTTCGTGTTATAGTCACAAAATTAATCTATTGATTCGTGTTCACCAACAGAATTTCGCCATTTTTTTCGTGTCACACAGAACGATTTTAAAAGCAATGTAAATAATAACAGATTAGAAGGAAAAACAGATTCAAAAATAATACAGATTTCAGTATTCTGACACATTTTAGAAGCAATGTATGTATGTTGGTAGTATGTTTCGTGCCTGCACCAAATGATAACAAATCAGAAGGAAAAAAACATGGCAACAAATACAGATCTCAGTATTCTGAGGCTCTGAGCCTGAACTCAGACATTATACAATTTAAAATAAAAGGGATAGGCTTAGGGTAAGATATATGTTTTTATGAACCACACAGCTTCTGGTATTCCAAGACCGGACAAAAATACGTGGTGCAGGCACGAAACATACTACCTATAGAAATACATTGCTTTTAAAATCGTTCTGGGTGACATGAAAACAATGGGAAAATCGTGTCGGTGAACACGAATCACTGTGTGACTATAACACGAAATGCCGTGAGACTGGGTTGACTTATTTATCCTTTGCAGTATATGGCTGATTGTAATCTGTAAAACTAAAGACACTACTCCTTGCCAGATCTCTCTCGGTACAGCCTCTGCGTACTTTTAGTTTTTGATGGCTTTGTCCTCTACCAGCTCCTGCAGTACTTCCAATATTGTCCTGCCACAGCGTTTTAACAATGCTTTCCAGAAGGTTCCTGGCACGCTTTGCATCCTGAAACATAACTTTAGAGTTCAATGACAAAGTGAGGGTGTTTATAGGGAAACTTACTTTGAAAGAAAAACTAATTATGGTAAAAAGAGCTGCACACCTGACCGAGAGGACAGGAGGGAGACGGAAAATATCCCTTTTTCTATGTATGCATGTGTGTGCGTGTGTATTGTTACGACCTTCTGCATGCTGATTGGTCCACCTGGGGAGACGGGAGGATATTAAGCTGCAGCCGTGCAGTTCCTCGGCCGCTCTCTCTGACTTGACTTATCCTACTCCCAACACAAATGTGCGTACGACATCTGTCCTGTTGTGCTAATACTTATTGATACCGGTTCTTCTCTTGTGTCGTGAGACTGTTGTAAGAAAAGCTACTGAACCTGTCTTTGTAGACACGCTTTACTTTTTTCATAGGAGTGCAAAACCCTTTTCTTTTGACTATTTGTTTTTACAGTAGAGTAGGTGAGAAGCCTGTATGTTTATTTTCTCTTTCGTTAGGTAAGATTTTTGTGTTTAAAGGTTTGTTTGTTTTATGGTTTTGTTACTCCTGTTTGGTAATAATTGTTGGTAATTAAATGTACCCAACGGCATTCTCTGACTCAGTGTCTGTGTTCTTGGGAGTGGGAAGAGTGGGGAGAGTGCACATTTCCCCTAGACCTGGGCATAACAGTATGCGTGCGTGCGTGTGTGCGTGTGTGTGTGTGTGTGTGTGTGTGTGCGTGTGTGTGTGTGTGTGTGTGTGAGAAGCTGTCAACATGCCAGCTCTCTCTCCTGTCCTGTCAGACTCTCTGCGCCTGTGCTTTCTGTCCCATGGTGCAGAACAGAGAGGGGGAAAGAAAGCCTCTCTGTCCTCAATTCTCCTTCATCTCTCATCCTCTTGCCCATCACTCTGCAGTTGGAAACGTCAAACAGGATGTCACTGGACCGTCGTGTGACACACTGTCAACGTTTCAAACCGAGGGTCCGACAACGACATTGCCTCGGTGTCTGTTTAAACCCTATATCCTGCACCTCATGTGTTTGCCAACGCTTCTGTATCCGTGGTCTCTGTGCTGTCACTGTTGGGGTCAAAGGTCTTTGAGAGCGAGAGTGATGACAGCCCAGAAACAAAGGTGCCAGACTCAGACCCTGAGGTTTGCGTCATCTCAACATGTCAGACATCTCTTTGTATCAGGGGGTTGTTGTCTTGTTAGTCATGTGACCTCTGTGTCAAGAGGAACAACTTCACAGGACACAATATCAGTAGCAGTGGCTTTATTCAAATGTATAACACATTTCAAGCAATATTTAGGATGTTATTAGACACAGACATAAAAGGGAGCAACACATACTTCCATTGTTGTTATTTTAATGTGTAATGTTACTTAGGATCTTAGTTTTTTAATTACATTTCTGTACTCTCACCTTTCCTATCCTGTGATTTCATCATGTTTCTGCTTCTGCTTTAAAGAGGCCCTATTCTGCAAAAAGGCTAAAACCCCTGTGTTCCCTCGAGAGCGAACGGCTGAATTGAAGGCTCACACGTAGCTACGAAATACTGGAATGTCAGTTTCATTTTTTATAATTTAAGATCTGTGCAATGAGTTATGTCTTTTTTATCTAAGTCACACACTTCCTGCTGTCGGATGTGTGATTAAGATGACGATCAATAAAGCTAACCAAGGTTTCCAAATGACCTCTAAAACCACTTAGCCTCCTCTGCATGGCTCTCAGGATTTCCGTAAATCATCACACCTCCGTTGGGTAGAAATTATCTTTATGACATCAGGATCTTTATTGCGAACTCCAGTGAAGCGTTATCACACACTGAAAACCAGACGGCAGCTTACGATCTCCATCATGATGTGTTCACTTGCTTTGTTTTACACAAGATATATCATCACACGTCACTTGTTAGACGCTTTTATCCAAAGCGACTTACATACTCAATACTGTGGACGATCCCCACAGGAAGTGTCTCAGGGACATGCTGACTACAGTGGGGTTTGAACCTGTGACCCCCTGTTCCCAACACCTACGCACAACGCCACACGCCTCCAAGATATCACAAGAGGATAAATTGATTTGACTGTTCATGTGTTCATTTAATTTAGTCTCACTTGTTTGTGTCTGTTACGGCTGCTGCCTTCCTGGTCGTCTGAGTGTTTTCAGCTGTGTGTGTTCTATGTAAATGAGCTGTGCGATTGCCCTCCCGTCATTGGCTGCCATCTCCTGGTCCGCCCCTGAAGATTGCGATTGAAGCACGGCAGGCCCGACGCACTCCAATCGCAGCGCACAGCCGGCGCACACCTGCTGGAGATTACTACAAAGCTTGGGTACAATGATCACTCTGGAGGCTCTGTTGAGTGAACAGACACCTCTCGCTTTGTGGTTAACTTGTGTGGCCTGTGTTTAGATAGTGTTTAGAGTAGCTTAGGATTTTGTGACTGTGGCCTTTAGTTTAGCTGTGTTTTGTATAGATTCTTTGGTTAGTTGTACCGCTTTTAAAGTGAGGTTTTGTTTAGTTCTTTATATTAGTATTTATTTTCCCTGTATGCCTTTAGACTCCTTTTTTAGAGTCCTCCTTTTGTTTGGTTATCAACCATTTTGTTTCACCCGTTTATAATAAAACCATTTATAATTATTACCAATTCCAATCTGGTATATGTTGCTTTCCTATTCCCCTAGTCGGGACGTAACAGTGTCCTTCTGTTATATTTCTGTTACGGTTTGGGAAAGGTAGACCCAAGAGCAGACTACAAAAAAAAGTAAGTTGGTCTAGAAAACAAAAACGAGCTTTATTGTAAAAGCTGATGTCAAAAACACTAAGGAAACACAAGGAAGAAAAGCTGACGATGACTGAGTGACGGGAAAAACAAACAATGAACCGACACCGAACACAGGAAGAGACTAAATACAGGGAGGGGTAATCACGAGACGAGAAACAGCCGGGCAGGGGAGGAGAAACACAAGGGCAACAGGTGAACACAATCAGACAATCAGACACACCAGGGAAACTAACGACAGGAGGAAAACACAGGGAGAAGGACCAGACAAGACACAAGGAGGAAAACACAGGGAGAAGGACCAGACAAGACACAAGGAGGAAAACACAGGGAGAAGGACCAGACAAGACACAAGGAGGAAAACATGAGACAGGGAGAACAGAACAGCACAATAACCCCACAACTAGACACACACAACTCAAACCCTGACCATTTCATTGTTTCCTGCTTCTGTCTTGCTTTCTCTGACTTTGTAAACGAGTTATTTCTTTATAAAAATGTGCAAACAATGCTCTGTCAATTTCCATCGTAGTTCCACATGTCTCGCAGCCCAATGGAGTCCACTAAGATTAACAGTTACGACAAAGCTAGGAGTACACTGTCACCTCATGAAATGTTCATCGGAGCGCAACTTTATATTAGTGTTTGTTTATGAGTTTGATCACGAGCTTTACGAGGGTGCATTTTAAAGCGCTGTTGCATGACATTAGTGCAGCGACTCTGGCTGTAAAGATACATATGCTTAGCTCATCATAAATTCACTCAGCTAGTGTGAGTGTGTTTGAGTATCCATTACATTCATAGCTCCTCCGCGGGGGAGCTCAACAGCTTCAAACGTTAAATGTTATCTCTACTAACACACCATCTGCAAATACATGCCTTCTGATACAGATTCAGTGCACGTGCATGTGTGTGTGTATAACAGAGACATACAAACAAATTGAGGTATTTGCCAGAAATCTGAATCGCGGCAAATACAACTCAAATATTTTCCCTCATGAAGCTAACATTCATTAAACCAGGCTTATTTCTCTCTCACTGTCTTTGGAAATTCAAATGTGTAAACAGTAACTATTAGAAGTAAGAGATCATCAGAGCTTGGAGAACATACACAAGTCAAGCTTTACTTAAACACCGAATATCTGTAAGATTTAAGCTTGTAATTTGTACAGAAAATGAGATTTGTACACATTTTCAAGCAGCAGTTTAGCTCCAATTTGAGCTTGAAGGAGTTAACATTCTGCAGCCTCGTTTATAAGCAGTGATGGTGCTTTCCCCCCAATAACAAACACAGCTTTAAGGGAGGATAAGGCCTAGTTGGCAGTGGGACTCTCGCCTGCCACCAGCACAATAAGAAGGCAACAGGAAGCTAGCCAACGCTAGCTCTCAGCACACGCTTTAGGGCGGTAAGCAGCAGGGAATCTGCACCGAAACATAGCTTTAATACCACTGCCAGATTCCAGCATGAATAAATAAACACACCAAGATCTGTCCAATTCCTCCGCAGCCCCGAGGCTTTAAACCAGAATACTTCTGACACCTGCTATGATCATTCATTATCTTTTCCTCACATGCATTATTTCACAGGTGCCAAGTTAAATATAGTTCCATCTATTTTTGATGGGTGCCAACGAAAGAAGTGGAATAAAGCCCACTTGTGCTTGACACAGTGTGCATGCCAGATGAGGAGATTACTGCTTGTTAAGCTGCTACGACTCTCCCCCCCCCCCAACCAAATTACTCCACTGTTCACTTGTAAGGGAACAAGGAAGCTTTCAGCGGAGAAGGAGGATGCAAGAATATTATTTACTGCTACATCATTGGTTCAATTCCAATGTTTTTTTGCATGTAGAATAAAAATGTCACTTAATGAACATCTATATTATGAATGTTGAAACAACTTTCTTGCGTTTACTGCAATTTGTAAAGACCAGCATTAAGTGTTCTCATGAATTCAATCAATGAACTCAGCCAACTTTAGTGTCTGAAAAGTGAAGCTAATGTGGCTCAAATGCCTTCCTTCCACTAGTTACAAAACAAGTCTGATTGTATAAAAGTCTATGAAAAAATGACTCAACTTCTCTCCTGATTTTGTACCATTTCCTGTTGGGTTTATGGTCTCAATCTATAGTTTCAAGTCATCTTCAATACAGCATTATGGTCATTACAAAACCACGGTTCCATTTAAAGAGTAATTGACTAAAAAGCAGAGTTAACTTTAGGGCGGGGCTAACTTATGATTGACATGTTGATTCCACAGTGTTATTCGAGTTTTCGTGTTACAACTACATGTTCTTGTTATAGACACAGACGGCATCATCGAGTGGCAAGTCAACGAGGGACTAGCGGTTAGGAAACGGAGGTCGAGGACAACCTGTCCATCTCAAAATGTCAGGAATAACAGGCTGACACACAGCGGCTGACACGACCGACAGAAATTGGTCTTGGCTGTCTAGAAAGTGAGAGACATAGGGAGGGTTTTTGGGAGTAGAGAGAATAGGGAAACAGCAGAGGGTGGAGAAAATAAGGGGGGAAGGAGAGAAGAAGAATGGATGATATAAAACAGTGTGGAGAAATGGGGAAAAGCAAGTGATGGATTTAGGCAAAACAGTGAGTCAGAAGCAGAGAGAGAGGGTGACAAGAGAAATGAAAAGGACGGCAAGATGACTGACTACAAGTTAGAAAGGCAGGTGATTAGTTGTGTGTGTGTGTGTGTGTGTGTGTGTGTGTGTGTGTGTGTGTGTGTGTGGTGTGTGTGTGTGTGTGTGTGTGAGTGTCTGGCTGCTGATGAATGATAGCTATCTAGCAATGAAAGGGAGGAAAGGTGGAGGGGGGAGGGAGAGGCCACCAGCCAAGTGTTCTAGTAGCATCCTGGGAGAAACAGCATCGGTCTCAGCAAAATAGAGAGGGGCAATCAATAACCATACAGTTAAGGTGTGTGTGTGTGTGTGTGTGTGTGTGTGTGTGTGTGTGTGTCACTGGTGCATTGGCCTTTGCAGGTTGCCTACACTGCACTGCTGCATTTAGATACTAAAAAGAAGTGTATGTGAATTAAATGTGGAGGAAAAACAGATAACTTTCATTATATTTATTCTAAACGTCAGAAGCAATCTTGATTTCTGTCAGTTTATTTGTTAATGCTATTTATCGGACGACATACATTCAAATACAGGAGGAGTTCTTGGTATAGGGTTAGACTGAAATACATCTTGAATTGTGCATGGATGTTCATGGTCCTCTGCAGATATATCCTTTTAGTTTGGCGCCCTCCTGATATTCCTCAGGTAGTGAAAACCCTTCAAACCCATTGGACGCATTGCCCGGGACGAATCCTAATGTCTTTTTGTGATCCTTTGGACATTTGACACTAATCCTATCAAATAAATCAGCCTACAACGCTGAGGTACTGCAGTGAAACACCTGTTATCTGCAGTGAGTCGCACAGCCTTTTTTAAGACCGCGCTAATATCTAATCTCTGACCTCTCCTTTCAATATAACAGCCATAAATACAGCAGAGACGTAGGGCTGTAATCTCAACATAATCCATTTCTGCAGTATCTGCTGCCCTTAACTTAAAACGCTCTGTTTAAGCGTGGCGACACACTGTACGGCTGAAGATGATATGTAACTACGCATGGAGAATATTAAGTGCATTTCGAATAATGGATTTCCATCGCTTGCAGTTTTTCTTATTAAACAAAAATATACTTTCATTTACCGCTGCCAGGACAGTATGCAAGCATTCACCCAAACGAACAGAGTGTACGAAGCACACGTTCATGATGGATTAAAGTGTGTCCACAGCTATCAAAAAGCCGAATATATACACTGTATGCACTGCGTTTATTTCTGTATGTAACCTTTGAAGTCAAATAAAAAATGGAGAGAAGGCCTCTGCTCTCCCAGAGAGAATAACCCTGTTGCTCAGATTCCCTGCAATCAAAAGGACTGTCTGTTTCTCAATGCGTGTCAGGGGGAATTAAGACCCCTGCATGAGAAATCAAATCACACAGCGTTTCCTTTCATCTTCTCTTGAATCGATAGCATGTCATAAAGTATGTTGGAGCAGACCTTGCAGCGCTCTGGCATAATTTACTGACTGCTGCTTCATTCTTTTGCACAGTTTCAAATAGAAAGGAGACACCTATAGTGAGAGCCCACTCCTCAGAAACCTCAGGATTAATCACAATCACATTGAGGCGCTGCAAGAAGGCCTTCATCAGAGCACAAGGAAAACCTTTCTGTCATCTCATTTAGTCAACGGAGGCTCTGCGCTGCCTGGGTGATGGATGCCCAGAGTAGTTGGCAGAGGGGTGGAGAGGGGCTTTGATGTTCATGCCCGGACTGTTAGAGCGTGATTCTCAAATGGGGGTACGCGGACCCCTAGGGGTACGTTGGGGTACTGCAGGGGGTACGTGAGATTTAAATAATAATCTTAGTAAAATAAGTTAAACACAATTGTATATAAAACATTTCTAGAACCACCAAGGGGGTCCTCATAGAAACATGTCAAATGTCAAATTGTATTTTATTGTTTTTCACAATAACATATTACTTAAATTGAAAAACTCCTTGGAAAAACCTGTTTTATAAAAGTGTTATGTTATGCAGAAAATATCCTTAGTTTGTTTAATGCATATCACGAAGGAGTTAATACATCACACACTGAGGGAACATCACTATATTGTAATTATTTATATAGGCTTTTTCGATCAAAAATGTTCGGGGTCGGTCAGGGGGTGCTTGGCTAAAAACACATGTCCATATGTTATGGTTTTTGCATGTGAGCAAGTACAACGAGTGAAGTAGATTACCGTCACATGACGCTACTGTACATCTATTGAAGAAACATAACCCACCCTTTCATAGTTAATAATGCAGCATATTGTGCTTCAAGTGTTATACAAGGCCAATATGAAACAATGCTTAAAAAATGTATTAGGAACATTGGCGTGTTTTGCAGAACACCGTCGTTTTCTATTTTCTCTCCTCTGGTCTACTATAAGACACTGATTTAACGTATCAGTGGTTTTGTTGAAGCATTTGCTCACATAAAGGGAAGGCACATTGATTTAGAATGACTGTATAAAACCAGATAGCAGCACGGGTTTGGGGTAAAGGATGTGCTCGACCCAATTTGAAGGCTTTAGTCCCCAAAAGATGAATTGAGAGATATGTATCCGGAGGCTGTGGATCTGCAGCAGGTGAACCCGTCTGGATCATAAAAGAATGAATGATTGGTGGAGAAGTGTGGCGGAGGTCGGTACTCTACATGCACGGCAAGGCAGCGGCCCATTCACCACTCGCCACTATCTAAATTGAAAAGAGTATTTATACCAACTGAGGGATCAGGAGTTAATGGAAGCAGTCATGCATCAATTGAGTTACATGAAAATGTCCGTTAGAAAAGGGAGAGATAACTGTATCCTTTCAAAGACTTTTAATTTCCTCGAATTGGCTTTTTGTGTGTGTGTGTGTGTGTGTGTGTGTGTGTGTGTGTGTGTGTGTGATTGGTGGGGGGGTTGTAGGCATATTACTGAGAGAGTTTTAATCCGCCATCAGAAGGGGTATTAACGGGGAAATGTGCTAAAAGAGTGGGATCAAGAACAGTCCACTGAAATGAACCGATTTGCTGAGCGGGCTAATCGCAGATTTCTCAAAGAAACGCCAAAGGGTTCAGCGACAGAGGAGGGAAAGTGATTAGGACTGTCCCTCCATTATGTTATAAAACCTTTGACAGGCTCGTGGTGGACATGCCCTGGCCTCGTGTAAACTCTGTGTCCCGAAGTATCTCTCATAATCCCGTCTGTTATTTATAGGAGGGAACTCTTTAATTTCTGTTGCCTCGAACACATCTGACCCCCAGGCAAACTGTTGCCTCCAGCTGATGAAATCCCTCTCACATTTAATGAAATGAGAAATTCCAATCAGCACCGAGAAGCCCCAAAAAAGATTTTAAAGCATGTTGACAAAACACAAGCTGTGCCAGATCACATCATAGCATCACTGCCTGGTTTCTGAAGAGTGCGAGTTAAGTTCTGGATTTAACCTTCATATCAAACGTTATGACGGGCTCGAGGAGGACGCCGCTACTGGAAGAGGTGTCTCAGGCTTGGCTGCACATTCAAACACACATAGTGATCATGGGTGTTTGTCAATGTCGAGGAAGGCTGCTCAAGAGCCACTATTTCAAGCATACTACGTCATCGAGTGTCACCGAAGGACTGTTCCAATTCTACCGAGCCCGGCGTACTTCGTAGCGAGAAATTTCGAATGTGTAGACTCCCCACAATGCTTTGCGCACGGACCAATTTTCCCAAATCTGTGGTGGAAAATGTAAGGCGGGGCCTCTCAGATGACGCACACCTGCACACCTGCTCGCCTGTTCCACTCTTCGTTTTCCGAATGCCAGGAAGGATTCTTGCCTCGCGTCTGAAAGCAAGTGACTCGGAAGACATGTGCTACCAAGCAAGCGTCCTCGACATTGAGAAACACCTCATACGTTGGGATCATACTTGACACTAAACGATCAACTAAAGGGTATTTGAGGAGGGGGTGGGATCAACAAAGGATCAAAAACATGACAGGCTGTCACTCATTGTGAACTGAAACTCAAAATATCTTGACAACCAATCACACTTCAGTTTTTACTCCACCTCGACTCTGTAAAAGCACGAACCCGACAACCTGCCAGTGGTTTGAAAGTCATGTTTATTTGTTTGGTAAACATTCATCATCGCAAGAAAACTCATTCTTGTTGGATTTTCACTTTTCTGACAGTCCTTGACTTATCAAGAGTGAGGCTTTTCTCAAAAAAAGGGCAAATCTAACCTAAAATAGAGATATTTCATTACAATTCTACATTCTATATGACTCCTTTAAGACGTTAGCCCACAATAAACCATATGCATTGACCAGATCCTGTTAAAGCATTAATTATATTGTCCAAAGCGCAACTGGAAAGCATAGAAACTTAACTATGGACCGACTTTCCGGTGATTAAAATCCAGAGAAACTAGGACTAATCTCTGAAGAGAGAGAGGTTAAAGCTAAGTGCGATACATATCAAATCAATCAGAAACCCATATCTACAGCAGGTGGAGCAATGAGTGTGCTGTGTAAAGCTGCATGACTTTCATATTGAAGTGAAAAATGAAACCAAAGTGAGTCAAAAACGACCGGTTTAACAATTTATGGAAAGAAATCCTGTTGTTCCGGTTACTTCCACAATCAATATGATTTGTCTTTGAGCACCTGTAAAAGCGCAAATTAAATCTATTATTATTATTATTTACCGAGCTGCATTTCCTGAAAACACCTTGTGCAGGAAATGAACCACAGCAGCAACAGGAGAAAAACAACTGCCCAATCAGAAAGGAGTATATCATTACCAATGCCAAACTACTACTAACACGCCGTCAGGCTTCAGGCTCTGGAGAGGCATTGCTGGAGCCTTCGTCATTCTTTAATGCTTTGTAACTTTTTAAAAACCACCTTTGTTTCCGCCGAAAGGGCAAAACCACAGATGTTTGACAAGTAGCGTGTCAAGAGATCCACCGCTACGAGCTAAAAAACTCACTCAAGAGCGAGTGCCACCAGCAAATGAATATTTAAGCCACACCAAAGCCCTCCTCTCCTCACAGTCAATTTAAGCGTTTTTCACTGAGCTCCTTCCAGCACAATCTAAGTTTCAGAAAAGCCGATAAAATCACTGACTCAGACTTCTGATCAGTCAATCTCTGCTTTAAGCCACAAACACACAATGAGGGGTTTTGAGGGGGGATTTGAACCTAATCCCACCACCATCTCCAGCCCCCCTACATTCCTTTATTTCTCCTTCTGATGTATTCATGGTTTCAGACTCTCTTCCTCTGAGCTGGAGCCCTTTTAGTATGGTTAACATGCAATTAACTGTAAAGCATTTAGCTCCATGTCAGAGGTCTTTGAAATACTGAAGTTCATTTCACGCAGTATTCATCAGGCCAGCTGCTCTAACAAAGACAGTTAGAGAGGAACATGAAACAAATCAGAAAGTTGGCAGACTTTTTGAAATACACGGAAAGAAAGTGTTGCCCGCAGGCGACAGATGTCTCAGCCGAGCCCCTCAGATTCATCCTAATCTTTTCTAATTTAAGAGCAAGAAACTGATGTCCTTGTGGCACACAGCTATCCAGGGAAGGTGATTTCAATCTCACTTGAATTCTACATCTTGCCAGAAGAGCCCCAAAAGGATTATGCCTGAATATTTAAGATTGCTCTACAGGGCGAAGGGAAGTATTTGAAGAGAAAATGGACGGTATTTTCTCTTCACGCCCGTTTTTACAGACTTAAGAACCAACATCACCTCGACAAACAAACTGGAGATATGAAAAGGACTTTTGTGAGGCGAGGGCTCGATGCAGCTGCTCAGCGGTGGTCCGGTGTCTCTGTGTGTGCTCGAGGATTAGGAGTTGAATACAGATTTGAGTAGCTTCCTGAAGCCAGAAAGCACATCGACTTGGATGAGAAATCTCCTCTCTGCAAACACGGACGCCAACATAAGAGCAGCCTTGTATTTTTACACACAATTACATAGATGTACTGCTTCTTATGTTCACATCAATATCGCAGGATGTAATGTCTGTATGTCAGCAACAATGACCATACTAAATATTTATTTTAGATGTACACCTTTAAATGTATGTTCTGTATGAAAATAGCCAACAAGTTATACTATTATTCTGTTGGGTTTAGAAGCTGAACCAAGAAGTAATTTGGATTAAAAAAATGACACAATCCATTGCAAAGCAGCACACTAGGAACTAGGGGGAAAGCTCTGGTAAAGGGATGGATTAAGTACATACTTTGGTGGCACTGTTAATATGGTTGTTTGAAATTCTGAATATTTAGTTTCTCTTGATTTTCGTCCCCATATCTTTCATTTTGTCTGTTTTTTCTAATGTCTTATGAAGTCGCCAAGTCATCTTACTGCCGTGTCCGCTGTGTGTTTGTTTAGAGGATACATAATCTACTTGTGTTCCAAACTGAAAGATTTCCCAAAACAATTGGATCCCCCTGCAGCAGATCTGATATTTCATTAGAATGAAAAGCATTCGGGACGTGTCAATTTAAATCCTGTACATATAAAGCCACAGAAAAGCTGTTATCTAGTTATTCACGCAATCCAAACACAACGCAAGCTGGTTCAATTGGCTGTTCATGTGAGGTGCAGATATGTATCACGGAGAGTCGTTTGCATGCGTGTTAGGCACAGAAGCTTATTAGTGGCCACAAGGTAAAAAGCCAGTTGGCATGCTTTAGTAGACGGTGTCAGCTCAATGAATATTCAGATAGGAGCCGAGCCTTCAGGGGACATGGAGAGCACCGATCTTTTATCAGGCTTCCTCACAACCTATTCACAGCAATCCAAAGCTCTCCTTCTTTGTCTTTCGCTCATATATGCAGTACATTAGCCGTGGCACTCCTCTTGCTCTTTACTCAGCTGTACATTTTCCCGCGTGGGGGAATAATGAAAGCCAGCAGCGATGGGTGGGTGCGTCGCGTTGTATAGGAGCGCTGTGATTAATCGAGCTTGCCAAATGGAAAATGGAATGCCAGTAAGGCCGCGCCGTTCAGCTGTTAGTGTTTGTTTGAGTGGGAAAAGAGAGACGAACACACATGATCGACTTCATGACTTTTCCGGGTCCTTGCTCTCGGCAATCTGCCAGAAAGGCTTTGCCGCCCAATGAGAGACGACGGTCTTAATTGACTCGCCGGACTCCATTGGTGAACACTCAGTGGTTTTGAGTAGGAAATGAAATGTTCTTTCGCACCCTCCTGCACCTCAATGACCGCAGATGGGTGAGCAATTTGTGCTTTGACAAGGACGAGGACATGTGCGAGAAAAAAGCAAATGGAAACCAACACCTCACTAATAACTTGTTTATGATTTTGTCGCCATCATATTGACAGTCCTTCGAGCTTTCATGACTCAAGGTTTCACATTTTTCTTGACACCTTCACGGGGCATGGAACATCTTGCAATCTGTTTCAAACCCCGAGGAAACCAAGGGCCACAAACGGTAAACATCCAAACCTGCCGTTTCCTGTAGGAGCTCTGAAGCAGCACTCAAGCCCACATAACGGACCCTCTGGGAGCAATAGCTGTCTTTAACACAGATGGGGAGGAACAGGGGGGGTAAGACACGTTCTGTTTGCTAAATGTAACCTTGGCCTGCCTGGAAACCCTGACATGTATGGTTTAAATCCAACACCTACACACCACTATATATTATTCTATATTAAAGATTTTTTTCCATAAACAAACCATTGAATACATGAAATATGAAGGACTGAGAGCAGGCGGAGAAGTGCGGTTTGTAAAGCAGAAACCACTTGTCATGGCTTTCCTATAAGCCTATCAAATTGTAATGATAGCATTAAACCACCAATGCAATCCCAACATTGTGTGAGCCACGCTGCACTTTCCATTCCATGTTATATACCATTAACTCATGTTATTGTCCTATTTTCCTATATGGGGGTATTATATGTTGATGTGGGCTGTGGGATGAGCGTTTTATCATTCTGAAATGTTATGAGGATTACTCCAACTTCACATTTTATAATCCCATCAAGGTCTTAGCTTCCTTTGTCGTTGACATCATTCACCCGGCGGAAAAACAAAAGCTTGCCATTAGATCAGATTTTGGGTTCCTTCACAAATCAGACATTTGCTCTTAGATGATAAGCTGGGTCTCCAATCCACTGCCAACAAGCATGCGATAAACTGGGGGAGGAACGTGTGGATGTGGAACACACACACACACACACACACCGTCCACCGTTCATACACCTTTTGAGGCAGTTATTGGACTTGTTATCCCTGCATGTTAATGAGGGCTTCACACTCAGAAGATGGAGAGAAATCTGCTCCGAGACGTCCTTCCAAAAATTAGACAACACTGGTTCACCTTCCGAAAACTCAACTGTGTTGGGAGAATAATTCTCCGAGACGTTTTCCATGGACGGAAGCCTAAATGTGAGCAGAGATAAAACACACGGCTCAATCTGTCTGCTGCCTAATACAGCATCATGTCGAGAGTCAGGCTCTCAGCGAGGCAGCGAGGGAACCAGCGCTCTGATAGGCCACTGAGACAAATAGCCCTGGGCGAGCTGTTATTCCTACAGAGCAACGGAGCTAATTTCCAATGCAGTTCTGAGAGCAAAGACCATATGTGTACAATGTAGAAAACACAGTGTGAATACACAATAGCTCGCTGTATTGTGAAACAGGAAGCACACAGGGGTTTGAATAGGAAGGCAGCCAAGTTACAGACTGGAGAGGTGGCAAACAACAGCATACTGTATTTACATAATGGTGTGTGTAGACAGATTGTTGTCCAGCCTCCTTCTCAACACTTTCACTTATTTCATAGCAGGTTTCAGAAGTCGCTGGAAGCAGACAGTTCGATGCAACATAACTTTATTTCGTCAAAGACAGAAAACAAAGTTCGAGCAGACCCCGGGGGCAAAACAATTTTTACATTGCATCTGCAGCTGAACAGCAGGCCTTGCTAACAAACTGCCCAGAGACGGAGGCAGGAGGCAGGAGGCAGGCCGAGCGCTGATTGATCTGAAAGGTAATTGGCTAGGAGCGTCAGAAACATCCAGAGGACGCGAGAATCAGCCCTCGCAGGTGGAGAGAGAGTTGAGTTCCACGGGGCGATAAACTGCTCGTCTCCGGAGTGAAGGCTCATTGTCTGATAAGACCGTGAACATTTTGTGCCAGGACTTCTGTGCTGAGCGGGTCGGAGTGATTTCAGAGTAGAAAGGAGCACCAGAAAGAAAGTGGTATTCATCCAGATGTCTGGAGATGTGAAGCTCTGAAAAAGACTGAAGCTGGCGAGCAGATTCTCCTAGCTTAGTTTAGTCATTATCAATTAGCACGAGTGTTAGCTTGGTTGCTAATTTAATTCACAGTTTGACAGACGTAGCTTACAGTATGTCCCCATAAACAGACATAATATAGCAAATAGGAGACCAAGGGGGTGTCAACAAATGTATTTGAGGGCGTAAACAACTAAGGTGAGTAGGTAAATATTCAATATGCCATTTACAAAACAAGACATGTTAAACAATTACAATAAAAACAAAACGTATATAATACACTCAGTTAAATGGCTCCTACAGTTTCAATACACAACGTGGAGACCATCATCTTTCGTCAAGTCATTCATATAAAAAGTATTCCCTATGAGGTGAAATACAAATGTTGCAGATAAAGATAATGGCCGAAACTATGAAACATAAGAACCAGGTTTTCAAACACTCGTCTCGTCCTGCATGTGGACATTGAGGGTTGCATATATATCTGAGTCTCCTGGAGCCCCTCGTGTAAAACAGGATTAATGCGACATCTCGCTTCACATGGATCTGCTGCAGAACACGCAGAGAGAGCAGGACTCTGGCATGTGGGGGGGAGGAGAGGGGGGGGAGGAGAGGAGGGGAGGAGAGAGGGGAAGCAAAGAGGTAGTGTTGGCAACAGAAAAAGGAAGAAGAGAGACAGAGGGATGAGTGAGCAGAGCGGGGGGAGACGGCCCTCTTCCACAGCTGCAGGAGGTGTGCCTGCAATGCTAACTCACTCCGTTTACTAGTCTTTACTTTCACAGAGGCAGCGTGCAGTAGGGCTGCTCGATTATGGCACAAATCATAATCTCGATTATTTGGGTCAATAATTGATTTACTACATTGATTGATATTGATTTATACATTTACTTGAAAACATTAATTTATTGGAGAGAAAAAATGTGAACAGTATTTGTTTTTAACAGTTGATTACCCTGAACTTTAAGTATAATTCCTTGTGTCCTTGGGCAAGACACTCTACCTGCATTTGCTCCCGTGGGTAATGTCCACAGTAATGACATTTACATGTCTAATATGTGTAATATACAAACTACAAACTCCTGGTCCTCACTTTCAAAGCCCTCCACCATCCAAACCAAAATGCATTCCACACGAGGAGCGTTACCTCCGCTGTGGGTGAACCTACACATTTTCTCCGTAGGGAAAAGACGGAGCCATGACAATCAGAGAAACAGTGGGTAGTGCCGAACACACAGGAGGAAGACTGGGATTTGGACATCAGAAAAAGCACCACAGGAGATTTCTCTCTCTCGTGAATTTCATCTATCACTCCTTTGTGAATCCTGGGCCGTGGAAAATGAATTTTAACTCCCAGTGCCTCAGGAGACAGAGTAGCGTGGGACTTAGTTTGGACTCATCGTTATTGAATTTAGGTTGAAAGGCATCACAGAGGAAAGAGCCAGAACACGGCCCGTTTCTTACTGTAAGACATCCATTTTGATTACTCTATTGTATTGTTACGTCACAACTTTACAAAGTCCTGAGGGTTTGTTCAGTGGTAGTAGAGAGGCAAATCACACACACGTTTTTTGGGAATGCCATAAACTAAATACCCTTTGGGAAAATATACATGCAACTGTTGTAGACATTCTGGGTTATTCAATACCCGAGGAACCACTTTATACCTTGGACACATAAATGAATGCGTGATTAATACTGATAGATATATAACTAAGATAGTAACAAGCAAGAAAGCAATAACCAGACATTGGTGTAAGGCTGAGCCACCTACAAAAGACCAGTGGATGGATATTATAAGAGCGGTATATATAATGGAATAAAATATAATTAGAATGAGAGTCAATCACTTTGAGAGTAAGTGGAAGAAATTGGTCGTTTATGACACTGTGGAAAAAGGCTAGGGCATATGCTTTTCAGAGACTACTTACTATATCTGTGTACCAATCGTAAACCATGACTGTTGAATTTTGAAGTTTATTTTATTATTTCATTGTATTTTATTGATGATCTTGTACTTGTGTTTACTAGCCAAGAAAAGCCATAAGTACATCTGTTTAGTCTCTCCATTATGAACAAACTTAACTCAATAACAGTTTGAAAAAGAAAATCTGTGAAATATTAGTGTGTGTTTGTTCAACTTATTCTATTGCTCTGGGTTATATTTCAAAATAAGAGCCCCAGATCTAACATCATGTTACATATCATATTCTATTTACATGTATAGACGTGTTGCACTACTTTTTATTTTGTATTTTGATGTTGCATTGATGGAGGAGCTCAGGTCAGAAGATTTTCATTTCCATTTCTACACTGTATCTTTGTGCATATGAAAATAAAACCTTTGCATCTTGAATCTTTGAATCACCTTGGCAGTTTTTCACACTGCAGTCTTTATTTTGGCCAAATTCCCAAAAAGCTATTTCAATGCTATCATGTGTCTAAAAATACAGTCATTTATAACAATCAGCCAAACTGGTGAAGGTCAGTGACTTTGGAAACTATATACAGGGATTTCATTGGATGCAATTGAATAAAAAAGCTTCTCCAATGTTTAAATGTCGGGTGTTGCCACGAGCAAATGGCTTTGGGGGCAGAATAAATCCGGGAAGTCTGTGAACCTTCTGCCAGATTCACTTCCTCCTCAGAGCCAGGAGTCGGTCTCTACACTTCAATTTCCAATTTTCCAGTTTGAGCCCATCTAGGTTCGATCTCATGGCCCTGTCTCCTTTGTGATAGGCCCATATATCCTTTTCCAGCTATAATCTTAAATGCCATTTGACTCATTCCATTGCAAATGATTCTCAGTCCAGTTACAGCTCGGTGGGGGCGATGAGGCGCGTGGATCAATCAATGTCATCTCGATACATTAGTCATGGCCTGGATTCATTATAAACACACAGTAGGAGCACTATGGGGTCACATGTGAGGCTGAATGGCATGATGACCAGTTTCTATTTCACTCCAATAACTTTTATCCACTATATGAGTTTGTGTTTGGCACAACACAGCATCATTTGTAATTCTAATTCAGAAATATGTTGGACTCTAATCCATCCATCCATCCATCCGTCCGTCCGTCCGTTCGTCCGTTCGTCCGTCTACCTGTAACTTTTATCCATGTATTTTTTTTTTCTTTTAATGTTTATTTTATTATCTTTTCTTTTTAATGACTGATTTTAAATGCCATTGTCTTAATGTCTTTCGTTTTTTGTAAAGCACTTTGAATTGCCTTGTGTTGAAAGGTGCTATATAAATAAACTTGCCTTGCCTTGCCTTACCTACCTACCTACCTACCTACCTACCTACCTACCTACCTACCTACCTACCTACCTACCTACCTACCTACCTACCTACCTACCTACCTACCTACCTACCTACCTACCTACCTACCTACCTACCTACCTACCTACCTACCTACCTACCTACCTACCTACCTACCTACCTACCTACTAAAGTAACGTGTTATAGCAGAACGTTTAATACAGCGTATTTCTGGTATATTCATTTTAATGTCACCTGATATATAGGATGTGTGTTTCTTGATCTTTACCTTTGTAGTGTGTACACAAAACTATCCTAGAACATTATAAACATTTTAGATCTTCCAGAAATGTATAAACATTTTACATTTTCTCGCACTGTCCCCCCTCGCACCTGCACGCCGGAGGAGGGACTAAACAGAGACATAACCTCAGGGTAGTAACAGTGTAGTGCAGAACTACAATTATCTACCAGCAAAATGGCCAAAAGATATTCTGCTCAGAGCCTTGGAGCTAGTAAAGGATGAGAGTGAGGGGAACGCATTAGAAGAACACGGTGAAGTGGAACAGGAAGACATTTCTGAAGATGAGGATAATGTGGAGGTCAACTCAGAATTTGACAGCAAATTGGAAGATGAACTTGACTCAGAGCCAGCTGCTGGAAGACCCCCACAGCCAGCCACAAGAAGACCCCCACAGTCAGCTTCTGGACCCTCAAAGGACTCCAAGACACAGACTGCTTGCAGCAACTGCAACAAGTACATCTGTGCTATACACACGAAGAAGTTCTGTACATCATGTGTTTCCTAAAGGGACTTGCCCATTGACCCACATGCTGCAGCATCACTTCAGCAATATAGTTTTCGGATAGACTGTATTTTATGAATTGTGACTGTTAATTGTTTTTATTTGATTTGTGTTTATATCTGTTCTATGTCATTTATGTTTCATTCTCTCTATATTTCACAGCCAGATACTTTTGGCTTTGTAGTTCTTGTGTTCCAATTGCTGCTAAATTGCTTTATTTCCTTCAGGGCTTTGATTATTATATGACAGATTAAAAATAATAAACATTAATGAAAAAATGTTTCATTAACATTCGTCTTAGAAAAGCCTGAGCAAAATGTAAACTTAGTTTTTATTAAAGTGTATTTTCTTTTAACATAAATTACATTTTTATCATAAAAAACGGTGGACACTTCCATTGTTACATTTGATCTAGCAAAAACTAATCATATATTTCATTTATATAGTTGGGGAATGAGTTAAAGACAATATATATAAGGAATTGCGCATGTTGAATTTAGTTCTGTATTTTTTTTAAACCCTGAAATATGTCAATTTGACCCGAACATTACCAAAGGGTGCGAAATGTGAACATAACATAAGGGATATACTAAAAACTGCACAAATCCAATTCAATTTTTTCCTGAAGCAACACCGGCACCTTTAAAATGTCTTCACTGTCGCAAGAAATACATCACATCTAAGACGCAGCTGAAATGGTCCACATGAGTATTCTGTTTATGGATTGGTCATGTCCCCCAGAAGATTTTCAGTAAAGGAATAGTATATCACTTGTCCTTGGGTCGAAGATATACTGCCGGAGCATCTATAGAGCATCTGCGCCACCACTGGGTCTCAGCTTTTAGTAGCTGTGCCCTGGCTTCAGGTGCTGAAACATCACTTAATCTACAAATCCACAGGGTTTAAGGTCACGGCGCCCTATAGGACGAACTGAAAAGCTGCTCAGATTGCACACACAGAACAGAAGTACACACACACCATGCTTCCTACTCTCTTTTCCCTGCTGCACACTCCACTTTGAGTTGCTATAAGGTCTGAAAGGAAGCCTGTCACAAAGCAACACCTTGACTTTCCGGAGATGATGTGAATCTGCAGGAGGCAACTTTCTGTGCTTTGAGGCTTGTTACTGTTCAGGCTTCACTACATTTATCCGTGCAAGAATGGGTCCTTCAAGTAGGAAATTAGTCAGCATCTTTTGCCTTCCAGGTTACTTTGTCCCGAGGTCAATGGGTTTTTAAACAGATTTTTGATTAGCCATGGCAAGCTTATGTATATAGCACTTTTCAACACAAGGCAATTGAAAGGGCTTCACAAAAGACATTAAGAGCATTAAACACATTAGAAAAATTAACAAGCAAAGATAATAAAACACGAATAACACAGGTACATGAATAAAAGTCACAGTGCAGTGTAAGATGTGAATAGCTCAATTAAAGGTGGGGTAGGTACGTTTCAGAAACCGGCTCGAGTGCACTCAAATGTGAAAGTACACAGCCGAAAAGAATCCGACCCTTCCTTCAGACTTCCTTACGGAGCACCTCCTCCAACACACATGAACCATGACGTCAGCAGACTGGTGGAAGTGGCCGCCTGTTGCTGGCGAGTCATTGAAGTACTGCTGCAATGCACGCCCAATGAGGCACGCCCAATGAGGGCACGCCCAATGAGGCACGCCCAATGAGGGCACGCCCAATGAGGGCACGCCCAATGACGGCACGAGATGGAAGGCTGACAGACAGGACGGCAATCCAATCCGTTGAGCCTTGTACTTTTTACAGTATTACAGCTTCCACAGATGAATTTTTTTCATGGAGTTTTTGTCAAAGCACTTCAGATATTCATTGCTATCGGGATGTTAAGAGCATTCCTTGGAATTTAACAAAAAGTGTATCTCGAGCCGGTTTCTGAAACGTACCTACCCCACCTTTAATAGTAGCGGCAAAAAGAAAAGTCTTCATCCTGGATTTAAAAGTAGTCAGAGTTGCAGCGGCCCCGCAGGTTTCTGGGAGTTCCAGATATTTCCCGAACCAAATCAGATCCCAGAAATAAGGTTGTTAAGCATAAGAGATGTGTACCTATGGTTTTACAACTTAAAGTATGTCATTAAATACCAACCTGTACATTTAAAGCATTCATGCATCAATACAAGTGCCTACATTAGATTATTAAATGTCATTATGCCAAACATTTGTCCATCTTTAGCTGCGATCGGAAATCCTACCACTGTGATGAAGTTGGTTCTTAGGGTAACGAGGGCTTTTTATTTCTGCCGATCAAAAATCATAAAAGTGGCGCCTGCTGAACAAAACAATCAAACGCTTTTCTTTGCTATAAATCTTATTTTCGGAAAGAAATCCAAAATCCAACGGAAAGGAATCCAGTTTGCTTTTTGTGGAGGGAACCAGGGCAGCGAGGTTAAAGCAAAGGCTCATCCCTGCAGCACTTTGTGACAGACAGCTGATAAGCTTTGGTCCTTTTTGTAAAACCAAACTGACGTTAGACATTAGCCCAATATCACACGTGCACTTTAAAGCTGCGCCTAAGCTGAGCTTTGTTCCAGGAAGAAGATATTTGGGCAGAATAATGACAAAGAGTTACTTTGCAAATTCAAACACAGCTTCAGCCAGAGATTTCCAGATCTCTCCCAGGCTTTCCTTTCCTAATCAATTCAACTGCATTTTATTCTTGATTGAATAGCAGTGCATGATGACTCCTACTATACACGTAAAGTATGCTCTGCAGGATGCTTGAAGGAGGCATTACTATTACATGTTAGACGCTTTTATCCAAAGCGACTTACATACATTCAGTACTGTGGGCAATCCCCACAGAAGCAATTTGGGGTGAAGAGTCTCAGGGACACAACGACATGCTGACTGCAGTGGGACTCCAACTTGCTACCCCCTGATTTGAAGTCCAGCACACTACCCACTGAGCCACAGCCTCCCATTAGGAACGTTTGTTAAGGTAAGTATTCTGCATCTTGGCCTTGTCGCGAGGTTCGCTAATAGTGTAATAATATGCACTTAGCCACTTTTTGTAATGCTCTTATTGTCGTGCAAAGAGCCAGACAAAGAAGACTGTGTGGTTTTATCTAAAGCTGCATTTACACCTGGCGTTATCACGTGTATCTGGATATTGAAATCCAATGCACAGGCTTGTCAGTAAGCATGGCACGTACCAGTGACAAGGGAAACAATTCAGTGCACAAGTGCAGAGGAAAGCTTGCTATCTTATGCTAATACTGCGAGGCTTGCTTGAGATAGCAAGACGAGGAGTTGTGTACCTGCAGGTCCGCTGCCTACTTTTAAATCCAGGCTGAAGACTTTTCTTTTTGTCGCTGCTTTTAATTGAACTATTCACATCTTAGACTGCACTGTAACTTTTAATGTTTATTTTATTAGCTTTTCTTAAATGCCATTTTCTTAATGTCTTTCATTTTTTGTAAAGCACTTTGAATTGCCTTGTGTTGAAAAGTGCTATATACATACACTTGCCTTGCCTTGCCTTGCCTTGCCTTGCCTTGCCTTGCCTTGCCTTGCCTTGCCTTGCCTTGCCTTGCCTTGCCTTGCCTTGCCTTGCCTTGCCTTGCCTTGCCTTGCCTTGCCTTGCCTTGCCTTGCCTTGTAACTTTACAACAGATCTTCTTCTTTAACGAGTTGCTCTTGACCTGATCCTAACCCTCAGCCCAAGATGCAGACTGGCTGATTCGATCGCTTTGTGTTCATTCAAATGTGTTTTTCCTTCACAAATATCCGGATACAGATCGCACAAATAAACACGAAAACAGCTGCACTTAGAAGCCAATTTTCATAATGGCCTAAACATAGAATTTATTTTCCCGATTAGTTACAACTAAACTATTTGGTTTCAAGTCCTAAAAAGTGAGTTACACACACATCCTGTGAGATGGAGCCTTGTTAGCTTCACTAAACCCTCGCACAGATGCTAGACAGTCTCATCACTGCAAGCATTTCATTTAGCCTGAATAATTCAAGAGTAGATAGTTGAACAGATGATTTACAGAAAAGATCAACGTTGATGCATTTTGCAGAGGAGCTGTGGTGTGACGCAAGCAGGAGTCATCCGGGTGTGATTTGTTTGACAGATACATCACATCCCTAGCACTAAGTAAGTGAGTGAGTGAGTTACAGCTCCTACTTCCTTTGACATACATTCAACACAAAGCAGCTGCAGACTTGAAGAGCTACACTGAGGTACCTCAACAGATTCCAGTCACTGCTGTACTGTACTGAGCACATTAGTCATCAGGAGATCGAGTCTCTGAGAGGACGCGCGCAGAATGTAAAGGAGGCGTCCAGTTTTTATGTCTCCTCTCCTCGAGTCGCTGAGGGAAGACAAGCTGATTCATTTCACCCCCCGTTTCTCTCCTCTCCCATTCATCAGGGCTGTATTAGCATGGTTAGCAGAGCAGCTGTGAGACACTATTCATACACATATCGGAGTGAATTCAGGGATTTTATCTTCTTTAATTATGTAAATCATATGCCACAGATATTTCCTATCGAGGCGAGAGGCAGGGCTTTTTTCTTTCCTCTCAGCACATTTTCAATGAGCTTCCCGAGAGAAGCAGGCGGGAGGAACAATACTTCAACTGCACGTTACACAGAATGTGGTCCGGGTGCTTCATCTCTGACTATCAACGCCTGGAAATGACAAATCGTCTTTCCTGTGTGTCTTCTGGAGTAGTTCTTTGTATGGTGTTTCCTTGCATTTATATACTATATTTCCTTTTTGGTTGATTCCATTAGAGAAGACCATTTTGCAGACTATCTTTTAGTACCACGAGAAAGAACCCCAGACAAGTATGTAGATGGAAAAGCATGAGTAGTTTGGGAAATATGCTAATTTGCTTTCTTGCCGTGATGAAAAGATTAATACAACTGTCTGTATGGTGAATATAGTGCTATTTAGTGAGCTTAAATGTTGGTTAATACATGATGTAAGGCTACTTCTAGAGGCAGTTCAATTGCTTAATCAATAGCCCAGTGCTTGGTGAACTGAGACAAAATGTCCAAACTGTTTCTTAAAAGTTAGCATACTTAGCATGAGCTAAAACGCCATCCATCCAATGATATTCTCTGGTTTGGCTACACAACAAGCCTTGCTGCTGAAGAGCTTATGCATGTACTGTCAATATATAAACTTAAAATCAAAGTTGATAGCGCTGTGTGTGTGTGTGTGTGTGTGTGTGTGTGTGTGTGTGTGTGTGTGTGTGTGTGTGTGTGTGTGTGTATGCAGCTGCAGGAGATTCATGCCTCAGCAGACAGCAATCTCAGACTTTAACTGAGAACATAATCATGCCTTACACTCCTCTTGAAATGCTCTCACCAACCACTTTGTGAATTGCATGACAAATATTGTATCTGACAGTGAAACACCCTGTAGCTTTTACGCTGAATGCATCGAGCAGTTTTACTTGGGTGTAGTTTCACAGAAGCAATTTAACTTCTGCTTGCAAATCACTAGATTTCATTCCTAGTGACTGCACGTCTTCTCTGTAATTTCCCATAAGGAGCTTCAACTTTCAGATTTCTTGATAGCACACACACAAAGCCTTGAAAGATAAATCTATATCCCTCTTTACCTCTTTCGCATTGCCTGCAGCTAGTAGCATGTTTTTTGGGATGAAAGTTTGATGTACTGCACAAGTGTTCATCCTATAAACTCACGGTAAAATCCCCCTGAGGGTGCAGTGGATGTGAAGACACATCGGCATAGCGTTCCTGCTTCCTGGCACTCAAAGCTCAAACACACGAAGAAAGTTGACAGTGTTATTAAACCCAGTCGAGTGTAGGTGAAGGAATATTAAATTGTGATTATGCCCTGATTCCTTGTCATCAATCCTCTCGCTTGCTTCAGTAATGGGATCTCAACCATAGATGAGGAAAATTAAGAACGCCAAGGTTTTACACACAACCCTAATTGCCAAGATTGTGTTCGACAATACCGATTAGTTTCCTTCCTGCCCTGGAAAGTAACTGGATTAAAATCAGACACCACTCCAGATACAGAGAGAGGAAATCGCAGTTACAAGAGCATCCCAGCCAATGACAGTATATAGCCAATGGAAATAGTGAGTGTGTGCAGACAGACAATCAATAAACCTGCTGAACCTCCCACAAGGGCGACTTCCCCGGATGACGTTTGTTATTCATCCGCTGCTAGAGCCATAAAGCATATCACACAGAGAGAAGAGTGAACTGACAAGAGCAGGGAGGATAAAAAGCTAAAGTACCTGCAGTGAAGTTGTAACTTGCTGAAAATCCCACGGCTTCCAGTTCACCATCCGTTACAAATTTTATCCACAGATATCGGCCGCTACTCCTGATATCAGGCGGGCTGTGCTGGCCGCAGTACCGTCCCAGAATCGGAGAGAAGCCAAAGGGTCCATCCCGAACCTCGATGTTGTCAAATTTACATTCCCAAGAGGACTCGATTGAATAATTCTCCTCAAAGTGTAGATCAATACACTGCCTCGGTGGTGCTGGAAGACACAATGAAAATAATTAGCACCCGGCACAGCAGGGGGGGCGATATTAGTCATGCTTTCACTGATGAACGCTCAACTTGTTTCATTATCAGCACGCCCTCACGCTCAATACCTCCAACCTCGGCTGTGTGTCATTCATCTCCCAAACACCAAGCTGTGAAAGTGATTAGCCTCTACATTTTGTGATCTATCTAATAATAACTCATAACGTTAAAAAACACCAGCTGGTTTAATGAGCTGTTTGATCGCTCTCTAAGAAGTTACTGTGGGATTGGTTTTAGGGAACACATGTATTTACCTTCGAGGATGTAAACACACTCTGTGGTCGGAGGGTATTTGTTTGGGTAATTGGGAGAAGTGAAGATCCCTCCTTCGGCTTCCTTCACCCACGTTCCACATTGACCTGCAGGCTTCACACCCGAGTTATTCTTCGCTATTCAGCAAAGAGAAAAGCAGAAAGTGAGAGATTAAAGCCGTGGAAAGAGCATGCGTAAGCAGTACAGAAAGACGTGTTGGGATGCAGATTACCTGCTGTATCCTTCCTTGTTGCCCCAGACAACCCGAGTATGAGAAGACTTGCAACAACTGTAAGAAGAGAAAGACAAATACATTATGATGGACAACTGAGGCGTGCTGTGTTATTCCCACAGTTTGTTAACAGTTGTTGTGCTTGAGTTCAGCTAAAGGTAGGGTTGAGTCAGCAGGGAACACATTTCATGATCAGCGGTGTGCTCGACCTTCTGCCCCAAAAAGCACTTAACACAATAGCCATAACAGCCAATGAGCTGTTGTGTACAAAATGGCTGAAAGAATCCAAATAGTACATGAAATAACCGAGGCCTTTAGTGTAAACACAAATAAACAGAAGGACTCCTTTGAAAGGAATCAGGATATAAACCTTTTAATTCGTTTTTATATAAAAAAATAACTAAAGAAGTACCTAAAAATGACACAAAAAAATATTGGAATAATACAAATATAATTAAAAATAAAATAAATCAATACAAAAACATAAGAAGTAACAACAGAAATGTAATTACAAATACTTTTAATATAGCTAAAATAACCCAAAGTACTACAAAATGGATAAATACCAAAAATCGATTCTGTGAGACGAATGTTGACTATAAACACATGCAATCCCCACAGCGTATTGAACATCATTTCCTCCCAAAATAATGTTCCCTGAAGCCCTCCAAGAACTTGGTGACCTTCAGTTTACAGGTTGCAGTGAGTCAGTGCATGCCGTCATGATATTACTTTCATCAGCATGCTCTTATTCTGACTTTAAGCTGTTGCTCTGTATTTAATGAAAAGATTACTTCTCTCTCGTTAGGGTACACGCAATCAGATCTTAATGAGCACTGCTTGTTGATCTGCTGCAGTCTTACCGTGATGGAAGCTGTGCCCATGTACCATGTCTGTTCCTTTCACAAGCGGCTTCAGACTCAACTAATTCCATTTAGATTTAGGAATACTTGAAGAGAGAAATAAGAGATTGAGTTGAGAGTTTCTGAAAATTCACTCCGGGAAACCGCTCATACCATGCAACCTTCCGGGGGGGAAATGTACTCCTTATTACAATCTTTAAGGGGAAATAAGAAAGGTCCTCGCAGATGAACTAATCACCAGTTTCATATAAAACCAAAAACAGTTCTAAACACTCGCCCGATTTCCATCCAAGCGTTCTAATTCCCGTTGGTGCTTTTGATGCACTGAAAGGATTAATAGTCCCGTCATCAGACCTTCTCTAATCGCTCCACCTTTGCAATCTTCTTTGGGAAAATATCAGCCTGGTTTGGTCCCTGTATCAGGAGAGGGGGTCCTTCACCGCGCATCGCTCATCTCTGCAGCCGTGCCTCCACTCTCTAGCGCCGCGTAAAATCCACTGGAAAGCACCGGGTACCCAAACCGGAAAAGAACGAAATGAAGTGTGTTTTCCTCTGGGTTGTATTGGTAGCTCCAGATCTGAGCGCGTCCCTCTGTCTTCCCGGCTTCTTCCAACTGGAGGAGAGTCCTCGGGGAAAGCAAAGAGTCAATGTGTGAGCTCCCTCCTCCCTCCGTGCCGGACACACACACACACACACACACACACCACACACACACACCACACACACACACACACACCACACACACACACACACACACACACACACACACACACACACACACACACACACACACACACACACACACACACACACACACACCCCACACACACACACACACACACCACACCCCCACACACACACACACACACACACACACACACACACACACACACACACACACACAACACACACACACACACACCACACACACACACACACACACACACACACACACACACACACACACACACACACACACACACACACACACACACACACACACACACACACACACACACACACACACAGGAGTAGAGAAGGACACGCTCGTGTGTGCGCAGCAGCAGAATGCATTGCATCTCGTGGAGAAATGCCGCGCAATGGAAATGGAAAGGTAAGCAGAAAAAGGCAATGCGATATGAAATGGAATAAACAAACACACGCTAATCACATGTCAGAGTTCTATCAGCGAGATCAAACATGAGAAAGGCTGCAGAATGAAATGAAGTGGGGGAGAAATAGGAAGCACCAAAGCATGCTTTTCATCCTGATCACTCATTACCAGCTTTGATCCGGTTCAACTCAACTCAAACTCAAACCTGAACGAAACACTTAATCTTTCACTTTATTAACGACATTCAACATCAACACATCTAGATGGTGTTCACACAACAAGAAGAGGATGGTAACATATATTACAAGGGACCTAAAGCCGGCAGACCAGTAGTCGAGTAAAATGTACAATTGACCCTCAATTCTCAAGCAAAGTAGCCTTCCCTTAAAGTGGACCTATCGTGCTATATTTGAAACATATATTGTAGGGCCATACCATACGAAACATGTCTGTGAAGTGTTTTGCTTAAAATACCAAACAGATCCCCCGTTGTAGCCACGCCTCATACTGCTCATACCCCTCTTGACACGAGGGACTCACAAGAACTCAGATGCACGATTCCATAGAATAAAAAAAGTATCTTTTATTAATAAAAGATTACTCAAAACAAAGATCTCTAGATTCCACTAGGAACACTGAACAGGTTGACAGACATGGCTTGATGTGGAGACAAGACGAACCGACAATAGACAAAAGGAGAGCAGGGCTATAAATACACACAACAGTTAATGGGGCACAGGTGAAAACAATCAGGGGCGGGGCTGGTGATGATGAGCACACGAGACACACAAGCTGGCAGGTGACACACAACGACATGAAGTGTAGACACCTGGAAAGAGAGAATAGAGTCAATAACAAACACAAAAACAATAAGCTCACAGACTCTTAACGCTGAAACCTTACAGTACCCCCCCTCTTACGGACGGCTCCAGACGTCCCTGAAAGCTGAGACTGACCTCTATCGAAATCCGATATAAGGGTTTTGTCCAAAATAAAGCTGCCTGGGATCCAACACCTCTCCTCTAATCCATACCCCACCCAGTCGACCAGGAACTGTCTACCTCTGCCCCTCTTCCTTTCCGACAGTATTTTGTCCACCCTGTACACTTGACCCCCGTCGACAACCCGGGGAGGTGGAGGGGACGTGGAGGCAGGAACCAGTCTGCTTTCTTTGGCTGGTTTTAGCTTGCTGACATGGAACGTGGGGTGGACCTTGATGGATTTGGGAAGACATAAACGGACAGCAACAGGGTTAATCACTTTGGCTATGGGAAAAGGACCAACGAACCGGGGAGCCAGCTTCCTGGAGGCGACATGGAGAGGAAGATCCTTGGTGGACAGCCACACTCGTTGTCCGGCCTGGTACTTGGGGGCTGGACGTCGTTTCCGGTCGGCCAATGCCTTCATGCGAACGGCACTCCTCTGCAGCATATGGCGAACTCCCGCCCAGACCCGACGGCAGCGTCGAACCAGAGCATGGGCTGATGGTACCGTGACCTCCTTCTCGAGCTCCGGAAACAAAGGAGGTTGGTACCCATGGACACATTGAAACGGGGAGATACCAGTGGCTGATGTGGGTAAGGTGTTGTGTGCATACTCCACCCAAATCAGACTCTTACTCCAGGTGGTGGGTTTCTCGGACGCTAGGCATCTCAAACAGGTCTCCAAATCCTGATTCATCCTCTCTGCTTGTCCATTAGACTGTGGGTGGTATCCGGAGGTCAGACTAACAGTGGCTTGGATTAGGCGACAAAACTCCTTCCAAAAGCGTGATACGAACTGTGGGCCTCGGTCTGAAACGACATCACTAGGAAAACCATGGATCCTGAACACATGGGACAACATGGCCTCTGCTGTTTCCTTGGCGTTAGGTAACTTGGGCATGGCGACAAAGTGTGCCATTTTGGAAAAACGATCAACCACAGTGAGTATGGTGGTATTACCTGCCGATGTTGGTAATCCTGTCACGAAATCCAATGCGATGTGAGACCATGGTCTGTTGGGAATGGGCAGAGGTTGGAGAAGACCTGCCGCAGCTTGCCGAGAAGTTTTGTTCCTGGCGCACACAGGACACGCTGCTACATATTCCGCAACATCCTTCCACATCCCCGGCCACCAGAATCTGTGTCTCACCATGAAAAGGGTCCTTTTGTTTCCAGGATGACAGGTAAGTACCGACGTATGGGCCCAATGAACAACTTGCCCTCGAAGTTGCTCTGGCACAAACAAGCGATTCTGAGGACACCCTCTTGGGACAGGATTCCCAACGTTAGCCTGTTTGACCTTGGCTTCAATGGGCCAGGTCACACTCCCTATCACTCGGTCTGGCCGTAGTATGGGATCTGGACTCTTGGGGACTGGCTCAGGATCATACATTCTGGAGAGTGCATCAGGCTTTCCATTCTGCGAACCAGGTCGATATGACAGAGTGAACCTGAATCTATTAAAGAACAATGACCATCTGGCCTGCCTAGAGTTCAGACGCTTAACCTTCCTGATATATTGCAGGTTTTTATGATCCGTCCAGACCAGGAAATCCTGCTCCGCTCCCTCCAGCCAGTGCCGCCACTCCTCCAAAGCAATCTTCACGGCCAACAGTTCCCGATTTCCCACGTCGTAATTCCTCTCAGCAGACGATAGCTTACGGGAGAGGTACGCACACGGATGAAGCTTGTTGTCCCCTGCTGACCTCTGGGACAGTATAGCTCCAACGCCGTCGTTGGAGGCGTCCACTTCCACCACAAACTGTCGGTGGCGATCAGGTACAGTCAGGATGGGAGCTGTGGTGAACCTCCTCTTCAGTTCCAGGAAAGCTTTCTCTGCCTGTGGATTCCACACAAACTGAACCTGGGGAGAGGTAAGAGCATGGAGAGGAGAGGCAATCGTACTGAAATTGCGTATGAACCGTCTGTAAAAGTTAGCAAACCCCAAGAACTGCTGAACTTTCTTTCTAGAGTCTGGCGTGGGCCAGTTCTCCACATCACTGACCTTAGCTGGGTCCATCTCCACCTTGTTAGGGGAAATCATAAAACCCAAAAATGCCACAGATTTCACATGAAACTCGCATTTTTCGGCTTTCACAAACAAATGGTTAGCCAGGAGTCTCTGAAGAACAAGGTGAACATGGTTAACATGAATATTCTCATCTGGAGAAAAGATGAGGATATCATCGAGATACACAAAACAGAAAACATTCAGGAAATCTCTTAACACATCATTAATGAGGGCTTGGAAAACAGCAGGTGCATTACAAAGTCCAAAAGGCATCACCAAATATTCATAATGTCCCGTAGGTGTATTGAAACCTGTTTTCCACTCATCCCCCTCCCGGATGCGCACAAGGTGATATGCATTCCTTAGGTCAAGCTTGGTAAATACCTTGGCTCCCTGTAACAGTTCGAATGCCGTAGAGATGAGTGGAAGGGGATATCTGTTCTTAACAGTGATCTGATTCAGTGGACTGTAATCAATACAGGGCCTTAATGAACCGTCCTTTTTCCCTACAAAAAAGAACCCTGCTGCTGCTGGGGATGATGATGGCCGAATCAAGCCAGCTTTGAGTGAAGATCCGATATACTCTTCCATGGCCTTCCTTTCCGGACCAGAAAGAGAATACAACCGTCCTTTGGGGATAGTAGAGCCCGAGAGAAGGTCTATAGGGCAATCATACGGTCTATGGGGAGGCAAGGAAGTAGCTCGTGTCTTGTTAAACACCTCCTTAATGTCAAGATAACACTCTGGCACTTTGGATAAGTCAGGAAAGTCAGATGGTTTAGCAGACGTGACACTGTCCCTATCTGACGCCTGTTTTAAGCTCCCAGATCTGTGTGGTCTACTCGAACCCGTATGAGAGGCTAAACAAGAACGAGAGCACTCACTCCCCCACCCCTTAACCTTTCCTGTAAGCCAGTCCATGTGAGGGTTATGTTTAACAAGCCAAGGGTAACCCAAAATGAGAGGCTGTTGAGCTGAGTTAAATAAATGAAAGCTAATATGCTCACGGTGCTCCTGGTCTATGACAATTTCTATGGGTTCCGTGCGATGAGTAACTGTACATAAAAGGCGGCCATCCAACGCACTAGCTTCTAATGGCTGATCTAAGAGGACAATGTTTAAGTTCAACTCTTTAGCCAGCTCCCAGTCCAACAAGCTCTCATCAGCCCCAGAGTCAATTAATGCATCCTGAGTTACAGTTTTATCCTTTAGTTTTATTTGTACCTGAGTCAGTCTTCTCGAGGAAGGGTCGAAAGAAGTCATTCGGCTCACCAGTGTCCCCCTTCCCACTGATGAACCTGATCCTTTAGCTGGACAGGCTGCCAGAACATGACCCTGCTGGCCGCAGTAGAAACACCGCCGCTCCCGTAGGCGGCGCTGTCGCTCCTCCGGGGTGAGTTTGGCTCTTCCGAGCTGCACCGGTTCCTCCGCGGCGCTAGGGGGCGATGGTCGCTCTGGAGACGAAGTCCGGGTATTTCTCCGCCAACCGTAGTGCTCTTTCTGTAACTCCCGTCCGAAGAGTGTAGTGGAAGCTGGCTCCTCCCCCCTCTCCCGACGTCTCTCAGCTAGACGTTGGTCCACCCGGATAGCCATGGCAATGAGTGAGTCCAACTCTACAGGCAACTCTAATGGAGCTAACTGATCCTTTATGGGATCTGCTAATCCATGCAGAAACGCATCAAAAAGAGCCGCGGAGTTCCATCCGCTCTCCGCTGCCAGGGTCCGGAATTCGATCGCGTAATCCGCCACCCTCCTCTGCCGTTGCCTGATGTTTACCAGGGCTCTCGCTGACTCTCTCCCAGGTGCTGTCTGGTCAAAAATGTTCTTCATTGAGTCCATGAAAAACTTTAACGACTGGCAAACAGGCGAGTCTCGGGCCCATTCTGCTGTTGCCCAGGCTCCTGCTCTTCCCGTCAAGTGAGATACTATGAAAGCTACCTTAGCTTGATCGGTGGGAAATGCTGCGGGTTGATGTTTGAAGTGGAGGTCGCATTGTATCAGGAATGGACGACAGTTTCCCGAATCCCCGGAGAACTTCTCCGGTGAAGCGAGGCGGAGTGAAGACGATGGCATGGATACTTGCACGGGGATCAACGGGGGGGCAAACCCGACCTCTGCTGGACCGGAAAACTCTGCCGCAGGACTAGCAGGACGTCCCTCGAGGTGCGTAAGTATGTCATGCATCCTCTCTGCCAGGTGATTTAATTCTGTTGTCACTGTTACTTGGAAGTTGTGCTGACGGGCATTTACGTCTTGAACCCCCTGCTTCATTGTTGTCAGCTGCTCCTCCTGCTGACGCAAGCGTGTTCCTTGTACTTGCAAAGCCGTCTTGAACACGGTGGAATCGGCTGAGTCCATCTTGTTTGGTCGGTTCGTTCTGACACGAGGGACTCACAAGAACTCAGATGCACGATTCCATAGAATAAAAAAAGTATCTTTTATTAATAAAAGATTACTCAAAACAAAGATCTCTAGATTCCACTAGGAACACTGAACAGGTTGACAGACATGGCTTGATGTGGAGACAAGACGAACCGACAATAGACAAAAGGAGAGCAGGGCTATAAATACACACAACAGTTAATGGGGCACAGGTGAAAACAATCAGGGGCGGGGCTGGTGATGATGAGCACACGAGACACACAAGCTGGCAGGTGACACACAACGACATGAAGTGTAGACACCTGGAAAGAGAGAATAGAGTCAATAACAAACACAAAAACAATAAGCTCACAGACTCTTAACGCTGAAACCTTACACCTCTTTTGCAGCCCTGTTAGAGAAACGCGGATTTTGGGTCCTTATCTTGAAAAAAAAAAAAAAAGAGGAGGCGGAGCTAATGCCTGATCAGAATTATACCGGAGATAAAGTTAAATTCTGCTGTGATAAAACGCCATCCTGTTCTAAATCACATCAAGGATTATTTCTGAAACAGTATGGAGCTCAAATGCTTTTTCTCTTGCAGGTTTATCACAAGTGAGTTCTTTTTTATTTTCCTGCTTTCTAAACACATGCTCTCCAGTACAGGTTAGCTCTGAGTATTAGCGATGCTAATGTAAACAAAGACGAGATTACGTCCAAAACAATTCAGGCATTGTTTCTGATAGCAACTTTCTGTGGGTCCGCTGCCGATTTGACGTCATATCGGCAGCAAATCTGTATCCGCTCGTTGTTCCCCCGTTTTTAAAAGATTTGGGTACGGAGGAGAAGAGAGAGGGTTTTATTTTCTGATGCTGCGTGAGTTCACATATTTATTTCGTGAGTCGGAAGTGGAGATTTTCTTTGGTGCATTTGAGCGCATTGCTGCTGCTCTGCGCTGGCCAGAGGACGTGTGGCCACTTGTAGAGTGCAAGCTAGTCGGCAAGGCTCAGGAGGCTTGCTCTTCTCTTTCTGTTGAGGATTGTTTGGTATATGACAGAGTGAAAGGTGCTGTTCTCAGGGCATATGAGCTTGGGGCTGAGGCCTTCAGGCAGCGTTTCCGCGGCCTGAAGAAAACGTCTGGCCAGACGTTTTCTTCAGGCCGCGGAAACGCTGCCTGAAGAAAACGTCGGGCCAGACGTATGTGGACTTCGCGAGGGAGAAGAAAATCCTCTTTGACA
The DNA here is from genome assembly GCA_902827135.1 of Harpagifer antarcticus. NCBI lineage: Eukaryota > Metazoa > Chordata > Actinopteri > Perciformes > Harpagiferidae > Harpagifer > Harpagifer antarcticus. The sequence goes on from CADEHL010001390.1 coordinate 60,987, forward strand.
GGTGGTGTAGAGCTTGTAAAGCTGAGGACATTACTTCAGTGTGTGAGCTGATGATGTTGGAGGAGTTTAAAAACTGTGTACCGGAGCGTACGGTAGTTTATCTTAACGAACAGAAAGTAACTACCCTCCAGACGAGTTTGCACTGATACATAAGAGCGGTTTTTTTCAGCGTGATTCCCCTCAGCGAGACTTTTACCATAGAGCTCGTGACACATACGTCCCCCGTGCAAGTTTTCCAGTTTCAGGTCCCAAGTCAGAAAAGCCTTGTTTTTGTTGTCATAGCCCTGGTCATGTGATAGCAGACTGTGCAGCTTGGAAGCGAAAGCAGGCCGCCACTATGACGGATGAGGAAGGGCTTGTGCTATCACACAGTGGTGTTTTGGCTCAGAGCGATTCTCCTCATCGTTTTGGTTTCCGGAAAGCTCGTAACAGGCGTGCCACACGTGCTCATTCTGCTTCTCTTCCAGGACCCAAGAAAAAGAGATTGTGTTTCTTTTGTCTTGATCCTGGTCATCTGGAGGCAGAGTGTGTAGCTCAGAAGAAGCAGGTGGCAGCTGCTCTGGAAAAGCCAAAAGACCGGCACCCGGTTGCGATGCGACAAAGTGGTGAGTTGCAGTTAAGTTCTGCGTCCGTCTGTGACAGTACTGTGGGTCTGTCTCTGAAGCGGTGGGTGTGGACCTAGCTCAGAGCGATGTGGATCTGTGTTCAGTGAGTGGTGTGTGTGTTCAGTGAGTGGTGTGTGTGTTCCATGTGTTGCTCCGGTGTTGGCTGCTGGTGAGCAGTATAAGGTGTGTTTTATGGGGGGGGGTGTTACGTGCCGCAGTTGGTGCTTTTGTGGTGTTTCTCTCTCTCTCCCTGATTGTCTCCAGGTGCAGCCTTTCCCCCGGGTGCTCCCAATCCTCAATCAGGGCCTCCATAAAGGACCTGAGGAAGGCTGCAGTTGCCTCTCTTCCCCTTCCCCTCTGGCTGCATGTGTGCAGCCTGTGTTACGTGCTGTAGGGTCTCTGTGTGGGGCCGAGGTGAACCTGAGTTCTGCTAATTGTTAGGAGATGTGCTCCAGTGTGTATTTGTGTATTGTTTTATGTTCTTTGGAGAGAAAGTTGGCCTTAGTTAAGTTTGTTTTGCAAGTTGGCTGTTGAGCCCTTTTTCTTTTTGTTAATTAAAAGACCGGCTTCAGAGATCAGTTTCCTCTCCTTTTTCTCTCGGCCGGTTATTTTTTCGTGCTGTTACTTCCCTTTGTGCCCCTGGATCTAAAAGGGAACGTAACAAATTCATGCGGGAGATTCATGTGATTGGTTGTTGGTCGAGTTTCAGACACGTCCGCCGGCAAGCTTCAACGCACGCTGCTGTGTGGACGCTGCGTTAGCCTCTGCCTCAGCACAAAGGCAATACAGAAATGAAGATAGCTTTTCTTCTTTACATGTTGTACAGTTATGGCAGCATTTAGCGTGGCAAAATTGTTGCTGTAGACCCTTAACGGGACGTCCACACGGCAGCGTTGCGTGCTTCAACGGAGACGCTTCCCATTCACTTTGAATGGGGTGACGTCACGCTTTACCGAACTGCATTGTGGTTCCGTCGCTTTGCCTCCGTTGATCGCTTCGAAAGTTGAGAAAAGTTCAACTGTTCAAGCGTCGACGGAAGCACCAGCCAATCAAATCATATGCCAGTATAAGCTCAAGCCAATCAAACCGCATGCTTGTGTGTCCGGGGCGGGAGATTAATGTGATGGTTGTTGGTCGAACGCCACCAGCAAGCTTCAGCGCGACGCTGCCTTGTGGACGCTGCGTAATTGTACGCAGAAAGGCAGAAAGTAAGGTCCCAATTCTCAAACCAAAGTAACCTTGCCCTAAAGTCTTTGTTGTATTTGAGTGGTACCTATAAAAGACAGCCAATCACTTCAAGGTTATCATCCTTACCTCTCCATGTTTACAAAAAGACAGACAGGTAAAGTGAAGAAGCCATTTTCCTCCCCAGAAAAGTGAGAAAGACCCATTTCCTTCCTTCCGTGTGTGTGTGTGTGTGTGTGTGTGTGTGTGTGTGTGTGTGTGCTCACACCTGATGACAGAGCTGATCAGAGCCCAGGGACAAGTCAGACGCTCCGGATCCCAAAAATAGTCTTGGCATCCAGCGGACAATGTCCATCAGAGTGTCTTGGACCCGCTCCCCTTCAGTGTGCATGTTAATGTCATAGTGGACAATTTGGATCGGCTTTAAATATACTTTTAATAAACCGGCCTCATCTTTTCGTGACGTTATGCCCACTGAGTACAAGGGCCCTCTTGAGATGGAGAGATAAACACTCTCTAACGTCCTCCTCTTAATTACATCCGCTCCCAGAGATTGGCCCGTGCTCACTGCTGTAAAGTGTCTTTAGCAGGTAATGCATATATTTCAAGAGACAAGCTGACTTTGAGAATACGCGTGGGAGTGGGAAATCTCACAACTCTTTTCAACTAATAGGCTCCTGCTAATCTGTTATCCAGAGTGATTTAATGGACCTGGGATTCAGTCCAACTCAAAACAGAAGCTATTCGCCAGTCACTTTCTTGCAATCAACTCCCAGGAAGCCCACAGTCTGAATGGCTGCTCGGATATTTCATGGCTGAAAATAATTCAAAATGTCAATTTCTCTGCAAAGCCTATTATAGATCTTCCAGTCTGAGGGGATGTCATTAATATCTGCAGCAACATACAATGCAGAGAGTTTGTTATTGATCAACAGAGCTGCCTCACAACTTTATAAGCAGCACACCGCACGTTTCTGATGGGTGAACTCGGAGATAAGACAGCAGCGCGATATGGGAATTATTCAAATGAGGCTTATCGCGCCCACTGTATGCAACAGTAGCCCTGGAGAATTTACCAGCAGCCTCTGGTTTCGCTCATGTATTAGCTGTCTGTTTGACTGAAAGGCGCCGAGAAATAATTCATTCGACAGCAGCCTCAAAGTCGGACGTTTTTAATTAAGGAGGTCTATCGTTTGGCCGGAGATAACTGTTGTGCTGTGTCGGCCGAACAGAACATTTGTAATTGTAATCAGTTTAGGGAAATAGCGCCAGACGTTTAAAATGCAGCGCAAAGGACTACACACGGGCTGGTACACATATCAATACGTTAAACATCCACTGCTCAGTTTGCTGCTTTATATTCACATATTGTGCTCAATTTAAGTTTCATACGTGTGCTTTTGGTAATAGAAATGGTTTCAAGCTTTAATCTTCTAAAAGTTGTTTATTAAAATTGTTTTTATCAACTGTGTTTGTCACTTTTTTGTTAAAGGCTCCATTTTGTCTTTAAGAACCCCGCCCCAAAATGCTCTGCTCTGATTGGCTCGTAGGAAAAAGATGGCACCCCTCTGCAGAGGTAGCTCTCAGGGTTGGATAAGATGGCGTTGTTTTTCAAAGCAACTATTCTGTATATCTTGCTTTGACAACAAATCCATAACAAAAAGCCATCTGTGGAAGCCGTAGTACTGTACAAAGTATGACCAATCATTTTAGCGGGGCCGGCTAAAATGATTGGACGGCCTACCTGCCTGTCAGCCTTCCATCTGTGCACAAACTGACACGATGGGCTCATAAGAACTCAGATGCTCGCTTTGTAATATTCTTTATTTTAAAGAATACAAAGCTTTTCAATAATCTCTCTCCATAGAATCACTAGGTTCGACTAGGTAATGCAAAAACAGGTCTCTGGTAAACAGGGACGGATATGACGAAAAGACAAGACGAACCAACACAAGACAAAGGGAGAGAAGGACTATACAGGACTGTCTCAGAAAATTAGAATATTGTGATAAAGTTCTTTATTTTCTGTAATGCAATTAAAAAAACAAAAATGTCATACATTCTGGATTCATTACAAATCAACTGAAATATTGCAAGCCTTTTATTATTTTAATATTGCTGATTATGGCATACAGCTTAAGAAAACTCAAATATCCTATCTCTAAATATTAGAATATCATGAAAAAGTATACTAGTAGGGTGTTCAACGAATCACTTGAATCGTCTAATTAACTCGAAACACCTGCAAGGGTTTCCTGAGCCTTGAAAAACACTCAGCTTGGTTCAGTAAACTAAATCACAAGTATGGGGAAGACTGCTGATCTGACTGCTGTCCAGAGGACCGTCATTGACACCCTCCATCAGGAGGGTAAGACACAAAAAGAAATTTCTCAAAGAGCAAGCTGTTCACAGAGTGCAGTTTCAAAGCACATCCACAAAAAGTCTGTTGGAAGGGGGAAATGTGGCAGGAAACGCTGCACAACCAAGAGAGATGACCGCAGCCTTAACAGCATTGTGAAGAAGAGTCGCTTCCAGAATTTGGGGGAGCTTCAAAGACAGTGGACTGAAGCTGGAGTCCAGGTATCAAAAGTCACTGTTCACAGACGTGTCCGGGAAATGGGCTACAATAGCCGTATTCCCATGGTCAAGCCACTTCTGAACTCAAGACAACGGAAGAGGCGTCTGACTTGGTCTAAGGAAAAGAAGCACTGGACAGTTGCACAGTGGTCCAAAGTCCTCTTTTCAGACGAAAGCAAGTTTTGTATTTCATTTGGAAGTCAAGGCGCCAGAGTCTGGAGAAAGGCTGGAGAGGAGCAAAATCCAAGTTGCTTGAAATCCAGTGTGAAGTTCCCACAGTCAGCGATGGTTTGGGGAGCCATGTCAGCTGCTGGTGTTGGTCCACTGTGTTTCATCAAGCCCAGAGTAAATGCAGCTGTGTACCAAGTGATTTTAGAGCACTACATGCTTCCGTCTGCTGAAAAGCTCTATGGAGATGAGGAATTCATTTTCCAGCATGATCTGGCACCTGCCCACAGTGCCAAAACCACCAGTAACCGGTGTACTGACCATGGCATTACTGTCCTCGATTGGCCTGCAAATTCCCCTGACCTGAACCCCATAGAGAATATGTGGGGTATTGTGAAGAAGAAGCTGAAAGACACCAGACCCAACAATGCTAATGAGCTAAAGGCCGCTATTGAAGCATCCTGGGCATCCATAACACCTCAGCAATGCCACAGGCTGATTGCCTCCATGCCACGCCGCATTGATGCAGTAATCCGTGCAAAAGGATTCCCAACCAAGTACTGAGTGCATTAATGGACATTTTCAAATGTTTGATTGTGTTTTGCTGTTATAAATCTTTTTTTTTTACTTGGTCTGAGGAACTATTCTAATTTTTATACAGAAAAGGTCTGAGGCTGGAACTGGAGCCGCTGGAACCGGAACAGAGGCCTGGACCATGGCTGTGTGGGCCAGGTAATCGAGCAAGGAAACATAGGCCTGGATCCATGGCTGTGGAAACCGGAACTGAAGCCGGGATCATGGCTGTTGGAGCACGGGCTGGAATCCTGGCCCTGCGTCTCCTAGAGGCTTTTTGGAGACTCCGTGGACCTCCAACAGGACAGTAGTCGGATCCCAGGAAAGGGTTAGAAGCTTGTAACAAGTCTTCAGGGCTACTTGTAAAAGTTTGTAGCCACTCAAGCAACAAGCTCCTGAGCCAGGGCTTGCGAGCAACCTCCCGGCGTGCCTCGATCAAAACAGCCTCTTTACCCCGTCTAGATGAGGCGTTCTTCCAGGTGTAAAAAATGTACTCCAGAGAGTACCCAAGACATTCCGCCTGTGGGGCCAAAACATTAAAATCTGCTGAGTCCAAATTTGGTTGGTTCATTCTGTTACGATTGGGTGAAGCAGGTAGGACTCAAATGCAGAATTTAACGAAAAGCGAGTTTAATTAAATAATAAAAGCTGTGGCAAAAAAGGCAGTATCCAAAACAAACGAGCAGCACAAGGAACACAGACCGTGGAATAACATGGAGGGGAAACAATGAACCGACATGGAACACAGGGGAAGACTAGACTAAATACACAGCAGGGTAATCACAGGACAAAACACAGCTGGGCAGGGGAGGGAGAAACACAAGGGCAACAGGTGAACACAATGAGACAATCAGACACACCAGGGAAACTAACGACAAGGAGGAGGACCAGACAAAACACCGAATGAACAGACTTACAAAACCCATAACCAGACAGACAACACTAAAACCGTGACATGGGAGTGTGACAAAAACACTGACTGGTTTGTCAGTTATTATAATGTGTTGATTGGTAGGCACTGAAGATACCCAAATATACTATGTGTGCACACGCATTAAAGAAAGGTTTTTCCATGACTGCTCATTTCCCAGCTTTGACTTCACGCCAACAGTTTCTCTGCTTCTCTTTCAAACACCAAGACTCATAAGCTTCACTTGCAGAATACCAGTCAGAGGAAGTATACTTCCCCGCAGCATGTCCAAAACAGCAAGTCATTCATGATTGCATCGTGCTCACAGTCCAGCCTCACTTTGTGTCATTGTTTGTCAGAGTAACAGGGGACAGCGCTGGAGTGGATAAACACTTTGGCTAATTCCTGCTGCGCGCTGGGACTCAAATTAACCTTATTAGTGTGCATTGAGCAGTGTGTTGGCCTAAAAAAACACCATTTATTTGTCATTCAAGGCGCCTCGTAGTTCATTAAGCAGGACACAAAGGAAAGGTCGCTTCACCACGGTGCATTTTGAGCTCTTTATGCGATGTTGGCTGCCTGGGTCTCTGGTGATAGATTGCCTTTATCAGGCCCAGCACCTGGAGCCGTTGGGAACATATGTCCATCAGATGAAAGCACATACACTACCTGTGGCTTGTGTTGAGGTGCCTTTGTTAGGTTGCACTGCAGCATGCCATTATAAACCCCGTTCAAAACGACACGGTTACAGGAACCCGAACAGGAAAAATGTAACGTTTTTGAACTATTGTTGGAGAAAAGATATCCAATCCAATCCAACTTTATTTATATAGCACACTAATGTAAAAGCAAGAGACAATAAAACCATACTTATAGCCACAGACTGATTGACCGGTTGTAACTTTAAGACTATATAAAAATACATATATAAATATTTAATATACTGCCTCTGCATTGGATTATTATCGGATAGGGTAATAACTTCATAATTAACTACGTCTGAAAGCAGAAGTCCAGGGAAAATAATTGCAAGTTTTTCAGTGAGAATGCCACAAAATGATTTAAAAAGAAAAGCCAAATTCTGGGGGGAAAAGGTAACATTTCAGATGCATTGTGGGACATGTAGTTTATGGGCAACGTGCTTCTGTAAATCGGCCTGCAACCGTATAATAAACATATTATATTCTTTGCAAGCTCTTGTGGGGCCACAGAAAATGAAATCACAGGCCGGATTTGGCCCCCGGGCCTTGAGTTTGACACCCCTGCTATAGCTAATTAAGTACCACAGAGCACTAAGCACAACAAAGCCCAGCAAATGATCAAAGTTGGATCCATTTAACTGTATTGCACAGTTACACAAGTGTTTTGAAATATTTTGAAATCTGTGATTTGAATGAAGGTAACGCCGAGTTTCATATGCTCGCATGTAATGGCGTAGTATCTCCTTTGAACATGCAAGAAAAAGGAGGTTTCTAAGTATAATTGTTTTCCCCGCTGTAATGACTTTACAATGACTGTAACCCTATGATTAAAGGTCATGTCTCTCTTCTCTTTAAGTCCCATCCTCTTCATTACAGTTCTAGAACACAGAGAAGGTCAGATGTGCTTTAATACCTGCAAGCGCACACTATCCCACTTACAGATGGAGGCAACATCTGTGACGTTTAGGTGAGGAATGGAAAATGAACCGCACACAATGCATAATTTAGATCAGATGCATTACTTTCAATAGAGAACATAATACTGCTTAGATATCTGGAACACATGCACAGTCTGAACAAAACGCTGACATCTGTAAGCGTTGCAAAATGACTGAACTCACACTTTGCAAGATAAACTCCAAGTGTTTGATTCTAGCATACTTTCTTTTGAGGAATTCAAAGCGCTCGATGCTAATTTTCAATTTGAGCTGCTCCACATTCATCTCTCTCGTCTCCTCGATGCTGCAACTCATCTGTCAATCACTGTGGCTTTATCCATCCAGCAATTAATCTGAGCCCAAGAGGGGCCGCTGCACTGTCTGTGAACCTGAGCGTCGGCTGCATTTCTGCTGAGTAGTTCTACGAGAGGGCGATTTAAGAAACACTTTTCAGCAAACTTCTTGTTCCTGCATGTCTGTTACTTCTCCCCCTCCTCTCTCCATATGAAATGGATGCCTCACCGGTGTTGTCGTGGTTTCCTTCCTTGTTTTTCTTTCAAGCCACTAGACGCCTTAAACAGACATTTTTAACACGTTTTCTTTCCTACTTACAGTTGAAGAGATTCCTCCGATGGTTTGGATTAGATCAGTGGTTCTCAACTGGTCAGGCCTCGGGACCCACTTTTTACTTGGTCAGTAAATCGCGACCCAACATTTTGAAGCACTCAAATACGTAGGTGTTCTTTCTTTCTTGATAAGGCTTATATAACTTGATAACTTAAAGGGTAATTGGACAGTTAAAAACTGTTCCTCGACGGCGTCTTTCCACCCATCACTGTCACTTTAGCTCAGGCGCCGTGGGAATTGTAGTCTTTTATAGTGTGTTGACAACAGACGTCACAATTAGCTGGCCTTTCTTATCAAATACTGGCTCTAACAAGTGTCCTGGTTCAACATACACTCTGTAATCTACTCTTTGCATGAAGCCCCCGCGTTCAACTGACTGTGTAATTCGTCGTTAGTAGTTCTACGAGAGGGCGATTTTAAAAACACTTTTCAGCAAACTTCTTGTTCCTACATGTGTGTTACTTCTCCCCCTCCTCTCCATATGATATGGCATCAAGGAAACTTCACAGGTGTCTTGGTCCAACATACACTGTGCAATCTGCTCTGTGCATGAAGCCCCCGCGTTCAACTGACTGTGTAATTCGTCATTTGACCTCATTAGCCACTTGGTAGGGGGGTGGGAGGTGATGCTATAGACCCTGTGGAGTGACACTCTGTGGGCCTTAACACCCCTAGTGAAGAGTCACCAATGTCAGCAACACACATTTCTTTCTTGGATGGAGGTTTGGGGAGTGAAGCCAGAATCACTGCCCACACAGACTCAGCCCTCTGTTGGTTTACAGCATCCAATAAGTGCAGAGCCGTAGGATATGCTGCATCTAATCAATGAAATGTGCTCTCATTACCAAAGCCTTGGCAAGTCAAGGTTTGTCATTGTTTATTTAGTTGTGTAGCATTTAAGGCAGTGGTCACCAACCAGTGTGGTGCGGGTAGATCGCTGGTAGATTGCACACCGTTTTTTTTTAATAACGTTTTTAGATGTAAGCCTATCATCCACCACCCCGTTAGCAGGTGCCACTTGATTGACGTGTCATTGAGACATTCCCTGTCGCTCCCGAAAATAATAGACTGACTTCAAGTGATGCTGCATATTTTTGAACTCACTGCACATATGGTAGATACCAACCACAACAAAATTAACATATTTTACCGTGATTTAATTGAAATACACGTTTCAAAATGATGCCGGAATAACTACTTACTGATGTGACAACAAGTCTGCAGACAGACGGCAGGCAAAAAACCTTTTAAAATGCGTGTTTTCTGAATGGAGATCGGCTAAGCTAACGTTGTATATGCTCCGTCCACACTCACAACAACGGCCTACAGACATAAATAAAGCAGCGACTGTATTCGCCATGACACAGACAGTCTATGGTTTGTCCTTGTTTCACTTTTGTCCAGTTTCTGAACAGATATGATGAGCTGTGAGCTCTGAGTGCTAACAGCTAACGGCTGATGTTTTGGTTTTCTGATTCAACATGACGGCAGGCTGAGATCCTCACCGCTGATTGGCTACCGCGCGAACGCGTCACTCGCATCAACCGCGTCTGTCCGCGTCTTTGCATTGACTTCATGTCATCGCGCTGCCCCCAAAAGTCGCATCTCGTCCCGTGTGAACGCACCAATGGTTTATGCACGGATAAAGAATGTTGTTAGAATTTGTAAGAATTGTGTTAAAATAACTAGTTTCATGTTAATGTTAAATGTTGCACTTGCATGAAGTGGATAAGTGGATAAGCCTCACGGTTCAAATCTGCTCACTGCAAGATGTTATTTTTTTCTTTGTTGCTGTCAACAAAATAATGTAGGCCTACTCTGACCTCCTGCTAAATGATGAACCAGATCTCTCAGGTCTTCAGGGACTGGTCAGCTTTCTGTCCCCAGAGTCAGAACTAAACATGGAGAAGCAGCGTTCAGTTATTATGCTCCACCTAGAACAAACTCCCAGAAACCTGCAGGTCCGCTGCAACTCTGACTACTTTGAAATCCAGCAAGAAGACTTTTCTTTTTGTCGCTGCTTTTAATTGAACTATTCATATCTTAGACGGCACTGTAACTTTTATCCATGTATTTCTTCTTAATGTCTTTCGTTTTTTGTAAAGCACTTTGAATTGCCTTGTGTTGAAAGGTGCTATATAAATAAACTTGCCTTGCCTTGCCTTGCCTTACTCATTCACTCAAACAAATGGAAAATAAGCGACATACATTTATAATAGGATTGTAATGAATGAATGAGTAATGTAAAATGCAGAGTTCGTATGAAGCTATCAATGATTTGAGATAACATATACGGATACATCTGCGTTAAGTTGTTTTTATGTCTATTGAACTTTGAGTTACCAGTGCTGAGGGTGTCTCTGCTGCTGGAGGAACATCTTGTCCAAAAGCAGAGACTTTAAATACAGGAAGTAACCAATCAGACTGTACCAAGTATCTGCCAAAACATGGGGGGGGATTGGGACTCATGGTTTGGAGATAAATATCATAGAAACTGTTAGTGTTCATTTGCTAACTTTATGTTGAGGCCATTCAATTAATTGTAAGTACAATCACAAGACACTATGGAGACATGTGTATCTACACTGAACAAAAATATAAACGCAACACTTTTGTTTTTGCTCCCATTTCTCATGAGATGAACTCAAAGATCTAAAACATTTTCTATAAACACAAAATAACCATTTCTCTCAATTATTGTTCACACATCTGAAAAAGTCTGTGATAGTGAGCACTTCTCCTTTGCCGAGATAATCCATCCCACCTCACAGGTGTGGCATATCAAGATGCTGATTAGACAGCATGATTATTGTGGGCTTATCATGTTTATTCGGCCACAACAGAAAAAAAGACTTTCGCTCTCCAGAGGGGCAGGTCAGCCAAAAAGTTCAAAAGGGCCGTTGCCCAGGCAACATTAGCCCGTACCTGTGCACGTCCCTGCTTAATTAACCACGAGTCCAACTTCCTGCTGTCACACTGTGTCCCCTTAAAAATACCATCCCTATGCATTGATACATGAATGTAGTGATTTGTTTTGAAGGATTGCTGCTTCCTAATGACTCTCCGTTTGGCGGCAGGTAGTGTGCAAACAGTCTGCTGAATTCCACAGTAAATGCATCCACTCTAAAATGGATTATGTTAATGCATTTTTTCTAACTCACAAAAACAAACAGGGCATGGCAACATATGGATCCATGAGTGAATCACAGGCCTGTGAACGTGTTGCAATATGGCGGGTAAATAATTAATCTGCTGCTGCCATGTTGCTCTAATCTCAAACCATGTTCACTTCATGAGAGGCTGAATTATTTTCCCTCTGATCTCTCCTCTGAATTTACTGCTTGCTTTTACATTTCTTCGACATGCGGTCGTTCAGTGTGAATAATAGCGGTGATTACATATATAAAAAAAACATTAATCCAGTGTCTAATGTCATTAAGTGTAACGTGTAGGAATGGCTCACATCGACTGTGTGGTCAACATTTGAGCCTGCAGCAGCTTTGTTAAAGACTTACATCATAAAGAAGTCTGTTATGGTTTATAGCACGTTCTTGTTAACAACGTGAGGACATTATATCTAATCATAATAAATAGTTGTATGTATAGATTTCTTTGTTAACTTCATTGCTTCCTGGTCCTGTTGGTGTTATCTCACACAGCAGAGGAGATGGTAAAGGGAGGAAATACAAGGTGAGGAAGTGGGGGAGGGGGGAGAGATGATTAATGGTGACTGTGGTCAAGGTGGTTCGAGAAATTAACAGAGGCTTAGCCAGCAGCAGACCACAGGGAGGACACACACACACACACACACACACACACACACACACACACACACACACACACACACACACACACACACACACACACACACACACATTGTAAGTAGTTCCTGAAAACTAGGGAGTCCTTTTGCTTAGGTTTGATTGTGTGGAAAGTCTTATTGCTTTTTCATATTGAGATGTAATGAGCCTTGGGGAGATGTGTAGTGATAATGCAGATTTTCCACTGACACTATACATTAACATATTATTAACATAATTCACCTTTGAATTATGTTTTCATTTCGGACCCTTTTGTACTGTTTGGGTCAAATTGACTTGGCACATTATTAGGGTTTTAAAAGAAAAGAAAAATACAATCCCTTACATGAGCTGTCTTCATCTAGATTCCAACAATACACTGTGCTACATCACATTTACACGTCACTTGTTAGACGCTTTTATCCAAAGCGACTTACATACTCAACACTGTGGACAATCCCCACAGGAGCACTTTGGGGTGAAGTGTCTCAGGGACACAACGACATGCTGACTGCAGTGGGGTTTGAACCTGTGCTCCCTTGATCCGAACACCAACGCTCTATCCACTGCGCCACACGCCTCCCCACACACACATGTTAAGAATCCTCCATAATAAAGACGTTGGTTGCATTTGATGCTTATCTAGAAATGCAATAAGGTTTATATTATATATAATGTTAGTGGTGATGAGGCTGGTGTGTTTTGGATGAGCAGTTCTTGAGAAAGCTGCAGTCTATAAAATGATATGTTTAGATTTAATGAGCCTAAAAACTGCACTTGGAGAGATGTCTGTTTTCAAATATGCATTCTAAAATGCTAGGAGTCCCTCTCTGTATTTATGACCTTTGATTTTGCCGTTTACAACACAGCCGATAAACAAACTGTTCAATACGTGGGCTGCACTTTGGAGAGCTTGGTTTGGTCGTGAGAAGAAATACGAGTCTTCCTCACGGTTAGATTTAATGAGCCTAAAAACTGCACTTGGAGAGATGTCTGTTTGCAAATATGCATTCTAAAATGCTAGGAGTCCCTCTCTGTATTTATGACCTTTGATTTTGCCGTTTACAACACACTGTTCAATACGTGGGCTGCACTTTGGAGAGCTTGGTTTGGTCGTGAGAAGAAATACGAGTCTTCCTCACGGTTAGATTTAATGACCGTAATGTAAAAACTGCACTTCCCTTGGAGACGTTTCAAGGCACCGAAGCTCCAAATCAATTGAAATAATCAACTAATTGAAAAGGACACACAATCAATGAGGACAGAAATCCCTTATAGTCGCCTTCGGGACGATCAATAGATGTAATTGTGCTGCGAGCCACATATTTCTGCTGTTTTCATCTTTTTCTCTGTCATGCATTCACACAGAGCTCATCAGGGGAAAGTGCTGAGTCAGGAACGGATGTCTGCTCGTTAATACAAGACATTCATTGCTAAGAGACTTCTCTGACACGAGAACAAAACGTTTATGTGCATGGTAAAAACCCACAAATCTAACAACTAATGAACATCTGAGCAATTAAGTGGAAATATTTGTAATTATGCTTTTAATTTAGGAAATAAATCACTTCACTCGGACAATGGCAGCTCAGGTCTTTGTTAATATGACTGTAAAAGCTTTTTCACCTCTTATTTCATCTGTAAAGTGGATTTTATGTCAAATTACTTCAATCAAAGTTTATAGAGAAGAATGAGAAATATGACTTTCCTCTGATTATCAATCATTTCTCGTTGTTTCTTCTGTCAAGTAAAACCACATTTCACATGTATTGCCGCACTAAAGTGTCATTTATTTACTATTCCAGTCTGATTTAAGGGTCGGTCCTAAAAGGTTATTTGTTAATTGCTGATTTCGGCTGTTTCTCCGTCCTTCATATTGACAGCTGAGGACCCAGGAGACGGCACTGTGGTCCCTGTGCTGCCTGACTGTAATGAAATGGTGTCACTTAAGACTGAATGTGTGCAGGAAGTTAAACACTGATAGATAGGTCAACTCGCAGGACTCTGAGGGATTCTTTGTTACGTTTCTAATTAAATGTTAAGACATAGACCAGGGGTGTCAAACTCAAATACACAGAGTACGAGTCGAGGGTTCAATGTTTATTGCAAAACTTATTGAAATGAATTTATTGCACATATTAAACCTGGAACTAACAAAGCTTCAATGATTGCCAATAAAAACAACATTAAACATTACATAATCAGTTGCATTCATTTCTTATGGCTCTATCTGCAGCTTTTCCAGAGTCATTTCTACAGAGTACATTTTCCCACAGGCCAACAACAGCTTCAACAAAACAACAATTTCCCTCAAAGAGAAAACCAAACATGCCCTGTTGTCGTGAGAGAGAAAGTGCAGAAGGAAGCATCCATTGAACTCAGTGTGCTGCTCTGTGATGCTAGCTCAGATACCTGGCATCTCATCTCGGGTGCAAGGTCATCAATGTTTGGGCTCAGGCTCTGAGCTGAGGAGACCCTCAGGATGACGTGAAGGTGTGCGTGCAATATACCAGCGGGCCAGATCTAATAGGAATTAGAAATTATCGTGCGGGCCGAAATTAAATCCACCAAGGGCCTGATTTGGCCCCCGGGCCTTGAGTTTGACACATGTGACTTAGACAAACAACCTGTTAACTGCTGCATTCGGGGCAAACAGCACATACTATTGTGTGTATTGGGGTTACTGTGAGGATCTTCAGTGCTGCGAGAGCGTAACAGTTACAGATGGGGTCCAAAACTAGCAAGCCACATGAATGTCTGGGAGCAAATGTTACCTCCGCTCCACCTCCGAAGATAGGCTACTCCCTGACCCTGGACATTGTGAATATCAATTCATTGCCTTGTGTTGAAATGTGCTGCCTTGCCTATTGTCTCAAAACAAAATGTGGAAAGAGTGACCTTGTTCACACACTACATTAGATTTAGCCCACACTTATCCAGAGTGACTTATTCAACCACGGAGAATCAAACTCAAAATAGCAAGAAGGCTGCAAGGACATGAGCTTTCAATCAGAAATCAGACAAATCATTGGAAGTGTGCTTGCATTAGCTTCAAATAAGAGAAACGCTTCTAAGTGCTATGTGCAAGAGTCCTTGCCGTCCTTAGATTTAAATGCATCTGGAGAAAAAGGCTCATGAATGGACAGCGCTAAAGTAGTCAAATACCACCAAGATGCATCCTAATCCGATCTGTTTTTGACAACATATCTTCAGTCGTGTAAACACAGGACATCACAGTAAAACATGTCAATAGGGATTTAGCTATTCTATAGTTTGTTCTGCTCCACTTCTTAAATCACGTAAGCAGACGATGGAAATGGAGTTTTATTGAGGTCACGGTTGATTTTATTTCCCATTTAAATAGTGGTTTTGAATTGGGTCGCATATCAAAATGTAAAAAGTAACTATCAGTTTACATAGTAGAAAAATAGATACCAAATATTGACATGCTAAACATTTCTTAACAGGGTTTAGTAAGTGTGGGGGAAACTTCTGAAGCAATGGGAGTCAGGACTCAAAGAGAGACACGATGGAGAGCTGGAGCTTTGATGGCAAACTGACGGTTTATTTGAAGCTTCGGCCGGAGAATTCACAAGACATGTCACGGGCCACGGTCTGACCACACGGTAGAGATGCCACAATCAATTCTGAAGAAGGGGCAGTGGTGACTGGTCATTAGGGGCAGCCCCACCTAGTGTCAGCAGAAAGTATTACAAATAATGATTGCAAAACATAAATTTAAAAATATATAAAATATAATTTAAGATCATGTTTAATCATCTGATTCGTCTCTTTGCTGTTTTAGTCTGTGTTCTTCTAATTAGTGTCTACAGTGTGTGCCTATTGAGCTGTTTAGAGCCATGTGGGACAAAACCTGATCCTGCCCCTCCCTCTCACTGTCTAAGTGAACGGTGACTGTAAAAACTACACTGCGCATGCTCAGAGTATTTTCCTATTTAATGTGTGTGGCAAAAAAATAATGACCATAGGGGCATAGAGCTGCCATCCCCACCATACGTCATCTCACTTCATTCAGAGCTGATTGGCTGTAAGTACGTGTGCCGCGAAAAGTGTGGTGTGTGAAGAGGAGACGAGAGAGCTGCAGTGACGCGTCCTAAAACCCGGAAGTAAGCTGCGCATGGCTTCCCTCCACAAAAAAGCAATAATATTTCTCTATAGGATTTTAGAAAATAGCTCCAAATAAGATCTGTGGGAAACGTAGCTGTTAGATAAATGCACGTTTTGTTCAGCCGGATAATATCCACATGTCTACCCTACTTTTATAATTTTCGAATCATAAATCTATTGATTAGATTTATGATAGACTTTTGAAACTACAAGGAGGACTTTTACAAAAAAGTAATATAGATGTTTGTCCAGAAGGATAGGCAAATGGACTTCATCAAGTCAAGGTAAGACCACAATTGTATTGAAAATGGGATCTTACTAAGAGAGAACAATTCAATATTTAAATGATAAAATTACATTTTTTGGGTATCCTTCTGTTGAACTGTCTGTTTAAAATTAATTGAAGCATCAGACAAAAAAGGCTTTTGAAAATAATATTATATTTTGATTTAGGTCAAAATATAATATTTGTAAACCTGAAGAGTCAGTGCTTCACCAGCCATGAACCTCTGTGCAGAAGCTTATAGACATCTACGTTTTTTGTGCCCCACCACTTTGTACATATAAACACGCCACTGAGAAGGGGAGACAACACACTGAGAGCACATCAGCCAAGGTCTACGTGCGTGTGCTCAGTCAGGACAGTTTGACCTGATAAACTGGGTCAAAGTTATGGGCCTTGGAAAATATTCCCCCAACAGTAAGACCAATCAAAAGTATGCGAAAGTGGCCAAATTAGCCCAGCACTCTAAAGGGTTACGGCAGAAAAGGGGGATAATTGGTAGAATCTTCCTAACAGTTTGACAATTGCACACCTTTGCACACATTCTGACGAGTGGAGATGACATGTTCTGGAGGTTTTTGCTACTCACACATAATGAGAAGGAAAGTCTTTATGTGCAGCCACTTATCACGATATCCCTGACATTTTCCCATCCTCCATGTTACTCTCCGTCCACATGCAGGTCAAACTTCAGAGCAAAGCAGACCTCCTTCGGCCACAGAAGGACACGGGGTCCATTTCCGGCGTGAACATGTTGATTCAGGTCTGGAGAATGTTTGGCTGTAATCAGCTTGCATAAATCTCTTTGATGATAGCCACAAGAACATCTGCTGGAGCAATAAGAAAAAATCCAGGGAGGCAATAAAATGTCTGGCTGAACATATGCTAATGGATGCGAGTTGTTCTGAAAAGTTGGTCCTAAAGTAATAGCTACAGTTTCACTATGTTATTTACGAGTTCATGTAAGGATCACATCGAAAGACAAAACGATTTTATTTCTGTTTCCGCAGCGTGATGATCGTGAACGTGACGAGGTGACTCTCAGACGTTCAGAGTGCTGAGCCAGCTTTGTCCCTTTTCCCTTCCACACACACACGCACACACACACACACACACACACACACACACACACACACACACACACACACACACACACACACACACACATACCATTTATACATCACTTCAGGGGACATTGCATTGGCTTACATGCATTTCCTGGAGACTTATCCTAACCTTAACCCTAACCAACACATGCCTAACCCTAACCCTAACCTAACCTAACCAAGTCTTCACCCTAAAATTAATGATTCCCCTCATGGGGACCTTCAATTTGTCCCCACACGTGACTGTGTAAACAGATTTAGGTCCCCACAAGTATAGTAATGCTAGGCCACACATACACACACACACACACACACACACACACACACAAGTTCGTTTGATTAGTCTATCCTCATAAGAGTTGGGAAAATCACAGGAAACATAATTTACAAGTCATTACAGATGACTCAACATTAATCAATTCATTAATTTATTTACTTTTAGTACTTAACCCAGCTCCATTAGAGGCGTTGCATCATCTGTATTTTACACGTGTACAAATAGAAATTCTAACATGTTTGGAAACATATATTTTAAATACTATATCCTTCGTGTTTGTATTGATTTCGGCCTTTGCCGAAAAGCTGTATTTACATGGAGATAAGCCCCGCCTCCTCGGCAGCACGTGTAGTTTGATTGACGCGAGTAAACACAAACGATTGTGCTGTCAAACGTGCACAAGTTACGCTATCTTTGCTTAAGTCTGGTGTGAACGCACTTTCAAGCTTCAGATTCAGATTTCTATTTTAACTGTTTGTGAAAAAACTGAATTGATTGATTAATTGATGGAATGAAAACAAGTCAAACTACAGTATTGTCACAGTCTGCTTTCTCACTCACCTATTTTCTGCATTAACATTCCTTAGTCACCTGGTAGTCACACCCTGTCTCTCTCTCACTCTGTTACACCCATCAGCTCCATTAGTATTTAGGCCCACTTCACTCTCACCTCAGTGCCAGATCGTACTTTGCAGCATGCCAGTCTTTCCCGCATTACCCTTCAGATTGCTCTCCCGGTTTCGACCCTGCCTGTCCCTGACCAGCCTGCCTCGCCTGCTCCCTGACCCGTTCTGTACCTGCGACTCCCGTCCTGCTGTCTCCTGGAACCCTCGCCTGTCCCCGACCAGCCCTTTGCCTACTATCTGCCGTGTTGTCTCCTACCAGCCTACTGCCTTCAATAAAGCTGGTTACCGACTATCTCTGGTTTCCCGTGTTCTGCATTTTGGTTCTCAGCTCGTTTGTGACAAGTATCGGAGAATTTGGATAGCATAGACCACCGGCACAGCCATGAGCTGGTTCACAGTGTGAAATAGACACAACAAATGCCAGTTGTCTTTCCGTAAATCTGACAAACACAAACTTAAAACATCAAAGTTACGGAGCGTTGGTGAACAGAAACTATCTATAAGACCCTGGAGATATGGGTTTGGGGCATCTGACCAAAAACGGTAGTAATATAAACTGCCACTAAATTCTATCGTGTTATTTTATGCTCAGTCGCGTGTGTCTGAAAGCATGCGATGCATCAGTGCGTTCAACATGTGACAAAGCAGTGTTTCCCTAAACTCTGTGTATCAGTGTGTGTGGGCGTGTGAAAACATTAGATATGACTGGACTTACACTGGAGGCGTATTGCCCTGTTTGTTGCTGAGCTCATGTAATTACCCTTGCATTAAGTCAAACATCATGACACTCTCTGAGCTAATGGTCTATGAAATGTCTGCTTACATAACAGCAATTACAGCAGCGTCGTGTTCACGGCCGACCTCATGGGGGGCGGGCGTCACATTCAGAGCAGATCGCTTTGTTACCAACATGACTCTGACAATTGGGTCAATGCTGGAGTCTGTGCAAACAACTGTGGGGCTCAGAGCTTTGGTCGTGTCTAATTAAGTCCAAACTGTGTGTTAGTCAAATTTATAAATATGCCAGAGTTGAGGCTGCATTGACTCAACTGGTACAACACGAGAAATGTATGCTACGGGTCTCCAGCGAAAATAAATATGCTAACTTGCATATGTTGGGCAGTTTGCACAATTGGCATCAGTTCAATCAATCAATCAATCAATCAATCAATCAATGTTTATTTCTATAGCCCAATATCACACATGTTACATTTGTCTCAGTGGACTTCACAGTTTGTAGAGAATATCAGTATGACAATACGACACCCTCTGTCCTTAGACCCTCTGTCCTTAGACCCTCTGTCCTCAGACCCTCTGTCCTTAGACCCTCTGTCCTTAGACCCTCTGTCCTTAGACCCTCTGTCCTCAGACCCTCTGTCCTTAGACCCTCTGTCCTTAGATCCTCTATCCTTAGACCCTCTGTCCTTAGACCCTCTATCCTTAGACCCTCTGTCCTTAGACCCTCTGTCTTTAGACCCTCTGTCCTTAGACCCTCTGTCCTCAGACCCTCTGTCCTTAGACCCTCTGTCCTTAGACCCTCTGTCCTTAGACCCTCTGTCCTTAGACCCTCACATCGTACAAGGAAACACTTCCAGAGAAAACCCACAGTTTAAAGGGAACATGGGAGAAACCTCAGGGAGAGCAACAGAGGAGGGATCCCTCTCCCAGGACGGACAGTCGTGCAATAGATGCCGTGTGGAAATTGAAAAGATAATACATTTGCAACATAGGTAGTCCAAATGTTTGGAAATGCATGTGTGTATAATAGGAAGATGAATCCACGAGGATATCCATCCAGGACCTATGATCCAGGACCTATGATCCAGGACCTATGATCCAGGACCACAGCCACGACTCAAGATCCAGGGCTCGCGATGCAGGACACAGGACCGCAGGATCATCCATGACTCCGGATCCCAGCGTATATAGACACCAGAAAGAAAGACATGTGGGGAAGCTGGGTTAATCGGAACATGAGAGTACACAGGTACAGACAGAGAGAAGAAGAAGTAAGATGTCCCCCGACAAACTAAGCCTATATCAGCAAAACTAGGGGCTGAATCTAATCAGCCCTAACTATAAGCTTTATCAAAAAGGAAGGTCTTAAGCGCATCAGTTGCATTATTTTCATTAATAAGCATTTGAAGACGATTCAAATGTCTTGGTGGATTTGGACAATGTTGATGTGGTTTTTGAGGATGTTGAAACTATTTCTGACATTTAAGGGTAAAACAATGGCAGTTTTGAGTCCCCTAAAACTTTGTAATTGACTCGAAATGTATCACAATCAGCCCACTGGAAGTAGACATATAGCACTTTGTGGTTAAACCTGTCATTTTTCATCCTGAAAATGACAACATATGATTCTACATCCTCCAAAATGCACCAAGCCATTTTTTAGGTATTGTCTGCATATGCTATTTAATGCAACTGATGCCAATGAAAATGTTAGCATCCATGAGTTTATACACTATACATTTCTATCATAAAACTTTGTGGAACTCAACATTTCCGGGTTCTCAATAGGACTCAATGAGCTGGTAAATACACCGAGGAAGAGCTTGGAGAGGGAATGCATCTCGATCGATTTCTACAACTGAGGAAGCAGCCCTCAAATCACCCGGTGCTTCTCGTCATGTGTCAAGCAGAGTTAATTGTGTGAGAGCGCTGAGGACGGGTGTCTGTGACTGGGTGTCTGTGACTGGGTGTCTGTGACTGGGTGTCTGTGACTGGGTGTCTGTGTCTGTGACTGGGTGTCTGTGACTGGTTGTCTGTGACTGGGTAAGTGATCCATTGTTGGTGTGAATGCCTACCGCTGAGCAGGGCGAAGGAACAGCTTCAGAAAGCAAACACAATGCTGTAATCCCCCCTCCTCGTACCCCTGATAGCCCAGTGCTGCATGTCGCTGAGGATTCTCTGCTGTGTCGCTGCAGAAGCCCCGCTGACGGCTGAGGAACAATTTGGATGCTTTACTTTCAATTTCAGCCTGAACTCGCTGAAGGGAATTGCCAATGCATATTTTTACCCCGACAGAAAGATGTACAAGAGGCTAACACCACGACTTGTTACAGCTGCTTCTGTTGTTTAAACTATTTCTGATATTCCATTGTGTTTATTTACTGTGTTCCTTTCTGTTTCTTGTTAAGTGTTAATGATGATGTGAAGCACTTTGAATTGACAATGTGCGATAAAATAAACGTGCCTTACAACTTAACTAATCCAGCACGATTCATGGCAAAACATGGCATAGAAATGTACTTTGTATATCACGATGCAATCTCGCCTCCTGCAGCCTCTGAAGGTGCCAGAGGCTTTTTATCAAAGAGTGCAGTGTTGGCTCAGACACAACGTTTTGCCTCCATGTGTTTAATGTCTCGGCCACCGCGCAGTGCCTTTGAAAAGTGTTTGAGAGGGAGTGTGTGTATTTCTCTGTGTGAGAGACAGAGGGTGTGTGTGGAGTTGTTGTGTGTGAATGGCAACACGGAGGAGGAGGAGAAGAAATGCAGGGGCAGCTCAATAACTGTGGGTGTTTCTCAATTGCGAGTACGCTTGCTTGGTAGCACATGTCTTCCGAGTCACTGGCCGTATCTCAATCGCGAGGATACTGGCTTCCAAGACAATATTTCAAGGATACTACGTCATCGAGTGCCGCCGAAGGACTGTTCCAATCTCCAGCATACTTGGAATTCCACCGAGGCCGCGTCCTTGGTTTGGGGGTAATTTCGAGGCTGCACATGGGTAGACTTCGCGTCCTTCAAATCCCCACAATGCTTTGCGCAAGGACGCGGCCTCGGTGGAATTCCAAGTATGCTGGACATTGGAACAGTCCTGCTGCGCCACTTGATGACGTAGCATCCTTGAAATATTGGATTGGAAGCCAATATCCTCGAGATTGAGAAACGACCTCTGTGTGTGTGTGTGTGTGTGTGTGTGTGTGTGTGTGTGTGTGTGTGTTTTCCTGGAGAGATGCAGACAGCCGAGGAACTGATGGCTGATTGGGGATGCAGGAGGGGAGCTCTCAGATGACTCACCCTCACTCAGGTCCAGAATGAGAGCCTCAATCACCCATTTCATCGCCAAGTGATGACAGCATCTCCTCTGGGCGTGTTCATCTCTTGTGTTTCTAGTAATAAAAGCTCAATGAGCCATGAGTCTGAGGGTCTGTCTTTTGTGTTTCTCTCCACATGGGCACACACATTTGGATGTGTATGCCATTAAATGCTTATTTCTCTCATTGCTGTTTATGAGCCGCAGTTATATTGTATCTGTTATGTGCCAACCTACGCACCACCGTCTCACAGTCCCACAAACATGCAGATTTGCTCGAGGGGCTAGTCAGATTGATTCCAGCCTTGGTGTTGTGTGTTTTAGTGACTTATGAGTGTGTGTGTGTGTGTGTGTGTGTGTGTGTGTGTCTGTGTGTGTGTGTGTGTGTGTGTGTGTGTGTGTGTGTGTGGCTTCATATGAGAGCCCATCCCTCTGCATCCCGGTCTCAAGGCCACATCATTAGAGGAAGAGGGTGTCTCCACACCTGGCAGCCTTGAGAAGCGGCGCTCGACTGTCACTTGGAGCCAATAAGCCGCTGTTAAAGTCCAGAAGGTTACACGCAGACCCACAGAGCACTATGGGTGATTAGCTGCAGAAATCAGTAGTCAGACATTCCTTCTTTTAGCCTTTCACCGTTTCATCTGATTTGACTTCAGTGAGGTGAGAGAAGAACAAAGGGAAATGAAGTCCTCTGATGGCAGAGTCCTTTTGATAGTTGGTGTTAAAAGCAACACAGAGGAGTGTAAAGCAGGGATGAGAGCAGAAACCATGTGCGGTGTGAAGTCATGACAGAGGTGTGTTTCTGTGCCTGCACTCGACAGGGTGGAGAGGAAATAAAGTCCACTTTTGACGCTTCAAATGACACGGTACTCAGCAAGTTCGACAGTTTCAACATGACTGTGTTCTGGGTCTGAAAAGAGACAGAGTATGCTCATTTCCAAGTTAATTATGTATTTCAGGTTCCAACTTGAACATATTTACAAACTCAAATGTTAGAAAAACACAACGTCTGAATACACCTGTGTCAAACACACTCTTCCAAACCCCCTCCTCCTGACTAAGATCCGTCTGATTGCATTTCTTGTGTCCCCCGGTCGTATCTGTGCTTTTAGGGTCTCAATGCACTATTATTGCAGCCGGTGCACAACTGTAGCAGCACTTATATGCAAGTTGTTACATCCATAAGTCACAAAAGGTAGTTTTTTTAAATGTATTTTCTGTGGTTTTCACAATTGAATACATTCACAGAATTCGGCTCAAGGCGCAGAGGTTGTTTCTATGGAGACATGTGAAGCTTGCATTTGCAAAAGCCGTTTAAAAACCTGCTTTATGAATACAAAAATACATAGTCTGACTTTTGTAATATGTGTGGCCTTTTGAATGTACAGTACTGGAAAGCTATACTGCACTTATATAGTCAGTGCCTTCGCTTTCAGACGTTTATGTTTGAGTGGCACCACAATTGTAGCAAAACAATCAATATCCAATGATTGGGGCCAAAGGGTCTGGAGTTGGGACCACTTGTAGTTTACATAGCAAGTGAATGCACACATAAAAGCCACTTATTTCATACAATCAGGCAGTTTAGAGATATTTAGGTCTCCAGAGTATTCATGTATTGTGCAACAGCATCTCTGTGTGCAAGAACTTACCATCTTTCACTATTTCCACTATGCTTCTCTGTCCATTCTGCATGTGTAATTTACTGCATAAGTGATAAGTTAATTAAAGACACAAATATAAATCGTTTTACCAGATGTTAAATCCAAATTAAATCTGTAGAAATGTTTAGTTTTCTGGTCATTTACTTCTATAGTGATGTATTTAAGCTGTCAAACTAGCACATGGTACAATAAAAAAATGTCAATTTATTTCACTTTAACGACATTTGGTTACTAGCAGCTCAGTTCACAGAGAGATGACGTACAAACAATCCTATTCACCATGTCCTTGTTTGCTTATTGTACTGTATGTCTAGCTTTAGTGAAATATCACATTATTTGGGAACAACAGGAGCTATCAAGCCTCTGTTATGATGCACTAGTTTGTTTTGTTGGCTTAGGTTGTTATTTTAATAAGCCATTAGGACAGGCAGTGTTGGACAAATGACCCGCACAGTGTGTCCCGTTAGTATCTGGGTCACAAACACCTCTGCGCCGCCGAGTCATTACGACGGCTGGCTCATACCTGGCGCTGAACACAAGACATTAATGTCTCTGAGGCTGAAATATACTTCAGGTTACCTCTCCATCTTCTCCACACACACACACACACGCACACACACACACACACACACACACACACACACACACACACACACACGGGTTAACAATGAGGTAAGGCTGTTCCAGATGAGTCACCATTTGACCTTGAAGCAGTGGCGGACTGGCCATCGGGACGTTCGGGACGAATCCCGATGGGCCGGTACTGAAGTGGGCCGGTCGGACGATGTGGGCCGGTTGGATCAGTCACTTGCACAATGTCTAAAGTGACTCGCTGTGTATGAGACTCAATACTCGCTGGTTGTACTTTTGCGGGCATCCAATTCGCTAGGTGGCGATGCTGCAAAACAACTAGGGTCCCAGGACTGCGGTCCTGAAACTGCAGTCTCCGACGCTGCAGCTTCATACTATTGTAAAAAGGAGGGTTTCTGCCCCGTTACTTCTCCGCTGTTTTCTTGTCCCTCTTGTCTAGTTGGTTTGAAAAGCCAAACTGTATACAGTTCAATCGAACGGACTTCTTTCTGCAGATGTGAGCGTCCTTTAACAACGGTCAATAAATCCTTGACAGCGGTCTGTCTGTTCTGGATTAACAACGTGTCACGTGTTCTGAATTGACCAATCAGAATCGAGTATTCAACTAAACCATGTAATAATGATTATTAAAGAATCCAATCATACAAAGGACATGACATTATAATATTAGTATTTACCAACTGAATAAGCCATCTGTCACGATCTGTCTGTGTTGTGTCTTGTTTAGATCAGTGTTTGGTTTCCTGTCTCTGTGTTCCCTCCTACCTGTTTTCCTGATTGTGTTCACCTGGTGCCCCTGTGTTTTCTCCTCCCTCCTCACCTGTCTCTTGTTTCCTTGATTAGTCCTGTGTGTATTTTAGTTCTGGTTTTTCTGTCTGTCTTTGTTGGATCCTTGTTGTTTTTTGACTGTGTTCACAGGGAAGAGTTCTGTTTGTTTCATTTAGCCTTGAAATAAAGGTATTTTCGGTTAAATCTGCATTTGGGTCCTGCCTGCTTCACTCCACCCTGACTCCATCTTACCTCCATGTTAGTTGAAACTATTATTAAAGATAGCACAGCAGCAGCGACAACAGGACATGCATTACCATTATCAGTGAGTTTAAAGATAAATGGGTATTTCCATTATTACCTACAGAGTTATTGTACTTCTAAATGATGAGTAGCTTTCTCTATCTCTCTTCTGTTCATTCATATCTTCCTGTAATTAGTTAACTAATACAAGTCATCATTCAACACACTCCTCACACTTTAAACTCTACAATCCTTGTACCCTGTGTCCTGTTTTTAGGTTTAAGGCAAGGCAAGTTTATTTATATAGCACTTTTCAACACAAGGCAATTCAAAGTTTAAGAGAAATTCTTAATTTGGTTTCTTTTTGGATTGGATTATCCAAACAAACTAGACTGGAATAAAAAAGCAATTTAGTATTATTTTGGAAATACATCGTCAGCTGTGAACGTTATTTGTACGCCTGTTGTTGAAACTGTTCACACTAAACGATTTCTAATTAAATGTGGCTTCAGACGAAACACAACAGCCATGAAATTGCCACCCATGTTTTAACAATGTCCTGGAAATGAGTTAATTAGGTTAAACTGTGTGTGAAAGTGAAGGGGATGCGTCTGCAAATAACTTTCACGAGTTTCCTGCAAACACCACAAAATGTTTTACGATCTTTTAGCTTTTCATTTCGGTTGATCAATTAGGGTGGCGCTGCACGGTTTCGCCGCTGCAGGCTCCACTAGCACTCATCAAATAACTGTGCGTGGGGCCTCAAATTGACCCCTGGCCATGAAATACTTCATCTGCAATATCTTTTTGGGCCGTAAATCAATATACTTATGTTATTATAATGTAATTTTAAGTTTGCACATCTTTATTTATCATTTCTTCAAAATATACATCTCTTCAGTTCAAACCCTGAATGCATAGTGTCCACCTGAGTGGACATATAAAAATGTCTTTGAAAAAACTAGACGCCCCAAGAGTAATACTAACACTTGGTAAGAAAGTCCTGACTGAGGTTTTCATAATTTATGCATGAAAGGGTTTCCACTTCACTTATTGTAATCTACTTCCATAACAAAAATACCCTAACAAACTACAATTCCTAAGCTAAATCATGACATTTTACTTAACCTAACTAAGCAGTTTTGTAGCTTTTTTCATTTACAATATGATCACAACTGTGACTGTAACCCTGGAGATTAACAAGGCATTTAGCTGGAGACGAGGAAATCCAAATGATTGATGATTCATAGCAACACATACAACATATTAACGTTTAAGTAATAGTGTTTCAGTGTTAGCTGGTTTCTGCTGCACCCAAAGTTACTGCAGGTTGACATAAATCTCACCTGCAGCCCCTCTGCCATCAGTAATGTATGGAGTGAGAGAAAGAGTGATGGGGGAGTGTTGAGAGTGACCTACCTGTCCGTCCTTTCCCATCCCCGGTGATAAAGAGCTGCTGAATCCCTCCTGTTCTGCTGATCCTGGATCTGCTCCGTCTTCACTCCAACAGCAGCTGCAGCACGGACAGCAAAGGTCAGGGAGAAGGTTATTAAATATACCTGTCGTCAGCGTGTTTTTCAATTCACCTTTTCTCTGAAGTCTTCATTGAATCCCTTCTCATCATGCCCGTGATGATGGTGCTGAAAACAGAAATCACAAAGGCGAGATTTGACTTGAAAGTTGTAAAATACGTTGATTCTGATAAAAAAATAATGGTCACTTTTAAACTGGACACTTTCAGGTATAAGGTTTTATCCTACAATATCACATTTGGAGAATCCAGACTTGATCTAATTTAATTTCACGGCATAAATTATGCATTGGGAACAACTCTGCATGATGGGTCAGACCCTCAGTGTGAGTCATAAATAGGTCATGTACGGTAAAATACATTGATTTTAAAGATATACATTTGATACAGAATAATGGTCACTTTAAACTGGCGCTCTCGTGGATAAGGTTGTGTCCCGAATAATCATATTTGATTCTCTACGGAGGACACACACATCACAGGAATGTGAATCCAGGCTTGATCACAGCATGACGCATTGGGAAACACTCTGCATGTTAGGTCATACCTTTAGCGTTTAATAATACAGGACGTCATTTATTATCTTCAGTTTGAGTCATATAGGTCAGCGAGAAACATGCTGTCATGTGAACGTATACATAAATCATTCAAGCTGATGCATGCTGGGACATGTGCATGATCTTCCGGACACAATTCTGCTTTTTCTGTCTGAAGCTCGGTATTTAATTCTCGACCTTGTTGTGAACCCGGCTCGATGACAGCCTGCCGGCCCTTCTTTATGTACGGGTCTAATTGCTTGCTCCTCTTCCTCACTGCGAGATGGAATGTTTGAACTTCTTGGCCGAAGCACCGCTGGCGAGCTGCGAAAGAGAAGAAGTAAAGAAAGAAGAACAGAGTAATAACTTGTGACATTATAATTACTTCGGGGCTTTTTATTTCACAGTAGCTCACTTTTAGATCGCAGAGTCAGCAATAATTTAACATTATTAGGCCCATGAACAAACAATCACTAATCAAACGGGCGATGAAAGACGTTGGAGTGGCACGGAGATTGCTTCCTAAATAATTCATTTGGGATTGAAATAGCTTTGTGTATTATTTATCGGCCATGAAGCTAAAATGGAGAGTTAAATGATAATGAAACGATCAATTGGAAAAGCTTTAATTGTTGCACTGTTGAGTCACGTTAAAACTCATGCAGCACTTTCCACTCCACTCGCTTAAATCCATTGAAAACACTTCACGGCATTTGTCATTTATTAAATGAAACCAACATTTAAACAAGCATATTGTGCCAATGGGGTTTTGCATCGTTGAATTAGAAAACTAAACAATATCAGGCTTCAAGACAATTTCACAAATCCATTCTCAAAGTGGAAATGTATTCACCGAGCATAGACAGAATCATGCATAATTAATTGACTGATTAATTAGTGTGTGTGCAAACGACCAGTTTCAATGTGGGATAGAATCATACAGTGGGGGTATGGCTTTGCAGCGTCGACAGTTAAGAAAGGTCTAATTTGTTTAAAATGTTGAAACAGTGACTGAATGCAGGGAAAAAAAGGTTTCATCCCAACTGTCAAAACACTCAAGGACATTCAGATGAGGACGGATAATTCTGAGAGACTCATCTCTGACTGGAATCAATACATTGAAGAGTGCAAACTCATCAGAGGTGTCAGAGGTGACAGTCAGAAGGGATGTGGTCGACATGATGTTGCAGGAATTCAGGATTTACAAGTGATTGACATTGAAAACACTAGTTGGGCTGCACTTGAGCTAAATGCTAACAACATCGTGCTAAGATGCTACTAAGTCAATGTTTGGAAGGTATAAGAACTACCAGGTTCATGTTAGCTTGAATAGATGAGTTCACACGAAACACTGATCACTTGTTGCACTTCTTTTGTCATAAATCAAAGTATTACATATTAAAACCTGATGGCATTGAATAAAAAAGTGACTGTAGTCAAACGACTCCTCTGGGAACCATGGAAGTTTACTTAAACATGTCCTGGCTATCCATAGCCTATTATACAGCTAATCTGGTTTAAACATGTCCTTCATTGTGTTCTGGGGTGTTGCAGATATATGAACAAATATTAAATTACTTGCGTGGCAGTATGACGTGAGTAAACAACGACTTCCTTCAAGTAATCATTAGAGCTTGTGGCCTTTAAAAGTGACTCATATTTGAATGCCAACTCTTTCATGTCTTTCAGAGTAAATAGGAATGTGTATAAGAAAGAGTAATCCACATATTCACACACCAGTGAAAGGGAACAGAGCTGGGATTATCTTCTTCTTTGCATAGGCCGACCTGAGGCATGGATTATGTATAGTTTGATGAAAGTAGACATTTTGCTTAAGGTAGGGATTTGCAGCGAACATCTAAATGCGACCACTGATGTACAGTATACTGTACATCCTGCTGATCGTCTCAATCAATCAATCACGCGTGTAGCTGCCATATAGATCTTTAATTTGTCATTGTACAGGTACAACGAAATTACAATGAACTCAAGGTCAGCAACAAGACACTTTAAAAACAAGAAATGGGACTTAAATAGACATGATAGGGAATATGTACATAAATAAATAATAAATCAAATTGCACGATTCCCCTCGTATTGCACAGAAGGCTTATATCATTTAAATATTAGCAGCGTTTAGTGCACACATGGCCCTGGGAAAAAACTGAATTTGAGTCTGTTTGTCCGGGAAGACATGGTACGGAAGCGCCTGCCTGAGCGCAGCCGTACAAAGTGCTTGCTGGTGTGTGGTGTGGGTCCTTGAGGATTTTGACTGCCTTTTTAGGGCAACGAGAGCTGTACAGAACCTCCAGGGAGGGGAGGGGGCAACCGATGATCTTCTGGACCGAGTTGATGGCCCTTTGGAGCGCACCCCTCTCTGCGGCTGTGCAGCTGAGGAACCACACGTAGATGCTGTGTGGATGCTCTCCACGGTGCAGCGATAGAAGGACACAAGCAGGTGCTGTCTGAGGTGGTAGGAGTATTCTCTGCTGTGCCTTTTTCCACTGAAGAAGAAAGTGACACCCAGATTTGAAACTGAAAGTGATTTTCTAGTGTAATGCAGGAACATCCAGCTCCAACCCCTGTTGAGGAAAGCCCGCTGCAAATGAATGAATGTTCTGTGGAAAACCGGCACGGAGCCAGCGCCGGCTGCCAGCCCTCAGGATCCTCGCTGTTGATTTCTCCTCGTTTTATGCGAGAAGACAAAGCAAGGATGCATTCAACGCTGGTAAAGGAGGTCGGCTGCTCTAACGTGGCAATTAACCTACGGCAAGAGATGTGCCAGAAAGAGAAGCTCTGCCGTTTGGTGCGCTTTGACAAATAAAATAAACCTGATTATTGAAGCAAATGGATTTATCAACACACAAGACTTGAATGAAGTTGAACAACACTACAGTACAGGAGGGACACTTTTCGTGGAGTAGAAACGGTAGATCAAACAGGAAAAGCAATTAATTTGAGATGCATTAGAGGCATTTCAAGTGCAGCTCTGGGATCACAGCGCTCTGTCGCCAACAATAACTTGATTAGCATATTGCCAGCAGCAAATAAACTTCAGCTGCTAACACAACAGGAAAGAGTGCAACTGTTTCCACCTGCCGTGTACTGTGAGGTTGTGTAGTCAATTACAGTCTGGCAAGGTCGCACTCCCGCTATAGTGCTCTGTTTTCAATGTGTCTCTCTCAGAATAAGTACAATGCAAAGGGGCTTTCTTGGCATGACCACCTTTTAAACATAGTATTGCCAAAGCATTTCGCACAAGGCGTTATGACTGAACAACACTAAAAGAAACACTAAATAAAAGTCAACCTAATGACCTAAATTTAACAGATAATGTTTTCTTTTCTTTTGCAAGAGACAGATTATGTTTTGCTTTAACTTATTGTGAAGTAAATGTTGATTGCAAAGTGAAATTACTAATTGATAAAGTCGATTGTTAGCTATGGTTCCCTTTTAGCCTTCTTCATGAAGCAGTTCTGTTTGAGCTCCCGGCAAAAATAACGCTCGATGTAATGCTCACAAGCGAAGAGTATACTCTCTCACTTATTCTGTTTCAGTCCATTTCTACACTGGAACAATGCTGCTCCAAAAACAAGTTAAACAACAATGAAAACAAGGTGTTTGCACCTGAGAAACAATCTGAACAGTGAACATTAGCTTGGTTTCTTGAAATAAGAAGGGATGTTTAGATAAATCAGATCTTGTAATTATCTGGGAGAACTCATTTTGAACTATATTTGACCAGAATCAGGAAATGTTGCGTTACAATATAAGCCGCTAATACTCAAAAGTTTTCTGATGTCAGTTGGTGATTTTCTAATAAATATGTAAAAAAATATGTGTTTAATCTGAGATACAACTCAAAATAAGATCTTTTGACTCAACAAGATGAAGCATTGTCTAAAAATAAGACCCGGTATCTCACTGCAGTGTCACTTCTGAAGTGATTGTGTCTTATATCAGATGTAGAGACACATTCTATAGATATTAGACAAGTATACTTGGCAAGATTTCGAGTTTTTGTAGTGTAACATACATTCCTAAACATGTCATGTATCCGAAGCGGGAAATAAACAGGTGCTGCCAGCCTCCCTGCACACACACACACACACACACACACCTACACACACCCTCCCGTGTGTGTTAATGAAGCAAAGACACTCTCTCTCTGTTCTCTGCTGATTGACTTCTTATTTCCATCCCTCATGCACAGATACGCTCCGTGTTAAGCAAATGAGTTGCTGCTCCAGTGGTCCTGCTCCATCAGATGCTGCTTCTGAAGGTTAATGACGGTGTTGTCGAACGGAAAATAGGGAACCTTATCAAGCATGAAGCTCTGATATGAACATGTGACCTTTGACCTGCTGTTACTCGGGGTCTCGACACCTGCAGGTGGCACCACATGTTCAACGCTAAAACTATGAATTAATCAGGGCAGGTTAAAGTGTCTCATCTACAGTATGTGGAGTATTCATCACAGTAGGCAGGGTGGCAGCTTGTAGGCAGACATGTGAAACTAAGACAATGAGTCTCAGTCAAGGTTACAGAGTTATATCTCCGGACTAATGCAAGATGGAAAGCGATGGATGAAATGCTAATAACTGGAAATACTGGGCAATATCAACGCATATATTTAAGTAAATAATAACCATCAAGTATTCAGGAAGCATTCAGTTAAATGCCACCACCACTACACATGTGTACAAAGACACACTTTGAAAGAGTCAAATGATTAACATACCAATTAAATAAGTGTACAGAAATGTATGAAATACAAGTATTAAATACCCTGCAGTACTTCATAACGCCACAGGCTTTATGGGATGTATCTGCTGTGGTAGGAGCAGTCTAAGAACGCTTGCAGTGAGAAAAACCATCCAAAAAGTATTTCCTTTCTTGTTCAATGTTGATATCGTTTGACTGAAGAATACTACTTGGCTATTCTGGACACAATACACCTATCCCTAATGGACATGACATTCACAGTACACAACATATTCACAGTACATCTATAAATAAGACCACTAAGAGCCGTTTAAGCCACTGAACGCTGCTACATAAAAAAAAATCCTCTGTGTGGTTCCTCTTAGTCTCTCACTGAAAGAACCGCTCTTAAAAACGAAGTTGAATGGATGACCTTCAGAATCCAGCACTAATAGCTCATAAAGTAGCTGAAGCTTTAAGACTGTTTGGGGAGACTTTTACTCTTGAAGTGTCAGAAGGGGTAAAGCACTTCAAACTATTTCTTTCCCCTTTTATATTTTCATTTGATGCCGAGTTCAAGCGTCTGACTGTCACCTCACTAACAAGCCAGAAAGCGCTCGTATAGCCGAGGTTTGTCAGCGAATGTCGCAGACATTAGTCATAGCCCAATCTGCCTGTGATGCTGATGAATTGGCAGAGAGGCAGCCACACTACAGCAATTATCAATCACACGCTGTTGGGCCGCACTCATATTTCATGCCACCATTGTCAAACAGATGGATGCCGTGCAGGTGGATTGATATGCAGTAAAAATCCTACGCTTATTGTCTTATTCATCTTCAAAAAGTACACACGTGGGCTTATCTTTGCATTTCGAAGACCCACTTCTCTTCTTTATTTGTCATGTGAAACATCGATAGTAATCCATTTAGTATGACAGCAACACTTATATTGATCACATCTCAACAAACTATTTATCAGGCAGCCAATATAGTAGAGCCACATTTAGAAATCCCCCAAGGTACTTTATCTGATCCAGAGATGGACTGAATGTCACTTCTCCTCCTCCTGGACAAAATGTCAGTAGCTCGTGTGAAATCATGAGAAAACAAGCATCCAAGAGCGAAGACGAAGGTTACTTTGGAAATGTCCAAATGGAGAGACGACCATATTAGGAAGCTGCTGTCGGTAAGGGATGGTTAGATTAGGGTTTAGGGTTAGTGAAGGAATGAGGAATGGTTATGAAAAGGGTAAGAATATATATAATTGTCAGAGTAATGGGTTTTTCAGCATAACATTGGCATGGAAACTGTTTCTTTTTTTTAATATATTTTTGTATTGAGTCAGGCACCATGAGTTACATTTATACGGTCTATATTTGTCCTTCCCCCCCTCCCGGTCCTAGCTAGCAAAGTAAATAAATACATAGTGTATATAGGTAAAAATAATAAAAAAAAATAATTAATAGATAAGGAAATAAAGAATACATTTACCCATATACTCACATATATACGTACATACCTACACCCATACATTTACATACACATACATGTATATAAAAAACTAAATAGCATACATTCATTGTCCCCCCTTTCTTCCTAACTTAGTGTCTTAAGTTCAGCTATGTACTGTAGGCTATCACAGTGCCCCAGACAGATTCAAACATGTCTGAAGAGCACCTCAGGTTATATTTAATCTTCTCCAAGTGCAGGTATAACATTATATCTTTAAGCCATAGAGATGCTCTAGGTCAGTGCTTCTCAAAGTGCGGTCCGCGGACCACTGGTGGTCTGTGAGCGCCCCCCTAGTGGTCTGTGAGTATATTGGTAACATTTCATATTTGAAATAAATAAATACATTTAAGTTTTCCTCACTCTCGCGGGAATATCTCCGCAATGGAGCGAGGTTAAGTTTCACTTTCGATTGCATGAAATAGCCCAGCGCAACACCTTCATCACACATGTTGCCACTTGTTTGTACCTTTTTCAGGCGATTTGTAATCTGTTCTAGAAAAACGATGTGTTTTTTTATATTTGTGGAGTTAGGTTTTTTTATTGGGTCGTCCTTGGTATGAAAAAGTTTGAGAAACTCTGCTCTAGGTGGTATTGAGGATTTCCAATCAAGTAGTATTCTTCTACGTGTTAATAGAGATGCAAAGGCTATACTGTCCTTAGTTTTCCTCCTCATCATTCGGTGGCCAGGTAGTACTCCAAAAATGGCAGTTTCTGCACATGGTGTCAGTACCACGTCCAAGGACTCAGCGAGGTGTTTGAAAACGCTTATCCAGTATCCTTGTAGGCGAGGACAAGACCAAAACATATGAGTCATGTTTGCTGGTGACGTGTGACATCTGTTACAGGTATCCGTGACATTAGGGTATATTTTGGAGTTTGGAGTTGGTGTAATAGATACGGTGAACTTTAAGTTGTATAAGATTGAGCCTGGAACAAGACGTACTATTGTTCACTATCGCTAATGCGCCATCCCAGACATCATGATCTATTACGAGTTCCTCTTCCCAATCTTGTTTGATTTTACCAAGCGATGTTTCTGTGAGACGGGAGACGGAATTGTAAATTCTTGAAACCAGACCTTTTTCGGTTGTTAGAGTGTCCAGAAATGAGTCAATTATTGAATCCGGAGGGATATTGGGGAAGGAAGGGTTATTTAGTTTAACCCAGTTTCGGACCTGGAAGTAGCGAAATAGAGTCTGGGACGCTACATTTGTTAGAGAGTTGGCTAAAGCTACCGAAAACATTGTTAATGTAAAGGTGCCTTACTCTGATAAGGCCTAATCCCTGCCACATAGAGAAGGCCCCATCAGTGTGAGGGGGGAGGACGAGATGGTTGTTGCGAATGGGATTATGAATAGGGGATTATTGGTATGCCAACCAGAGCATGCGGATCAAATGGGGGAATGCAGTCTCGGCGCCATTTGGTGTTGGTAATGGAGTCCGCCAGGGGGGGCTCCTCTCACCTTTTTAATATCTATATGAATGATCTGATGATTTAAGTGTCTGTAAAACAGGGTGTGTGATTGGTAATGTGATTGTAAACCATCTTATGTATGCTGATGATCTGGCAATTGTTTCTCCTAGCAGTGCTGGTTTTCAACAGTTGCTAAATGTTTGTTCTGATTACGGAGTCAAATTGTTGAATCGGCCGTGCGTCGGCCATGAAAGGCCAAATAAGGCGTGTCACGGCCGGCGGTGCGGGACACACCAAATTGAGTTTGGGCGACAGGGCACGCTTCGTCGTCCGACTAACGAAAACGGCCGATTTCGGCCTGGTGCGTCAGGGCCTTTACATGTAATCGCGCCACCCCCAAACATTGCATCGCGTCCGGTGTGAACGCAGCATTAGGGTGGAAACAACAATCGGGTTATTCGAGTATTGAGTTGGCCCGCTGGGTAATGTAGATGTAAGCAACGCCAAAAGTGAGGTCGTAGGACATTTGGCTTGAAGCTCACACCAACTCAATGTTGGTTCCTTAATCCATGGTAGATATAGGGTTAGAAATGAACAATAGTAAGTCGTCAGCGTATAACAATGCTATCCAGGACACACATTTGGATCCGAGGCTGAACCTCTTAAGGACCTCAAATAGAAAGCCCCACTCCACCCTGTCGAACGCTTTCTCTTTAACTAATAACCTTAGTCGGGCTGAACTGTATCTTTGTATGCATCACAATATCTGCACCTCTTGTTCTACTACTAACATTGGAATGAAAGGTTTGGCCAACCCATGATGCTTCTAACCGATGGTGGTCCTTGGTGGTCAGATGAGTTTCTTGTAAAAAGGCAATTTCAGTTTTAAGATGTTTTAAGTGGGAACATATTCTGCCTCTTTTAACCGGGGAACTCATGCCCTTAACATTCCAACAGACAAGTCTTAGACATGCTCCACCATTTCCTGTTAAATTAACCATAATCAAAATTGGACCCAGAAGTCTATGAAGAGGTAGCATAAATGGAAAACAGGATGGAAACTGTTTCTGACCAAATGACAAGCCGGCTAAGTGACTGCAGTATCATCTGTGTCATATTGTCCAGAGCTCATATGAGACAATTAGTAGAAAGTACTTCTAATAACAGCAAGATGTGAGAATTCATTAGAGTAAATTGCCACCCTCAGATTGTGTAATTTGAGCCTAATTGTAATTATAAGAGTTACATTTGCAAGTTAATGGCGAGTCTATTTGTTCGTTAAACATACATAATGGAGCCAGAATGAGCAAGCAGAGGAAAAACTGACTTCAAATAAGAGGGACAGGAAAGTACGGGGGGAAGACAATTTGACTTAGATTATGAACCTAAAAAGGATTTTGACAACATGTTTAAGTGTCTTTATACGGCTGAATAATAGAGCTTTAAAAACACCCTGCCACAAAACACAGTGGGCATCTCCTCCCATCCTTACATGACATTGAATGAACTAAATATAGACTCTGTAAGCAACCTTATTATTACAGGAGAGCGTAAGGAACCTAAAGTGATAGATGTGGGCATCAGGAAAGGTGTCAGAAGCTCTCATAAAAAAAGTAATAGGATGGCAGCGGGCTGGGAATAACTGACGCATAGTCCTTATCATTCGTCTGTGAGTCCTTGTACCACAGGCATGGGGAAAGGTATTCAAAGGTTATATCCAGCTGTATGCAGGCAGAAATGAAGGTGTAGGTTCCCTGGAGAAAGATACAGGGGGTAAATTAATCATTATTCAGTTGAATGGAATCAGGATCAATAAGTGAATCGACGTATAACCATAAAGCAAAGATAGATTTTTATTTTCAGGCTCACCACAAAAGTGAATTTCCCATGACCTCCTACAGTCAGTCACTTCCCCTCCAACAATTACCTTTTGATTCTCATGCCAAGGGGACATTATGATTTATTTGAAACGCAGAACAATTACTGGGTGATTTTAGTGACGTGCTTTAATTCTAACTCAATGCAGCCTGATTACTCTGGTGTGTATTCTGTATGGTATGTGAGGATCAAACAGACCCCCTGCTGTGTCCTCCCCGTACAACACTGGTGGAGCTTTTAATGGATTTGTGGCGTTTGGATTCTTGGACCCCAAAGCAGAGACAGACACAAGTAAAAATCAAGGTTGTTCAATAAATAATACTAGGCCAAGGCAGGTACTGTCGACAGGGAGCTGGCTGGCTCTTAAAGAGCAGGTTGATTATGTGAGTGGGAACAGGTGTGCCTCATCTGCAGCCAGGAGAATACCAGCCACGCCCCCTGTCACACACCAGCCCTGCAGAGAAGGAGAGACAGAGGCCCTTTCTCATTTCTCTAACTCCCCTCCTCGACTCCTATCCTCGAGACTTACTCCCGCCCACAGGAGATGCGAGCGGAGGAGCCGAGGAGGGGAACCGAGGAGAGAGGAGGGGAAGCAGCAGGCGGTTAGAGAAATGAGAACTCCTCTCCTCTGAGCGGTCATTTTAAAGAGACGTCCATTAATGATGACAGGAGGAACAGCAGCCTCTGTCTGATGGACAGATTTGTTCACGATGACTTATATATTTACTTTGATTCATTCACAGTGCGGTATAATGAGACAATAACAGGCTACAGATGCGGACACACACACACACACACACACACACACACACATATATATATATATATGTATATTTATAAATATATACAATTTCAGAATCAAACAGAGCACTCTCATAATAACGTAACACTATCAGAGACTGGATATATCCCCCCCCCCCTCTCTGGTCGCTACAATGAGGGAAATAAATTACGGGCCAAACGTTTTATTTACAAGTATTAAAAGTAAGCAGAGGACACCAAACCAACTGAGACCTGTCTGTCCGCTGCATCGACACACACGCTGTACCACACACACACACCTACAGCTAACAGCCTAACAGCCGTTGTGTATTTTATTTTGTGAAGCACTAAATGGTTTTAGAAACATCTCGACTCTTTGTAGATATCTACTAAACTAAAGCAAATAAAGAGAGTAGGCCTGTTATACTGAGTGATATATATTTTACACACTGCTCTGCTTTCTGCACGGACCTCACAGCTGTTCTCACTGTAAACATCGCGTCGATGAGAGCTACTAAAATAATATCCAGGGGATGCATGCAGAGCTGTGATTGGCTGAGATAAGTCCGGCCGTGCGTCACGACTCTTTGAAACATCTCTGTTGCCGGAAATGCATCCACGAAGGAGCCGTGGAGGACCGTGGAGGACCCATCAGTGTCTCCTCGGTCATAGCTCCTCCAGAGAGCCTCCTCGACGCTCGATCCTCGGTCCTCGAAGTGCATTTAGAGAAATGAGATGTCCTTCAACATGGCGTGCTAAAATTCATTTCCGGGTCACTACCGGAGGACCGAGGAGTGGAGGAGTCGAGGAGGGGGATTTGATGAAATGAGAAAGGGCTGAGTAGTGAGGGGTAAAAGGAGCAAACAACAGGAAAAAACACAACAACAAAAACCCCATGCATAAACATAACAGGATTCTGGATATTCAAGGTTTCTCTTAAACGCAGAGGGAACCTGAACCTTCACTTTCATATTTTGATTTGAGTAAAAGCCAGCGCCTGAGCTTACTCTCAGTGTCATGTTCTGATCTGCTTTCTTCACAGCAGGAGGACAGAAGAGCTGCTCACCATCAAAGAAGAAGAGCTAAAGACTACAGGTGGAGGACTTGTTTCATGATATTGAAGGAATCCTTGAGTAAAATCTTGACTATGAATGATGTTCAAACCAACTCTCTATTAACAAGTAATCCTCTGATTAGGATTTCATAGCACATGTGCTGTTAAATAGAGTCATTATCCCTCCTATTTCTATGACATATAACCCTATTTTTACACTATATATCGTCAGCATGCATCTTAAATAGTGATTGCTCAATAGTCTGCCCTTCTCTTGCTGGATTAGATACTTTGATATCCTATTAGATAAAACAGACTTTGAAGGTAGAAGGTAATTTATATGACCATACATGCTATTTGAATCCTTGCAAAATGGTAAAATTGACTTACATTTCTGGATCATATTCTGTGTCTTCTGTTGAATCCCACCACTAGTTGACCCCACATAATATCTGTACCAGATGCAAAGTTAGTGTATGTTGTGTATGTACTCTGTCATGAGATAATCCAAATATGAGGATTATTCATATTTGCTCTAGTTTTTGTTCTATTACCCTGGAGATATTGGTGTTATTGTTGTGTACCACAGATTAGGAGCTGTTTGTTTTCCTCCCTGCTTGCCATCCTCACTCTCCTATCAGCAGCTAACACAATTTAGCCTGGCACCGGACCATCTTCCACATTAGGGTTAAATCACCCGTTTGATTGCAATTGACATAATTGGAAATTATTCTAACAATATCTTTCCAAATGAGCAATTAAGAGCAATGAAGCCCTATAGGCAGTCAGAGAGAGAGCGAACTGAAGGGAGAGGAAACGATGAGGAGGAGAAGAGAGAAAGAGAAGAGAG
The DNA here is from genome assembly GCA_902827135.1 of Harpagifer antarcticus. NCBI lineage: Eukaryota > Metazoa > Chordata > Actinopteri > Perciformes > Harpagiferidae > Harpagifer > Harpagifer antarcticus. The sequence goes on from CADEHL010001390.1 coordinate 101,047, forward strand.
AAAGAGAAGAGAGAAAGCGTTTTACAGAAGCCAGCCAAGCAGCAATTGCTCTGCACAGTTGAGCAGTGGAGATAAGCCGCAAAGCAGATGCCTGCATATCAAGTGCTTTCCTTAGTTGCCACATTTCCAATAGCTGACTCACAGCTCCAATTCCCCAGAGGACAGGGTGTGTGTGTGTGTGTGTATGTGTGTGTGTGTGTGTGTGTTAGTGGATGTACTGTATTTTCCCCCTATATACTGTATATGTGTGTGTGTGTGTGTGTGTGTGTGTGTGTGTGTGTGTGTGTGTGTGTGTGTGTGTGTGTGTGTGTGTGTGTGTGTGTGTGTGTGTGTGTGTGTGTGTGTGTGTGTGTGTGTGTGTGTGTGTGTGTGTGTGTGTGTGTGTGTGTGTGTGTGTGTGTGGCTGTCAGAGTGCTGGGTCTGGATGTTTGTGGGATCGGGAGGTGTTCGAGACAAAGGGAAGTGTCTTACAGAGGGTCATGGTCTGGGTGTTAGCTCTGCATCGATCGTGTGACACTCTGTGACCGCAGGAGCCAATCAGAAGCTCAGAGAGACCGCAAACTGAAATTATTAAGAGCTGATTGAAAACTGAAATATAGAGACTCGTTGTGATGACATCTGTGAAAGGATTAAACAGGAGGAGACAAACATATTTAAATGTGTATAGACGCTAATAAAATGTGTTTAAAGATCTCAAAATGTTGTTTTGTATTAAACAGCATTTATAATAACACATTTTATATTTTAAAAAACTCTCAGAACATTTAACTTGTAACTAACGGTGTCAAATTAATGCAGTAGAAGTAGAATAATGATATTACTTTGAATTGGAGTATAAGTATAACGTGGCAGTAAATAAAATACTTAAAGGTGGTGTAGGTAATTCACTTCAGAAACACTTTGTTATATTCCATGGAATGCTCTTAACGTCCCGATAGCAATGAATTAACTGCTTTGACAATAAATACATAAACATATCATCAGTGGAAGCCGTGGCGCTGTAAAAAGCTCGACCAATCATCTGAGCCGGCTAAAGTAACTGGATGGCCTACCTGCCTGTCAGCCTTCCATCTGGGCACACACTTATCTCGTGCCCTCATTGGTCATGTGCGCGTTCGTGTGTGTTGGAGGAGGGGCTCTGTGAGGAAGTCTGAAGGAAGGGGCAGATTTTTTCCGGTTGTGTACTTTCAAATTCTAGCGCACTCGAGCTGGTTTCTCCATTCTTCTTACCTACCCCACCTTTAAGTTAAGTACACATACCTCAATGTTGTACTTCAGTGAACTTATATTCATGCCACAACTAGACAGAGATACTGTACGCTGCAGTTTGAAGTACATTTTGCATCTCAGCAAGTTCAACTGTGACTCATGTCTGTAGATGTCTTAGTGTCACATCAAATATGTGTGTGTGTGTGTGTGTGTGTTTTCCACTCTTGTGTGCAAAGACGGTTCTGCACAATCATTCTCAGTAATGTTTTTTGTTGCTCCGTCTGCAGCATTGAAGCCTCCAATCATGTTTTCATCCTTGTTCAATTTCCACTGTCGTCAACAAGTGCCGGTGAGGCTTTGACGCTTTCCTTTAAAACATGTGTCCTGTGCTTAGTCAGATGTGAAATAAAGGCTAAACACTCGAATATATCATGCAAGTAAATACCAAATGCATGGCTTGTTTAAAGAATATAAAGACGTACACATGTTTGGGAGTACAAAAAGAGACTAGTGTTTATTCCCAGCATTTTAGCCTTAAAGAAATATGGAAATCATGATTTAATGGTTGCCTGAAATGAAATAATAATTACGGCGGGTGTTAGAGGGTCTGAGACTCAAAAGAAACAAAGAAGAGACGCAGCTTTAATAAGCCAACATCAGGCCAATTAAGCAACCCTCTGCAGTGAAAGCTCCGGAGCGCAGATAGCAGCTCAGCTTCAGAGAAACAGCATTATTGCAGCGCGGGGCCTCAGAGGGTTGCACACAGTGTCAGTGATTCTGCTATTCGCTGATGAGGCACACGTAAACACCGAGATGAATGTTGTGTGAAAACAGGTTATTGATTTTGGTCGTGAAGAGACGCACTCTCTACGGGACTATTGGGGCAGAAAGATGTGTCTTTAAAGGTCAATGAAGATGATGCAAGCAGGGCCGGACTGGGACAATAAGTCAGGCCAGGAGTTATACACCCAGCCAGAACACTACCAGTTTTCTTTTTATTTGTCAATATATACAGTGTTGCTGTGCAAATCTATGTAGGCGTTGCTGTGCACATCTAGGAACCTATCCATGTGAACACATTTTAAGTGGAGGTGGACCTGAAATCCTCTAGGGGGGTCCGGTGGCATGTTCCCCCGGTAAGATTTTTTTTTTAAATGTTGGACTTCAATGCATCAATGTTCCAAACTCACATTGGTTTCTCACAGCATCTCTGTATAGTCTGTGTATTCACTCTCTGTCCTACACGGGTTGTTGGAGCTCCTGCCCCCCCCCCCCCCTCCCTGTGAGCCCAGTGTGCTCTGATTGGTCGGGACGTTGCGAGGCTCGTTGCTGCGAGGAGCGGACAGGTTACCGGGTCGGCGATACAGCGAGAACAAACGAAACTCATCCTGAGCACACAAACACTCACAGCCGAAGTAAAAACAATAAGTGTGGCTTGATATTGAGTAAGAAAAAGGTTTATAACGCTGCAGAGAGCATTTCTCCGCCATCCCAACTCGTCTATTACAGCGTTCAGGGAGCTCTATGCAAGTCAATGGGGACTCCCTGTTAGTTAGCCAAGGGGTCCTGGTGTGTGAGGTGTTGTTGATTTGGGTGTTCACACATCACAGAACCCAGGAAGCAAACAATGGAAAAAGAGAAATCTCCAACGAGGCGTTCTGGGGCAGCACAGACAGGTCTTTCCTGTGTTAGAGTTTTACTCAGAAAAACCTTCATAACACACAATACCTTTAATAACTTTAATTGAAGTCAACGTACCAGTTTTTCAGTGTGGTGTTGCATCGTGAAATCTAGAGAGAAATCTACTTTGCTGCTTAAAGGTCCCATGTCATGCTTTTCCGGTCAACAGAAACTGACAATTATGTGAAATTGACATAATATATTTAACTAAAGTCCACGTTTCAGTTTGTTCAGTGCACTTCTACGTTGATGCTAACAATTGAAGTGCACAGCTGCTGTAATATTCCCGATGATTTGGACGGAGCATTTCCATAGTGAGGGAATATGAATTAAAATAAATAAAAGGATCTTTAGTTTTTATTATATCTTTCAACTGATTTTGATTCTGCCTCGGGAGGATTTGGGGAATCTGTTATGCTGAAACGACTCATGCTAATGTAAAGAAGCTTAACTCAGCCGCCGCGTCCTTTTCTAATCCAATGCTGAATAATCACATTCAAAAGATATTTGGAGCACAGTGACGTTATCTCCTCACACTTTATCTGACGTCCACAAGCACACCGTGTTTAAACAGCAGCCTTCTGATCGGATGGATCATCAGATGCATGACTTTGGGAACAATAGGCTATGGATACAACAATGATAACATCACTGTGTGGAGTCCTTGAGAAAAGAGAAGAAGCAATGAACCAAATATATAACATACATAGCATCAGAGAGTGAATCGTGCTTAAGAATCTTTATATTCAAGTGATTTCTGTGACGGTAATTTGCACTTTTTGCAGTTTCCATTGATTTTTAAGACAGGAAATTGATGGACTGTCCACTCCAAGTAGGGAATGAGTCCTTACCCCAAGTGAAGGAGTTCAAGTATCTCGGGGTCTTGTTCTCGAGTGAGGGAACAATGGAGCGTGAGATGGGCCGGAGAATTGGAGCAGCGGGAGCGGTACTGCAGTCGCTTTACCGCACCGTAGTGACGAAAAGGGAGCTGAGCCAGAAGGCAAAGCTCTCTGTCTACCGGGCCATTTCCCTTCCTACCCTCACCTATGGTCATGAAGGATGGGTCAGGACCCAAAGAACCAGATCGCGGATACAAGCGGTCGAGATGGGTTTTCTCCGCAGGGTGGCGGGCGTCTCCCTTAGGGATAAGGTAAGAAGTTCGGTCATCCGGGAGGGACTCGGAGTTGAACCGCTCCTCCTTCGCGTCGAAAGGAGCCAGTTGAGGTGGTTCGGGCACCTAGTTAGGATGCCACCTGGGCGCCTCCCTAGGGAGGTGTTCCAGGCACGTCCAGCTGGGAGGAGACAGAGGGGTAGACCTAGGACCAGGTGGAGGGATTATATCTCTTCTCTGGCCTGGGAGCGCCTTGGGATCCCCCAGTCAGAGCTGGTTGATGAGGGGAAAGGAACGTTTGGGGCTCTCTGCTGGAACTGCTACCCCAGAGACCCGACCACGGATAAGCGGAAGAAGATGGATGGATGGAAATTGAAAACCCCTAAAACGGTTTAAATGCCCAGGTTTCAGTTGAGTTCATATCACTTCTGTTTGCATAAAGCATATCTTTGCAAGCATATTCTGGTATTGAGCATGACGGGTATAATGAGATATTATTTCGAATAAGATCTATAACCGCAATGAATAATGCAAACAAGCTATTTGATGTTCACAGCCGTACCTCCATTTGTTTAAACGAGTCAGGATTAGAAGCATGTAATCGTCCTTATTGTATAGATTTTGCTGCAGCTGCAGAATTAAATGCATTTCTGTTTAAAAAGTTTAAAGTAAGCAGTTTATCCCAACACAACGGGGGGTTTCTGTTTCTGCACAGTCTTGTTATTCTACCCAACAGACTGGCAACACACGGGGCACGATATGCTAATGAGCTGCAACAGATCTGCCAGCATATTAATTTCTAAATTGCCCCCGACCGATTTGAAATGATTAATCACAAGATTAATGACCGACGCCATAATGAAGTGGAACTTTGATGAGCACCTTGATCACACAACATTAAGAGCTCAGCGAGAGGCAACAACCCGCCGTAAGAGCTGTGCAAATAAAGTAGAAAGTACAACATTCACTGATAATTGGACCTTGGTTGAAAATGTGGAATAGCAGACGTTATCTCCACGGTAACCGTCTGTCTTTGTTCCGTGTGATTAAAACATTAGAAACACTGGAACAAATGCTGCTCCAAAAACAAGTAAATGTATAATAAAAACACGGTGTTTTCTCTTTTAATAAGTGAACACATGTACAAAATGGCGTGGTAAGATTTCCTGAAGTAAAGATGGGATGATTAGATAAATGAGATCTTGTATTTAGCTGGGAAAACGTATTTGAACTATATTTTACATTACATTACATTTAGCTGACGCTTTTATCCAAAGCGACTTACAATGACCAATTACAGGGACTTTCTCCCTGGAGTAACTGAGGGCTAAGCGCCTTACTCAAGGGCACACTAGTGGTGGTGTTCCAGGCGGGATTTGAACTCACAACCTTCCGATCTTCAGCCCACCTCACTATCCATTAGACCACCACTACCCTAATTAGGGTAGTAACAGGGTTGTAACAAAAAAAGCCAGACATTTTAGACATTTTCAGCTTTCTGATGTTAGTGGAGATTTTCCTATAAAATGAGATGTTTATAACCCTCCTGTTGTCTTCGGGTCAAATCTGACCGATTTACTAGAGTAAACCCCAGGGGCCCTTGAGCAAAGAGGGCCCTCAGTGACTTGTCTTTTTCGGACACAACCTCACTCACCATACATTGTTTTAAATGATACTCACTCTTCACCATAAATAACACATATTTTCTATCGGGTCAAATTAATATATTTTCTAAACCGTCTCTGTACTGTAGGTCCCACTATGTATGCGCTCAACTTTATTACTACGCGGCGGCGGTGTATAGCCGAATCACAGCCCCACCCTCACTCATGTCACATTTTGTCACGTGAGCTGAAAAAATAGAAGGTGCCGGTAGCCGAACGCCCAGCACGGCTGCGAAAAGAAAGAGAAAGAAGGGAGAGTGGCGGCTGCATTAAAAAATGTCCCGACAATAAATAGCTTTTTCCAAAAAGCAAAAAGTGACGAAATAGGCCAGCAACCACAAGGAACGGTGGCGGCGGTCACGGAGGATGTTGTTGAGCTAGCGAGCAATGTTAGCCTCTAGCCTTGGATTTTGATGACCTAATAACAGACCTTTCAAAGAGAAAGGCAAGGAAACACTTCTAAAAGGTAAGATCCACTGTCTCTCATACACACTCATTCTCTCTCTCACACACACACACACACACACACACACACACACACACACACACACACACACACATATACACACACACACACAATATCTTCCATCACATATACTGATCACTTAGTTGAGCAACCACACACTTTCACTACATATTTTACTTTTGTAACTCTCAATGTTTGTGACTAATTGAACTCCTTGTGTACTTGTACAGCCAGCCAGTCATATCGTGGCATTAAGTCGGTGCTGCTCTGAGGTTTTGAGTGATATTACCTCGGTCTTCTTGAGCCATACACTGTCTTGAGATCTTATCCATTGTATCTTTGTCTTGTGATTTTTTACTAAAAGGGCAAAAGGCTAGACCTCCTTTGGTTGAACTCTGTGGCTGCGCCCCTGCTTTTGACAAATAGGTGTGCGATTGACATGCCAGATTGACTGAACATTCAAAATATTGGTCATGTTGGTGGGTATGGGTAGGCGTGGTGTTACTTGTTGGTACGTGGGTTGGGGGCAGTGGCGGACTGGCCATTGGGAATACCGGGCGTTTTCCCGGTGGGCCGGTGCTGTACGTGGGCTGGAGGGCCGCTCGGATAAAACAAAAAATACAATACGATGCCGTGCATTAAGTGGGCCTGTCTGTCAATTAATCCCCAGGCCACTTTTTCCCCCCAGTCCGCCACTGGTTGGGGGGGGGGGGGGGGGGGGGCCATGAGCGCTCAGTGCCCAGGGGCCCCAGGAGGTACTAATCCGGCCTTGGATCACCACCTTCATTGAATTTTGGATGATTTAGTCAACTTTGTAACACCCATGGTGTTCCCGGTCAAAAATGACCGCCATCAAAAAAAGGAATTAGTAACCATCCGGATCAGATAAAACACACACACACACACACACACACGCAATGTGTTCCCCCCCCCTTATGTGCCCATCCCCCCACATGTGTCACGGTTGAGTGAAGGAAGCAGGACCCAAGCGCAGATAACTTTGATAAACCTTTATTTCAAGGCTAAAATGGAACGAATACAGAAAAACACAGAACACTCACCGGTGGAGTCCGTCACCAACAAAAGAAGCACCGACACTGAACACAGCACGAGACAAGACTAAATACAGGGAGGCCTAATTACCAGACACAGGTGAACACAATCGGTAAACGAGACACAGGTGAGGAGGGAGGAGAAAAACACAAGAGCCACAGGTGAACACAATTAGCTAAACGAGACACAGGTGAGGAGGGAGGAGGACACACAGGGACACTAACGACAGGAGGAAAACATGACAGAGAACAGTGAAAACACCCAAACTTAGACAGAACTGTGACAGAACCCCCCCCTCAAGGGACGGATTCCAGACGTCCCTAAACCCCAACACAAAAATCCCAAACAAATCCAGCAGGGTGGGTGGAGGGGGTCCGGAGGAGGGACGTATCCCTAGGCCACCAGGGTGGGTGGAGGGGGTCCGGAGGACGGGACTAAGCTGACCGCCCAGGAGCCCAGTAGGGGACCAGGAAGGGATCTCGGGCGGACGGCCCGGGGGCACGGCAGAAGCCGAGAAGGGGGACTCGGGCGGACGGCCTAGTGGCAAGGCAGAGTCCATGGTGGGGCGTAGGCCACAGCGGGCGAACTCAGGGGGCCGAGCATGAGGGCGAAGGCAGCGGCAGGAAGAGTCAGGGGGCCGGGCTCGAGGACGAGGGCAGCGGCAGGAAGAGTCAGGGGGCCGGGCCCGCGGACGAAGACCGCGGCTCACAGAGGGTCGGGATCGAGGGCGAAGACCACGGCAGGAAAAGTCAGGGGGCCGGGCCCGAGGACGAGGGCAGCGGCAGGAAGAGTCAGGAGGCCGGGCCCGCGGACGAAGACCGCGGCTCACAGAGGGTCGGGATCGAGGGCGAAGACCAGACAGCTCCGGAGGCCGGGCAGGACCCGGTGTCGGCCGGACAGGAACCGGAGCCGGCGGGACAGGCTTCGGCAGGATCCCCCACGGAAGAGGACCAGGAGTTGGCAGGACCCCCAGCAGGAGAGCGGTTGGCGGGACCTCCGACGAGACAGGACAAAAGGTTGGCAGTACCCCCGGCAGGAGAGTAGACGGCGGGACCTCCAACGGCACAGGACACAGGGTTGGCAGTACCCCCGGCAGGTGAGTAGACGGCGGGACCTCCAACGGAACAGGACATAGGGTTGGCAGGACCCCCGGCAGGAGAGTAGTCGGCGGGACCTCCAACGGGACAGGACATGGGGTTGGCAGGAACCCCGGCAGGAGAGTAGTCGGCGGGGCCTCCAACGGGACAGGACATGGGGTTGGCAGGACCCCCGGCAGGAGAGTAGTCGGCGGGGCCTCCAACGGGACAGGACATAGGGTTGGCAGGACCCCCGGCAGGAGAGTAGTCGGCGGGGCCTCCAACGGGACAGGACACAGGGTTGGCAGGACCCCCGGCAGGAGAGGAGTCGGCGGGGCCTCCAACGGGACAGGACACAGGGTTGGCAGGACCCCCGGCAGGAGAGTAGTCGGCGGGGCCTCCAACGGAACAGGACATAGGGTTGGCAGGACCCCCGGCAGGAGAGTAGTCGGCGGGGCCTCCAACGGGACAGGACACAGGGTTGGCAGGACCCCCGGCAGGAGAGTAGTCGGCGGGGCCTCCAACGGAACAGGACATAGGGTTGGCAGGACCCCCGGCAGGAGAGTAGTCGGCGGGGCCTCCAACGGGACAGGACACAGGGTTGGCAGGACCCCCGGCAGGAGAGTAGTCGGCGGGGCCTCCAACGGGACAGGACACAGGGTTGGCAGGACCCCCGGCAGGAGAGTAGTCGGCGGGGCCTCCAACGGAACAGGACATAGGGTTGGCAGGACCCCCGGCAGGAGAGTAGTCGGCGGGGCCTCCAACGGGACAGGACACCGGGTTGGCAGGACCCCCGGCAGGAGAGTAGTCGGCGGGGCCTCCAACGAGACCGGACAAAGGGTTGGCAGGAACCCCGGCAGGAGAGTAGTCGGCGGGGCCTCCAACGGGACAAGATATGGGGTTGGCAGGACCCCCGGCAGAGGGCTAGTCTGCGGGACCTCCAACTGGACAGGACATGGGGTTGGCAGGACCCCCGGCAGAGGGCTAGTCTGCGGGACCTCCAACTGGACATGAGTAGGGGCTTGAGTGGGGACTCGAGAGAGGGCTTGAGAGGGAACTTGAGAGGAAACTGGAGAGTGGACTCGAGAAGGAACTCGAGAGGTAACTCGAGAGGGGACCTGAGAGGGGACTTGAGAGGGGACCTGAGAGGGGACTTGAGAGGGAACTCGAGAGGAGACCTGAGGGGAAACTTGAGAGGTGACTCGAGAGGGAACTCGAGAGGGGACTAGAGAGGGGACTTGAGAGGGAACTCGAGAGGAGACCTGAGGGGAAACTTGAGAGGTGACTCGAGAGGACACTGGAGAGTTGACTTGGGAGGTGACTCGAGAGGACACTGGGGAGTTGACTTGAGAGGGGACTTGAGAAAAGACTCGAGAGGGAACTTGAGATGGGATGAGGGAAGGGACTAGAGAAGTGACTCGAGGAGGGACTTGAGAAGTGACTAGAGGTGGGACTGGAGAAGGGACTAGAGAAGGGACTAGGACAGCTGGGGCCAGAGCTAAGGCTGGAACCATGGCTGCTGGGGCCAGAACTGGGGCTGGAACCATGGCTGCTGGGGCCTGTACTGGGGCCGGAACTATGGCTGTGTGGGCCGGTTCTGTAGCCGGAACCATGACTCTTGGGGCTCGGATTGCTAGCCTGGACTTGCGACTCCTTCTCCTAGAAGCCGCCTGAAGGCTCCGTGGACCTCCAAAAGCCAGCCGAGTTCCAGAAAACGCCTCTTGGACAGGAGCAGGAACTGGGGCGGAAGCACTGGTTGACTCCAGACGGAACACACCGAGACGTTTATAGTCCGCAGGCTGGAAATCACATGCCCAGATGAAGTTCAACATCCAGTCAGGTAAGAACTTCACCAAGTCCGGTTTCTCCATAGCCAACCGGTGCGCCTCTACCAGAGCGGCCTCCTTCTGCCGAACACTGGACGCTCCCCTCCACCAATCATAGCAGCAAGCCAAAGCAAATGAAAAATGCTGTAATTCCAACTCAAATGGGTCATCTGCTGGGTCCATCTCTGGTCGGTGCTTTCTGTCACGGTTGAGTGAAGGAAGCAGGACCCAAGCGCAGATAACTTTGATAAACCTTTATTTCAAGGCTAAAATGGAACGAATACAGAAAAACACAGAACACTCACCGGTGGAGTCCGTCACCAACAAAAGAAGCACCGACACTGAACACAGCACGAGACAAGACTAAATACAGGGAGGCCTAATTACCAGACACAGGTGAACACAATCGGTAAACGAGACACAGGTGAGGAGGGAGGAGAAAAACACAAGAGCCACAGGTGAACACAATTAGCTAAACGAGACACAGGTGAGGAGGGAGGAGAACACACAGGGACACTAACGACAGGAGGAAAACATGACAGAGAACAGTGAAAACACCCAAACTTAGACAGAACTGTGACAACATGGATCACACCTGGCACACGCAATACATGTTCAGTGTCTGTTCTTTGTATGTACTGCAGTTGTTCATGTAACTGATACATTATGTACAGTTTGAAAGGGTGTTCAATGAAATTTAAAACAGGACCGGTCAAATTTGACCGCGAACACCAAAGTAAGGGGGGGGGACGAAGACAATAGGAGGGTTTTAAGAGACTTTGACTTAAAAAGATGCTTAAGATGCCTTGTCTAAAAACAAGACTTCACTTATTAAGTCTTATATCAAGTGCAACGACATATTCTGAGTAGAAATTTGACAAGTATACTGGGCAAGCTTTAACATGTTTGCAGTGAAGCCGCTCAAATGACGGAGTATTTCTGTGCTCCTCTCTGAAATCAAAGGTGTGACTCTGCGTGTGATTCAGGAGTATGTTGAGAGTGACAGCAGCGGGGAATCACAGAGGATTAACCCCGTCTGTAATGTTTTCCTGCATGCTAAACAGTAAAGCTTGTCAGTTAAGAATGCATCCACACAACGCTACGAGGGAGGTCATGAGAGAGAGATCAGAGGGTTTACACACAGGGGAGGATGCATGTGAAGCCTCTTGACATGATGTAGTAAATGATACAAAGCAATCAGAAATGTTGATGCTGCAGAATCATAAGCATAAGTGCTGTATAATGCATCGCTGCTCATTAGAGAAAGAGCCATATCGTTTGTGCCAAAGTTATAAATACAAGATGACTGTTGGAGAGAAAATGCATTCAGTGTGTGTTCCAGTGAGTAAAACCTGTTACATTACAGAAGGAGTGACTCATCAGAAGGCTTTAGTCACCGAAGAATGGTAAGTGAAACGAGGCATCTGAAGAAATATTACTATCGAGAGGCGAAGTCCCTCCCTTTCCGGGGAGCTCCATGGGACCTTATTTCGGAAAAAGTATGTATTGAAGTCAATGGAGAGAGAAAGATTGTCTTTTGATCCCGTTTGAATTGTGTCACGAATTACACACATGAGGTTTGTCAATTTAAAAGATAATTTTACAAGTCAAAAAAATTAAAAGAGGTGAAAATCACTACGAGTCTGGGCGTGTTGAGAGCTGTGCACATACACACAAGGGGAGTTAGTCGGTTCCGTGAGAGCCAGCATGCGGGACCGGGACTTGTAGTCTTTCTAGTTGTGTATTTCTCATAGTCTTATATTTCAACAGTTTTACGACAAACTAACTTTTTTGACTTGAAATTATTAGTTAAGATTGACAAACATCATATGTGTAATTCGTGGCACAATTCAAACGGGATCGAAAGATACGTTTTCTCTCCATTGACTTCAATACATACTTTTTCCGAAATAAGGTCCCATGGGTCGGAAGTAGATGGGCGCGACTTCGCCTCTCTATTACAGCATGCATTCGTTATTTTTAGCACAAAAGCGTCTCCACAGCTGGAGATGTTGGCTTCACTGATCCAGCTTTTCTAAGCCTTTTATCTTGTGAAAGCGTGCATTATGAATACATGTAAGTATTGGCAACAGTTTACAATATATGTAAATGGTATCCTTGAATACTACGCAACTCTTGACTTAGTGAATGAGTTGTATCATGAATTCCTGTGTGAAACAGTCACGAATCATTACAGCGTTTAAAGAATAAACCCATAATGGATCATCAATTATTGAATGTACGTAAGGGGTAATGTGCAGCGACGCGAGGCGGAGGGATCTAGATCGGCATGAAGGTGTTCCCCATAATGACCAAGTCGCTGCACATGATCCCGCTTATTACCACATTCTCAACAAAGTAACGACATGACTCCCAATATTAATTGAAATGCTTTTATGGATTTAGAAAATGATTTTATTGATTTAAAAAATAGTATATAGATTTAAATTGACATGCATCCGCTAAGAAAAATAGTCCGTTGTTACCGTTTGAACTAACGTAGCAACGGCAGGAACTGCTTCCATAGCGCTTTTGAGGAGCTTTTTGATTACAGATTTGAAAACATCGCTGCTTGCTTTAAAAGTAGCTCAACTCATTATGTGAACCTTGGAAAGTATCTAGATATCCTGCCCTGATGCCAAAGGAACTGCACACTGAATATGTGTCGCCGTTTGATGTCTATGTCTGGACCGCTGTGTAGAAAGGAGGGTTTCTGCCCGTTACTTCTCCGCTGTTTTCTTGTCCCTCTTACGTTAGAAAACCAAACTGTTTAAAGTTCAATCGAACGGACTTGTTGTTTGTGCAGATGTGAGCGTCCTTAACAACGGTCAATAAGTCCTTGACAGCGGTCTGTCTGTTCTGAATTAACAACGTGTCACGTATTCTGAATTGACCAATCAGAATCGAGTATTCAACTAAGCCATGTAATAATATATGGGCATTTCAGACCAAAGCCTTTGTTCAGCCGCTCTGAAAGCACAACTGTCACAGTTCTGTCTAAGTTTGGGTGTTTTCACTGTTCTCTGTCATGTTTTCCTCCTGTCGTTAGTGTCCCTGTGTGTTCTCCTCCCTCCTCACCTGTGTCTCGTTAGCTAATTGTGTTCACCTGTGGCTCTTGTGTTTTTTCTCCTCCCTCCTCACCTGTGTCTCGTTTACCGATTGTGTTCACCTGTGTCTGGTAATTAGCCCTCCCTGTATTTAGTCTTGTCTCGTGCTGTGTTCAGTGTCGGTGCTTCTTTTGTTGGTGACGGACTTCACCGGTGAGTGTTCTGTGTTTGGCTGTATTCGTTCCATTTTAGCCTTGAAATAAAGGTTTACCAAAGTTATCTGCGCTTGGGTCCTGCTTCCTTCACTCAACCGTGACAGAAAGCACCGACCAGAGATGGACCCAGCAGATGACCCATTTGAGTTGGAATTACAGCATTTTTCCTTTGCTTTGGCTGGCTGCTATGATTGGTGGAGGGGAGCGTCCAGTGTTCGGCAGAAGGAGGCCGCTCTGGTAGAGGCGCACCGGTTGGCTATGGAGAAACCGGACTTGGTGAAGTTCTTACCTGACTGGATGTTGAACTTCATCTGGGCGTGTGATTTCCAGCCTGCGGACTATAAACGTCTCGGTGTGTTCCGTCTGGAGTCAACCAGTGCTTCCGCCCCAGTTCCTGCTCCTGTCCAAGAGGCGTTTTCTGGAACTCGGCTGGCTTTTGGAGGTCCACGAAGCCTTCAGGCGGCTTCTAAGAGAAGGAGTCGCAAGTCCAGGCTAGCAATCCGAGCCCCAAGAGCCATGGTTCCGGCTACAGAACCGGCCCACACAGCCATGGTTCCAGCCCCAGTTCTGGCCCCAGCAGCCATCATTCCGGCCCCAGTTCTGGCCCCAGCAGCCATGGTTCCAGACCTAGTTCTGGCCCCAGCAGCCATGGTCCCGGCCCCAGCAGCCATGGTTCCAACCCCATGTCCTGTACCGTTGGAGGTTCCGCTGGGGGTCCTGCCAACCTCATGTCCTGTCCAGTTGGAGGTCCCGCAGACTAGTCTTCTGCCGGGGGTCCTGCCAACCCCATGTCCCGTCCAGTTGGAGGTCCCGCAGACTAGCCCTCTGCCGGGGGTCCTGCCAACCCCATGTCCCGTCCAGTTGGAGGTCCCGCAGACTAGCCCTCTGCCGGGGGTCCTGCCAACCCCATGTCTTGTCCAGTTGGAGGTCCCGCAGACTAGCCCTCTGCCGGGGGTCCTGCCAACCCCATGTCCTGTCCAGTTGGAGGTCCCGCAGACTAGCCCTCTGCCGGGGGTCCTGCCAACCCCATGTCTTGTCCCGTTGGAGGCCCCGCCGACTACTCTCCTGCCGGGGGTCCTGCCAACCCTTTGTCCGGTCTCGTTGGAGGCCCCGCCGACTACTCTCCTGCCGGGGGTCCTGCCAACCCTGTGTCCTGTCCCGTTGGAGGCCCCGCCGACTACTCTCCTGCCGGGGGTCCCGCCAACCCTGTGTCCTGTCCCGTTGGAGGCCCCGCCGACTACTCTCCTGCCGGGGGTCCTGCCAACCCTATGTCCTGTTCCGTTGGAGGCCCCGCCGACTACTCTCCTGCCGGGGGTCCTGCCAACCCTGTGTCCTGTCCCGTTGGAGGCCCCGCCGACTACTCTCCTGCCGGGGGTCCTGCCAACCCTATGTCCTGTTCCGTTGGAGGCCCCGCCGACTACTCTCCTGCCGGGGGTCCTGCCAACCCTGTGTCCTGTCCCGTTGGAGGCCCCGCCGACTACTCTCCTGCCGGGGGTCCTGCCAACCCTGTGTCCTGTCCCGTTGGAGGCCCCGCCGACTACTCTCCTGCCGGGGGTCCTGCCAACCCTATGTCCTGTCCCGTTGGAGGCCCCGCCGACTACTCTCCTGCCGGGGGTCCTGCCGACCCCATGTCCTGTCCCGTTGGAGGCCCCGCCGACTACTCTCCTGCCGGGGTTCCTGCCAACCCCATGTCCTGTCCCGTTGGAGGTCCCGCCGACTACTCTCCTGCCGGGGGTCCTGCCAACCCTATGTCCTGTTCCGTTGGAGGTCCCGCCGTCTACTCACCTGCCGGGGGTACTGCCAACCCTGTGTCCTGTGCCGTTGGAGGTCCCGCCGTCTACTCTCCTGCCGGGGGTACTGCCAACCTTTTGTCTGTCTCGTCGGAGGTCCCGCCAACCGCTCTCCTGCTGGGGGTCCTGCCAACTCCTGGTCCTCTTCCGTGGGGGATCCTGCCGAAGCCTGTCCCGCCGGCTCCGGTTCCTGTCCGGCCGACACCGGGTCCTGCCCGGCCTCCGGAGCTGTCTGGTCTTCGCCCTCGATCCCGACCCTCTGTGAGCCGCGGTCTTCGTCCGCGGGCCCGGCCTCCTGACTCTTCCTGCCGCTGCCCTCGTCCTCGGGCCCGGCCCCCTGACTCTTCCTGCCGCTGCCCTCGTCCTCGAGCCCGGCCCCCTGACTCTTCCTGCCGTGGTCTTCGCCCTCGATCCCGACCCTCTGTGAGCCGCGGTCTTCGTCCGCGGGCCCGGCCCCCTGACTCTTTCCTGCCGCTGCCCTCGTCCTCGAGCCCGGCCCCCTGACTCTTCCTGCCGCTGCCCTCGTCCTCGAGCCCGGCCCCCCTGACTCTTCCTGCCGCTGCCTTCGCCCTCATGCTCGGCCCCCTGAGTTCGCCCGCTGTGGCCTTCGCCCCACCATGGACTCTGCCTTGCCCCCGGGCCGTCCGCCCGAGACCCCCACCATGGACTCCTGCCTTGCCCCCAGGCCGTCCGCCCGAGTCCCCCTTCTCGGCTTTCTGCCGTGCCCCCGGGCCGTCCGCCCGAGATCCCTTCCTGGTCCCCTACTGGGCTCCTGGGCGGTCAGCTTAGTCCCGTCCTCCGGACCCCCTCCACCCACCCTGGTGGCCTAGGGATACGTCCCTCCTCCGGACCCCCTCCACCCACCCTGCTGGATTTTTTTTGGATTTTTGTGTTGGGGTTTAGGGACGTCTGGAATCCGTCCCTTGAGGGGGGGGGTTCTGTCACAGTTCTGTCTAAGTTTGGGTGTTTTCACTGTTCTCTGTCATGTTTTCCTCCTGTCGTTAGTGTCCCTGTGTGTTCTCCTCCCTCCTCACCTGTGTCTCGTTAGCTAATTGTGTTCACCTGTGGCTCTTGTGTTTTTCTCCTCCCTCCTCACCTGTGTCTCGTTTACCGATTGTGTTCACCTGTGTCTGGTAATTAGCCCTCCCTGTATTTAGTCTTGTCTCGTGCTGTGTTCAGTGTCGGTGCTTCTTTTGTTGGTGACGGACTTCACCGGTGAGTGTTCTGTGTTTGGCTGTATTCGTTCCATTTTAGCCTTGAAATAAAGGTTTACCAAAGTTATCTGCGCTTGGGTCCTGCTTCCTTCACTCAACCGTGACAACAACAGCAGATCATATGAGTTTATATTCACCTTTAGTGAAGGTTTATCAGATGGTCTACTCTCCCTAAACACAAAAAATAACAAATAATAAACCAAAATCCTAACAAATCTATAAATGACAAAAATAAATGAGTTTCAAGTAGTAATTAGTAGAAAAAGGTTAGCAGTTCAGTTTCTGTAAATATCCTGAAGTCAAGCATGACCTGTTTTAGCAGGTGTAAAAAATAGTTTCAGATTTATAGCTTTCCATTTGTTCCGAGCTGTTTATCAGCGCTGCACGGCACACGCTGTAAGCTGCGTCATGCCGGCGAGGAGACATTATTAAATAATCAGACGATCGATTACAATCACACTTTATCATCGCTCAACCAGCAGGGGGGGAGCTGGCGGGGGGGGTATCTCCACTCTGCTCTTTGTAGAAGAAAAATAATCTAATCCTGTTTATGTTTCAAACTGTTCAATTTCACCGTGAGACATCTGGGGTCCTCAGAAAGCCCCGGAGGTTCTGGGAAACGTTTGAGCGAGAATCTTTTGGTACAAATACTCGGCAGGTTTCACACGGCCATTGTTGATTTGATGCTAAGCTGTCAGCACTTTTGCATCACATTTAAAGTCCCTGCACCTCCGTCTCTGAATGTCTCGATGTTTATCTGCTGATTCAGACTCTGCTCACAGTAACTCTCACTTTTACTAACCTGCTGCTTTCAGAGACGGGAGGCAAAAGTTATTTATTGTCTCACAAAAACAAACCGATACTAGAGTAAAGAGACACAGTGTGTTCACATTCTCAAGATGATAGCTTGTTCTCTTTGATAACATACGATACGATATACTTTATTGTCCCCGTAAGGACATTTGTTCTGGACTCCGTCCTGCAGTTCCGCATACATGTACATATACAAACATAGTAGACATTAAGAGACATACACATATCATCAGTCAGAAACCGTTTGAACAGACGCACATACGGACAATGGCGACCTATTGCACTACCCCTCATGGCCAACATTTAAAAAGTACATTTCATTTCATGTGAATGTTAAGAAGCTTAAAGGAGACATGTCATGTTTTTCCGGTCATTACCCGTCCCCTTGTGTTATGAAGGTTTCTCTGCATGTAAACGGTCTGCAGAGTCTCACACCCTCAAAGTTCACCCTGTAGCGAGTAACACTCTAACACAGAGAGACCTGTCTGTGCTGCCCCAGAACGCCTCGTTGGACATTTCTCATGTTCTTCCTGGGCATTGTGACGTCTGCATACCCAGTAGCCACGCCCAGAGCTATGACCAGGCTGATTGGTCCAAATTAACCAATCCACGTACTTCCTCACACACACACACACACACACACACACACACACACACACACACACACACACACACACACACACACACACACACACACACACACACACACACACACACACACACACACACACACACACATCACTTACCATGTATACATCACTTCAGGGGACATTACATTGACTTACATGCATTTCCTGGAGACTTATCCTAACCTTAACCATAACCAACACATGCCTAACCCTAACCCTTACCCTAACCCTAATCCTAAACCTAACCAAGTCTTCACCCTAAAATTAATGATTCCCCTCATGGGGACCTCCAATTTGTCCCCATAAGGGAGGCGAGTCCCCACACGTGACTGTGTAAACAGATTTAGGTCACGCACATTTGATACCAATTTCTGACAAAATGAATAAGTATGAAAAGTCACATGCAAGCAGAAATTCCCCTTAATTCTTAAAGTGCTCACAGGTTATACATAAAGCCCAAATATTTCCTTTCTTTAAGGGCCAACCATTGCAGCTCATTTTCAGACAGGTTTTTATAGAAATGGATCAAAAAGAGAGAGAATCTTTGTTCCTGAAACTTTCAGAGTCTCTTTCCACAGAGGGGACACATGTTGATGTAGAAGAGACATGAAGAAGAGGGGACACATGTTGATGTAGAAGAGACATGAAGAAGAGGGGACACATGTTGATGTAGAAGAGACATGAAGAAGAGGGGACACATGTTGATGTAGAGGAGACATGAAGAAGGAGGGACACATGTTGATGTAGAAGAGACATGAAGAAGAGGGGACACATGTTGATGTAGAAGAGACATGAAGAAGAGGGGACACATGTTGATGTAGAAGAGACATGAAGAAGAGGGGACACATGTTGATGTAGAAGAGACATGAAGAAGAGGGGACACATGTTGATGTAGAAGAGACATGAAGAAGAGGGGACACATGTTGATGTAGAAGAGACATGAAGAAGAGGGGACACATGTTGATGTAGAAGAGACATGAAGAAGAGGGGACACATGTTGATGTAGAAGAGACATGAGGAAGAGGGGACACATGTTGATGTAGAGGAGACATGAAGAAGAGGGGACACATGTTGATGTAGAACAGACATGAGGAAGAGGGGACACATGTTAATGTAGAAGAGACATGAAGAAGAGGGGACACATGTTGATGTAGAAGAGACATGAAGAAGAGGGGACACATGTTGATGTAGAAGAGACATGAAGAAGAGGGGACACATGTTGATGTAGAGGAGACATGAAGAAGAGGGGACACATGTTGATGTAGAAGAGACATGAAGAA
Organism: Harpagifer antarcticus; assembly: GCA_902827135.1. Taxonomy (NCBI): domain Eukaryota; kingdom Metazoa; phylum Chordata; class Actinopteri; order Perciformes; family Harpagiferidae; genus Harpagifer; species Harpagifer antarcticus. The sequence continues at coordinate 120,120 of CADEHL010001390.1, forward strand.
GAGGGGACACATGTTGATGTAGAAGAGACATGAAGAAGAGGGGACACATGTTGATGTAGAAGAGACATGAAGAAGAGGGGACACATGTTGATGAAGAAGAGACATGAAGAAGTGGATTTTGCATAATAGGGGACCTTTAAGTCAATAATCAAATATAAATGTAGTTGAACCCGCCAGCTGCTGCAGACTGTAGTTAAAATACTGGTTTAATATAAAGTTATACTATGCAAATGTTTAATTATAGACGCATTACATTACTTCGTACAGTGAGAGGAATCTGGTTCATGTTCTCAGACCTTCGCTGCTGCCTGAGGTTCTCCAAATAAACACTGAAGGAATATTCACTCAATTAGATTGTGTTCCAGTAGCTTGGTTTAAAAAAAGCCAAAATAATTGTCCTATCTTCAGTTCGCTGTTGGGGTTTAATAGAACTGTAATAATGTGAATACTTTAGTGGCTTTTATTTACCCGCGGAGTGAACATTTGGATCCTGAGGGATATTAAGGACAAGTTCATCTACAGGACAAACTCCTTAAAGCTGCAGCAGGGAAACCTCGAACTTACAGTATTTCCAAAAATAATATTTGGTGCTGCAGTTACTCTGCTGGTCTGACTGACTGCACAAATGTTTACCAGGCACTCAAATTAACTCGACTTTCTGACATTCTTCTTCTTCCCTGTCAGACTGAGAGTTATTATGACATGCTTTCAACATAAGAGACACAACAATGCACTTGACTGATATTCTTCCTGAAGGTTAAATCTCTTTATCATGAGTAATAACCTCCCCTTCAACACAGCTCATTCAAACAGGGACAAATAGACTCTCACTTAATCTTGTTAGTGATTTAACTACGGAGAAAAGCAGATGAGTTCAGGGTAAAATACTTGCACTGGATTCGATTAACGTAACAATGTGCTTTTGTAGTATCAGCAGAAAACAAGGCGTCTTCTACGTTGGGCTTTTACTGAAAGGGGATGTCAAAATATGATTTAAGCCCAACATATATCGTCCAAAAGGGTCTCACTTTTACAAGAAAACCCTTTTGATATGAATGAAATTCACTGCAGAGCTACCGAGGTCAGCAACTGGATTTAAGTTACAACTCAAAGGAACCAATCAGATGCTTCAGTTCTTAATATCATTCTGACACTAGTAATTAATGCAGAACATACCCTGATTTTGCGGATATATTTGTCTATGATTGAAGTCTGCTTAACCTTCATTGACATTGAACATCTCTTGACTGCTTCATAATTAAAAGCCGGCCCTTGTTTTTGTAAATTGAACACTTTTAATGTAAAGCTAGAAATGTTGGTCTGGTAATATAGGGCAGATATTAATTAGATAAAACTACAAACAGCAACATTGGATAACAGGCACACACAGCTAAACAAATGGCTAATAGTATTAAAGACAGGAAGTGATTTCATGAACATCTAAAGGCACACCAAACTGACACCAAAGAACACGTCTCGACGGACCCGTTTGTTGTGTCGCCTCGCGTCTCCGCGTCTTGGCCAACAGTCGCACTGGAACACAAAGACTTCAGCCGACGGCCAAGTAGCACGTACGAACTGCGCATGCGTGAGTGGCAATACCTCTCCTTACCAGCAGGTGGCGGTAGTGTGTATTCGTCATTCAAAAGAGGCAACAACCGGAAGACGGGCCGTTTCTCAATCTCGAGGATACTGGCTTCCAAGCCAATATTTCAAGGATGCTACGTCATCACGTGGCGCAGCAGGACCGTTCCAATCTCCAGCATACTTGGAATTCCACCGAGGCCGCGTCCTTGGTTTGGGGGATATTTCGAGGCTGCACATGGGTAGACTTCGCGTCCTTAAAATCCCCACAATGCTTTGCGCACGGACCAATTTCAAAAACCCTTGCGGAGAATGGCTGAACCGACGCAGCACACATTGAAATGTAAGTAGTGGCGTAGAACATGTGTTGGTAAATATGTTACTTTGTTACATTTGTTTGTTATCACTAAAAATGTGTTGAAAGTAAAGCAAGTTCATAATTAGATAGACAACGTGAGGTATTTATTTTCGGTACCGTTAGAGAGAGTGGCACACTTGTTAGCCTGTTCCATTCTTCTTCGTTTTCCGAAACCGTGGCTTGGAAGCATACTTGCTTCGTTTCCGAAGGAAGTGACTTGGAAGTACGCGACTACCAAGCCAGCATCCTCGCGATTGAGAAACGGCCACAGACTGCTTGATACACCGATGAAGAACAGTCTGCGTGATATAAGCAAACAACAAATAGCGTTCCATTTTCACTCGACAGCGAGAAGCTCACGGGGCTTTCCCGAACCTGAGTCGAGAGCTGGAGCTAAATGAAATCTCTTAATAGTTTGGTTGGGTCCCTCACTTCCGTTTCGCTTCTCATGCACTGATTCGCTAAGCTGAACAGCCAATCAGATGTTGAATCGGCGGCGGAAGGTGTCGCCACGGCCGAAAAGACACGACGGTGCGGGACGTGCGGGACACACCAATCGGCGTAGGGCGACAGGACGCTCATCGACGGCCAGACATCTATTGACGGCCAAAATCAGCCCGGTGTGTCACGGCCTTTAAGGATAAAAACTGCCATGACGACAAAATACTACCAAAGAAACAAGGACGAAGGAAAAGAAACTCATACTTTCTCATAAAATATGAAATATCTTGTACGTAAGAGAACAGACGAAATCGATAAAAAGTTAGTTCTTCAACGTCTCGAATGACCAATAAGCTGCGTTGTATTTCCTCTAACCTCCTTCCCGACATGCCTCAGGGTTTCAGTCCAAGGTCAGTGTATTACACGCAGCCTGTCAGTTACGTTCCCCCCTCTGCTCTAAGCGTTGTGAGGAGTCCTTGACAGCCCAACACAATCAACCGGGAGTCATTATCGTATATCAGACACATCGAAACCTTGAAGTGTCACATCATCGTGGAAACAAATGTAGTCATATATACCGAATGAATATGTTCTCAAATGGGCTGTAAGGGAATAATGGAGACGCAATATGGAAAACATTACGGCTTTATGTCCTCTTAGAATTTTATTTCGCTTGCAAATGATGACATAAATATATGATTCAATTTCACAGCAATGTGTGCACTAAAAATCACTGCTATTACTTCCTGCAGCTGTTAGTGTGTCATGGCCTCTTCATGTGTTTAGAAGCCTGTGAAACTGGGTTGTAAGTGGGACACATTGAGGCGTTCCTTCTCATTTACTACCGTTCTCTTATATTTGAATTAACCTGAAACCAGAGCTCACCTTGTTCGATTTGTACATTTATCATTCGTACTAGAAGTTTAACCAATCAGCCTTTTCAGATAATTGTTTTCAGAGGTTGTGAGATTTCAGAGATCTTTAAGATTTGTGCAAGAGGACACATAGCACAGAACACATTTGAGTGATATTAGTTGATGTTTGAATGAAACTAGAGAGGAATTTGCAAACTGACTGACATTGGTTAGGGTTAGGGTTAACTCTTAATAAGGTCAAAGTATAACAGAGGGAGATCCCTGCCTTAGTGTTCAGCATGCTTTACTACGATCGGCTCAAATTGTTTTTCTCAGAACTTAAAGTGGACCTATCGTGCTATATTTTAAACATATATTGTAGGGCCATACCTATACAAAACATGTCTGTGAAGTTTGTTGTTCAAAATACCAAACAGATCACCCATTGTAGCCACGCCTCATACTGCTCATAGCCCTCTTTTGAAGCCCTGTTAGAGAAACGCGGATCTTGGCTTGAAAAAAAGAAAAGAAGAGGAGGCGGAGCTAATGCCTGATTAGAATTCTACAGATAAAGTTAAATTCTGCTGTGATAAAATGCCATCCTGTTCTAAACCACATCAAGGATTATTTCTGAAACAGTATGGAGCTCAAATGCTTTTTCTCTTGCAGGTTTATCACAAGGTGAGTTCCTTTTTATTTCCTGCTTTTTAAACACGTGCTCTCCAGTACAGGTTAGCTCTGAGTGTTAGCGAGGCTTGCTAATGTAAACAAAGATGAGATTTTGGGCATTGTTTCTGCAACTTTCTGTGGGTCCGCCGCCGATTTGACGTCATATCGGATGGAATCTGTATCCGCTCATTGTACACCCGTTTTTAAAAGATTTGGGTACGGAGGAAAAGAGAGAGGGTTTTTATGTTCTGACGCTGCGTGAGTTCCCCGACGCACCGGGGACACGTGTGTACAGTATGTAGAAAAGATATTTTGCATGATAGGTCCCCTTTAAGATCCACACGTCCCATTACTAAAATCCTTCATCAAGTCAAAGTTAAGCTAATGAAACACAATGTTAATGAAAGTAAAACTTGCTTTGTGTATCCAATGTGTGTCCACTACGTCATTAAAGGGGTTCTTTCTTGGCCAATGTTTCAAGTCTTTTTTCCATAATCCTTATAAAAAACTAACAAACTGAAAGACAAACAAAGGCGAAACACATTGCAGATTATCTCCCACGCTTCAGCCCTTGATCTGTGCCGAACATACTAGTTACAGCTCAGGGTTGCATGGCATTATATCACTGTGCGTATTCCCTTGAGGTGAAGCTTTGCTCCTGGATTTACTTCAGTTCAGAGTAAAGAGTGTTTCTGGTGTGCTGCTGACAACAGAAACACAAGCTGTGTTCAACAACCAGGCCTCGGGACAGATGATTTAGTAGACTCTCTGCTTTTAGTAATTATTTCCAATACCAGATCTCATAAAAAAGAAACGCTGTTGGTGTGATGGAGGGAGGCATCCTGACACCCGTCTCCAGGGCTTCATTAACCAACACTCCCAGTCTCACACTTCCAATAACCGCACGAGGCACGACAAGTCCTCCAGGGCAGCAAATGTACGTGTGATTTGTAGTGGTGAGCATGCTTAAAGCGTTAGGAAACCTTATGCCGGACAGTTATGTACACTGTGATTATCCGAGGCTTACGAAGAGCCCTTGGCGGTGATAGCACGGCATTGATTTGCGTAATCACTTGGAGGTAATTATGCAGGAGTACGCAGAATGAGCTCCTCGAGGGGAAAGGCAGAATGCTTTGTGTAGTGCGACTGTGTGACACCATGATGCTCTTCGTCAATATTCAATAAGGGCGTTGAGGGATAGATCGTAATGCTACAGATGCAGAGGGGCTTGCAGACATCACTTAAAGTTTACTTTGTAACCCTCTTCTTTAAAGTCAGGGGAAAGACGTCAGCACACGCTCCAATTACAGTGACCCCGTTTTATTTGAATGATCCCAAAGCAGAAGTGAAACGGGGAGGGAAAGCAGAATGTTGTCAAGCTTCGGTCCACGAGGTGAAGCTGAATAACGTTAGCATTCATCTAAGAAAGCACAAAATACAACAAGATCATTTCTATGAGCTGATTTTATAATAAGTGGTTAAATGACATTTTTCCCCAAGCAGCAATTGTCGAATTATAACTTAAAACAATGGATTTCGACATGTGTTGAAGAGGTGGGCATGGAGCTGTGATGAGAGGGAAACCCCTTTTTTGCAGCTGTATAAACAAACAGAAAGGATTGGATACCCGGGGGCGACTGTGGCTGCGAGGGGGTGCGGTCGTCTTTCAACCAGAACGTTGTGAGTTCGATCCCAGCCCGTGCAGCCAACATGTCGATGTGTCCTTGGGCAAGATACTTAACCCTGAGTTTCTCCCGATGGCCAACGGTGTGTGAATGTGTGTGAATGTTAGTTCCTAGAGTAACATACACTGCTCTGTATGAATGAGTGAACGACATGTAGTATTTAAAAGCGCTTTGAGGGGTCTTAAAGACTGGATGAAGCGCTATATAAGTACAGTCCATTTTACCATAGCTTAATCCAGAAATACATGTTTTTGGCAAATGACAAACTGTTTGCATCTGTCTTTTAGCCCGATGCTTAAGTATATTGCTCTTATGATGTCCTATATTGCGTCAGATTGCAATTATCCATGTTGTAAAGTTGAAATGTTGGCTTTGTGCCAGTAACACAGAAGTGTGAGTATATGAATCAGAGATAAAGAAACATCTAATTTGGGAAATGAGCTTCATTCTCGTGATATTTCTTCAGATCAACTCTGTTAGATCGCATCGGCTGACCAACCAGGTGCAGAGGCATTCCTACAACAACTAACCAGGCTGACAAAGAGAATCCATATGTGTGCCCCAGTGTCATGTCTCACAAGCATCCTCACAAGTTGACGATCATCAGTTGAAACAATAAAACAATGCATTTAGAAACAGAAATATGAACGCTTCAGGGTTCAGCGGATGATACATGACATCACAGAGGAGCATATGCATGGCACTGTAAAGCCATTATAATATCCATGATATCATAATAATAGTAATGGATGTGTGCTGACAGCGTTTGACGGACGGTTTCCGCTCTGTAAGCAGAGGTGATCTTTGAGATGCGGCTGAGGCTGTGACAGGAAGCTTCAGTACCTCCGACACATCTATGATTAACTTTGCTCTCTGTGTGTGTACTGCAGATCCACCGTGACCTTTACCTGCAAGACTACAAAAAGGGCAAAGTAGTAAAGGACGGACGGATAAGACGCAGCAAGTCGACATGTTTGTCCAGGTGGTTCACAATAAAGATGTCGTTAATAAAATGGGAGCTGCTGGATATTCACGACCTTTTTTACATACAGTCGCCGTTTCTCAATCTCGAGGTTACTGGCTTCCAAGCCAATATTTCAAGGATGCTACGTCATCGAGTGCTGCCGAAGACACGCCCAGCTCCAAGCTGTAGTGTGACGCTCCGTTAGAGAGAGTGGCACACTTGTTAGCCTGTTCCATTCTTCTTCGTTTTCCGAAGCCGTGGCTTGGAAGCATACTTGCTTCGTTTCTGAAGGAAGTGACTTGGAAGTACGCGACTACCAAGCTAGCATCCTCGCGATTGAGAAACGGCCAGTATATATTTTACAATCTCCTATATCTTTCATGTGCTTCCAAAAGAGTCCCCCTGTTCCTGATTTGCATTCGCTGCGAGGCTTTCTTGAATGTCTTAGTCACGGTTAAACTCCCTCCGTGTATCATGCTCCAAACACTTTCCTTCTCTTTGTTTAAAACACTTCGATTCAAGATTTACACCTACAGGTTTCAAAGTGCCAAGGACGGAGCGCATTGGTTCAATTTGAGACGATAAATCAGATGGCATGATTTAGAGCATGCGTGGCGTTCCTCCTCGACGGGGATTACGTGTTTTACTTCTTAAATCAAAAGGCTTTCTCGGAGCTAATGTGATTTGCTGTGTGTTTGCTGGAGCTCTTTCGTGACTCTCTAAGATAGTGGAGTCATTGTGAATTCCCGAGGGTTTTGTTTTGGACGACTCTTGTTTTTAAGAGGCTCTAAATAACAAAGCTCCCAGAGCTGCCATGCCTGGCTGC